>CM066330.1:258575777-258658277 GCA_033807585.1 Hydrophis major
AGAGTCTAGAAAAAGTACAGAGAAGAGCAACCAGGATGATTAGGGGACTGAAGACTAAAACATATAACGAACGGTTGCAGTAACTGGGCAAGAGACCTCAAATTTGAAACCCTCTTTTGGCACAATGAACTGATGGCCAAGGACCAAGGACCTAGTCTAGTGAAGAGAAGGACCAGTGGAGACAGGATAGCAGTCTTCCAATATTTGAGGGGCTGCCACAAAGAGGAGAAACAAGGAGAGATTCAACCTGGAAATAAGGAGAAACTTTCTGACAGTGAGAACAATCAACCCATGGAACAGAAGTTGCCTTCAGAAGTTGTGGGAGCTTCATCACTGGAAGCTTTCAAGAAGAGATTGGACTGGCATCGGTCAGAAATGATGTAGGGTCTGCTGTTTGGATGGGTGGGTTGGATTAGATGACCTACAAGATCCCTTCCAACTCTGTTAATCTGTAAGTCTGTAATGTGATTCTCTTAGCAAACATGGCAAAAACAGGTCATAAAATTGGGTGCGGCTCACTTAACAATCACCTTGTTTAACCATGGAAATTCTGGCCTCGATTGTGGTCATATGTCAAGGACTACCTCCATTCTGGTGCCCAACCTTGTCTGTCTCCAATCCTAAACCTTTGATCTTTCCTCCTAAATTGAAGCCAGCCCTTATTGAAAGGATAAATCATATTTGATGCCTTTAGACAGAATAGCTAAATAGTTTATGAGGCTAATTGCATCTCGAGTGTTTATCCTTAAAGCAAAATAATAAGCCTCTATGCAAAGACATTTAAATATTTTTAAATAACAGGAACACGGCAAAGGGAAATGGCTATACTAATTATTTCATGTAGCTGCATAAGCAGAACACATCAGAACAGCTTAGCCCAAAGTTAGAAAAATATAAACAGCAGAGATAAATATGAAGTAACTACCCTCCAGAAATTGATCTGTTTGATAAAACCCACCTATTTTAATATATACAAGATTTTTGATACCACTGAAAAGCTGATACCTTTAATGCCACGAGAACGGAGTTCCCCCAATTCTTAGTCCTCTCAGGAATAAATTAAGAATTAAACAGAGCAAACGATTCCCACCGCTGTAGGTTCAGAGGAAAAGAATATAATCTATAAAAATTGCTGTGTAGAACAGTGTTGGGATTCAAAAAAATTTATGACTGGCTCTGTGGGTGTGGCTTGGTGGGTGTGGCATGGGTTGTTGGGCATGGCACAGAAAGGCTACTGCAAAATCCCCATTCCCTCCCCATCCCACTAACCTGCTTTCCAGCTTGGTTCTCCTGTGCAGGGCAACCAAAGAAGACCCAGCCGATCAGCTGGGACTCAGGAGGCGGAGATTAGATGGGGGCGGGGCCAGTGAGAGGCAGGATTTTCCAGTTCCCCGAACTATTCAAAATGTCTGCTACCGGTTCTCCAGAACTGGTCAGAACCTGCTGAATTCACCACCTCTGGCAGGAGGCCATTCAGACATGCTCCAGGCTCTGTTTTTTCGCTGGCAGAGAACATTCAAAACAAACTAAAAACTAAAATGAAAGGAAAACTGTTTCCCCTTTTGCAACGGACCAGAAAAGGAGAAAGGGAAAGAGGGAAGACAAAGAAAAAGAAGAAAGGGAAGAGAGCAAGGAAGGAAAAAATAAGGAAAGAGGGGAAGGAAAAAGAAAGAAAGGAGAAGGAAGAGGGAAGGAAAAAGGAGAGAAGGAAGGAGATTATAATGAGAGTGAGGGAGGGTCTCAGGTAAGTCCTGCCTTAGCACTTGGCCACCCCACGTGCCCCTGACACATGTCCCATGCCACACCTACTGTGGCCACACACCCTGGCCATGCTCCCTGTTCCCCCATCCCTCCAAGGTCAAACACAACCCTGATGTGGCCCTCAATGAAATCAAAGTTGACATCCTCTGCTTTAGTGAATAGTCAAGATCCACTTCCATGATTGAAGTATTTCATGTCTAGCAGAGTCCATCTCAGCCTGGCCATCAATTGCTTCACAACTCCAACCCAGTTTATTCCCAGAGGAGAGGCCAGTCATGTCCGTAATTGGTCAGTAACAAAGTGATTTCAAGTAACAAGACCAGTTTAATCGGCCTATTATCAAGTTCCACTTTCTTAAATGGAAGCCGCAGAGAAACATTGATTTGGGGGGGGGGGCTTGTTGACAATAATGGAGATTACAGTCACAGGACTGTACAGGACAGTTTTCTGATTGAAGAGGTTCCCTGATTGCTTAGCTGGAGTAGTTTCCTGTTTATCTGCTAAGGGGGCTCTGTTCTCCTTAGTGTTGCGGTGCAGATGGCAGCGGAATCAGACCATGGGGAAGAACGGGGACTAGTCTGGAGAGGACTCAGATGAAGGTCCTGCATCTGATGCAGAGATGAGGCCAGGACCATCTGGGAGTGGGGTACTGACTCCGGAGCCTCCTGAATCTGACAGCAGCAAGGCAGAGGAGCAAGGGGAGCCTGTTCCCAGTGTGCGTGTGTGCAGAACTGCTAGAAGGCAAGAGCAGCTAAGACAAAAAGATCGACTTAGAAGTAAGGCTGGGAGGTGATCGCCCCTCCCCTAAGGTATCGAGAAAGTGCAAAGGTAGAGAAACCCTTGCAGGAAGCAAAGTCGTTCGCTCTGTTCGGATTAAACCTTGAAGTTCTGTGTGGACTTGGTACTTCGGTTGGTTTTTTACAGTTCATTTGGCCCTTTAGCTGTTGGCAGCAATTCAAAGGAGAGAAAGGTGGGTGCTTATCTCCAGGGACTGTTTGGTGCTCATTACAGGCTGGGAATGCACATAATTCCCAGCGTTGAAATAAAACAAAGAGTTGTTTGGACGAAGTGTGTGCTTAGTTATGGTCTCAGGAAGACTTGGTCAGAACACTAAGGAAGAAACGGTGCTTTCATCACTATGTTGTTGTTCAGTCTCTACGTGTCCAGCTTTCCACAACCCCATAGACCACAGCATACCAGCTCCTCCCACTCCCTTCCTCAACTGTCTCCTGGATGTCCCCAAAAGTGCTTTTCCAGGAAGCAATTGGACTTTTCTTGTTTTTTTTTTTCTTTTGAAGACGTTTCACTTCTCATCCAAGAAGCTTCTTCAGCTCTGACTGGGTGGCAAGGAATGGAAGGATTTATACTCCTTGCAGACAGCTGGTCATTTGCATCCTTTTAGAGGGTCACAGAAGCACTCAGAGGTTGATCTGGGCAGACCACAGGAACCATTTGCACCATTCAAGTGATCCTGAGGACACAGATCAACCTCCAAGTGGCCTCAATGACCCTCTAAAAGGATGCAAATGACCAGCTGTCTGCAAGGAATATAACCATTCCTCCCACCATTCAGTCAGAGCTGAAAAAGCTTTTTGGATGAGAAGCAAAACATGTTCAAAAGAAAAAAACAAGGAACTCCAATTGCCTCCTGAAAAAGCACCTTTGGGACAACCATGATCTGGATGACTGAGAATCTCTACACCCTTTTAGCTATACAATTTGGGATGAACCCCCTTGGAATGGTGTGGGAGTAAGAATGGATTTCCAGAAGGGGAAAAAAAAATTGCAGACTACAGGAACCAGGTTACCACTCAGGTAACCCTGAGGACATAGATAAACCTCCAAGTGGCCTCAACAACCTTCTAAAAGGATGCAAATGACCAGCTGTCTGCAAGGAGTATAAATCCTTCCATTCCCCACCATCCAGTCAGAGCTGACGAAGCTTCTTGGAAGAGAAGCGAAACATCTTTAAAAGAAAAAAAAAACCAAGGAAGTCCAATTGCCTCCTGAAAAAGCACCTTTGGGACAACCAGGACCTGGATGACTAAGAATCTTTACAGATCCAAATTCCCAAATTCATGTTCATTGCATCGACACCATATTATAATGTAATCTGTGTTGTAAATGGCGATCCAGTCTCTTCTTAAAAACCTATTAGAACACCCACAGCTCCTGTAGGCAAGCTATTCTATGGATGATTAATTGTTGCTTCTTGTTCTACCTTCTGGTGCTTTGGAGAATAGCTCCATCCTCTCTTCTCTATGATAGTTATCAAAGGTAGCCCCATATAGAGTGAAGATAGAATTAAGAAACAGGTGATATAATAATGCGATTCTCTCTTTTATGTCATTCAGTTTCCAAACATCTGACATAGGTGTTAAGGATAACATTGTTTTACCCTAACTGGTTTAGGTAAATAATAATATGTAATCATAGTTTGTGTGTTAAAGTGTCTGCAACTTTAACTGTGGAACAGTAATTAGGGGAGTGGTTGTGAAAGCACTTTAAAAGAAGCAAGACGACAGCTTGCTCTCTCTCTGGCTTTGATGATCCCTGATTACTGCAAGGACTCAAGACTGCATTGCTCGAACGGGAGAGAAAACAAAGGACTGACTTGTAAGTGAACTGACATAGGATATTCTGCACGGACTTTGCTAACTGAATATCCCTGAATGGACTGACTAAATGATACATGACTATTGGACTGTTATTTTGACTATGCTATGAACTCATAATGGAATAAACTATATTTTTGATAGCACAAGCGTATCTGTTATTTTTACTGTATGTTAATAAACATACAAGCTTAGCTCACTCATTTATCTGTGTGCCTATCTGACTAACGCTGCACATTCTGTTTAGCTTGTCTCCCTAACCCTGGTTGGGGAAACCAGGCTTAACACTAGGTATAATATGAATCTGCATCATGATGTCACAGCTGATCTGCATTTACATATCACGTGATATATCAATGTATTCTTTTTCTTATGCAACCAAGATAGAACTCTTTCCAGGGCATATTAATGATTGTTTTCAAAGCTGATTTTATAATGTTTAATATTTTATAGTTGTTTGGCCTCCCACTGTTAAGGAAAAAAATTGAAATACAGTACCTTTTTAATTCATCTTGGAATCAAATGTTGAACAAAATAACAGGGTATTGGAAGGAACTGTCTATATATAGCAGATCTCTGTAGCTTTTGTACTGCATTAACAATCCTGGCTTTAGTGTAACATGCCTTCAATATTCCTTCTTTTTAACATCAATAAAGTATTAAATTGAACAAGGGAAATTAAAAGCACACCAGACTGATGACTATCAATCTTCCTTCAATATTATCATCTTTCTTAGTAATGATCATTCTCTTTGAAAACAAACAAATCTTATGCCAACTCAGGGTTTTTTGAAGACACGTAAAAATATAATTTGAGGTTGTTGTTGTTTTCCTTTTCTGTCTTTAAAAAAACAGGCGTAGCTTTGTTTATTGTTTAAAAGTGGAAAAGATAAGGATCCCTGCAAAGTGTAATTTTTTTTTCCCCTCTTGCAAAGTTGTTTCTTGAAATGGAAAATTAACATCTCAAGCATTCAAACAGTTCTCAACGCTGGTTGATGTTTTCAATTGCAACAATAAACATTCCACAATTCTTTTTCTTTGTTTGAGCATTTATAAGAATATTGCTGAGCGAATACCCCCTCAATCATCTTTCTCTCTTCTTTTTTTTCACCCCCAATCTCTTCCCTGATTTGTCTGTCTGAATCTGTAGGCAAGGGTATCCAAGAGGGTCATGTAGGAAGTTAGCACCCACTCCTCTCCTAGAAAAAAAAATGCAATATCCTAGGAAGTATTAAAAAGGCAGAATATTTCCCCTAAAAAGAGAAGTAGAAACTCAGAAGCAGAAGCTCAACTCAGAGAGGCAGAAACTCACCCCCGACCTTTGTTAATGGGCGGGCCATTAAGGCCTGAGCCAGAGTATTCTACATAACAAAGCCCTCCACCCATCTCACCACATGGCCTGGGAAGATTGCATCAGCCAGCACTCAGGTGAAGCCGTGTGGTCCAGCTAAGACCCTCACCCCTGGGAGTCTCAGGTGAAGCCGTCCAGCTAAGACCCTCACCCCTGGGGGTCCAGCTAAGACTCTCACCCCTGGGGGTCCAGCTAAGACCCTCACCCCTGGGAGTCTGACAGCCAACGGGATACATTTCTTGCACACCAAGGTGGGGACCAACACCAAACACCATTTCAAACACCAAAGTGAGGGCCAACAGAGGGTATATAACTAAGGGTCTCTCAGCATCTTGGCCCTTCTTTCCCTTCACCCAACATCTTGAAGCATGCAATCTTCCTTTTCACTCTGATGCTCCAAGCCATGGTGGTCCTGTCCACCATTAAACCCTCTTTCCCCACTTGGAACTGAACCCAGAAGGATAATTCTTCCAACAGTCAAAAAAAAAGTAAAAATGGCCACCAGATTGGCCTCTGTGACCACTCCCTTCCGCTCATGAGGGTCCCCTTTGCTTTAGGCCATTTCCTTGTGAAATACGGATCGCCTTTGACTTACGGCGGTTCATTTAGTGACCATAAAAAGTTACAACAGCACTGACAAAAGGGGCTTATGACCATTTTTTTTCCCACACCTATGACCATTGCCGCATTCCCAGGCTCACTTGATCAAAATTCAGATGCTTGGGAAATGTGGCCCCCTATTTATGACAGTTGCCGTGCTCTGCGGTCACGTCAAGGTTTTACAACCTTATGATGAGCAAAATCAATGGAGGAACCGGATTCACTGAACAACTGTCTTACTGACTTAAGGACTGTGGTGATTCACTTAACAACTGTGGCAAGAAAGATCATAAGCTGGGGCAAAATTAACTTAACCATCTCACGTAGCAACAGAAATGTTGGGCTCCGTTGTAAGTTGAGGTGTTAAGTTGTCGGTTCACCCGTATATTTCATCGTTTCTCTCGCGACCTTAACACTGAGATGTGTGGACTTCAACTCCCAGAATTCTCCAGAGACAATCTATGTGTATGTTTCTTTGGATCTTGGCATCCTAGTGGACAATCAGTTAAACTTGAGCCAGTGGTATGCTGCAGCTGACAAAAATTCAATGCCGTTCTCAGCTGCTTTAACAGAGATGTAGAATCAAGATAGCTTGAAGTGCTATTGTCACTTTATAAGGCCTTGGTAAGGCCACACTTGGAATACTGCATCCAGTTTTGGTTGCCATGATACCCCCCCAAAATGCTGAGACTCTGGAAAGCGTGCAGAGAAAAACAGCAAAGATGATTAGGGGACTGGAGACTAAAACATATGGAGAACGGTTGCAGGAACTGGGTATGTCCAGTCTAGAGAAACAAAGGACTAGGGGTGACATGATAGCAGTGTCCCAGTATCTCAGGGGCTGCCCCAAAGAAGAGGGAGTCAAGCTATTCTCCAAAGCACTAGAGGGCAGGACAAGAAGTAGTGGATGGAAACTAACTTAACTCAAACTATCCACTATTGACCTCACCCCATTCCTAAGAGGTCTGAAAGGGGCATGCACAAGTGCACCATCGTGCCTACCATCTCTGTCCTATTGTCCCCATTTATTCGTGCCTATTTCCTGTATTCATACTCATGTTTATTCTTATACCTATTTGTTGTGGCTCCGATTCCTGAGCCTGTGCTGCTAGAGGAAGAGGACTTGGAAGATGAGGAGGAGGAACTGGGAATGCCTTCCTCCCCAGGACCTTCCTCTCTGGCAATGCCTTCCTTCCTGATAATGCCTCAGGTTCAGTCAGACAACCGAGAGGAACAACCTGAGATTAATCAGGAGGAAGGCATATCGGAGCAGCCCCTGACAGGGAGTCAAGAGGAAGAACATTGGCTTGATGCTAAGCAGCGTCATAGGGAGAAACGTGAGCAGCAACATAGGAGGCGTGGGAAGGTCAGAGAGTGAGCTGAGTCATTGAGCCACACCCCACAGGGGATAAAAGTGGGTGTCTTGTCGGCTGGAACTTTGCACGGGACAAAGTTTGATCTTACTTCGGGTTTTTCCTTGTGAATGATTTTTGTGGTCTGCCTTGTAATTTTCTGGAAGTAGCTTTTTATTTGCTATCAGTTTGGACTTGGCAGGCAGAGCGTTTTGGAATGCCAAGGACATTATCAGTTCCAAAGAATTAACTCTGTGAAGCCAGGTTGCCTGCCTGTGTTTGAGTGAGTTGGTACTCTTCCATCTTTTGAGAAAGAAGAAAGGTGAGACAGAACACCTATTATCTTGTAAGTGATTGACAAAACAAATAAATAAAAAAAACAAAATAAAAAATAAAGTAAAAATAAGTAATCAAGGAGAGAAGCAACCGAGAACTCAGGAAAAATTTCTTGGCAGTTAGAAAAATTATCAGTGGAACAACTTGCCTCTAGAAGTTGTAAATGCTCCCAACACTTTTTAACTTTGTAAGAAGAGATTGGACAACCCGTTCTCTGAAATGGTATCGGTTTTCCTGAGCAGTGGGACAGCAGGTCTCCTGAGCAGGGGGGTTGGACTAGATGACCTCTAAGGTCCCTTACAACTCTGTTAGTCTGAGTGTTTTTTTTTTTCTATGACTTGTTTAATTTAGTTCTCTTTTTGTATTATTATTATTTTTTTCCTTTTTGGCTGCTTGCATTTCAATGTTGTTAATAAAATAAGAGAAAAAAAGGAATACTCAAACCTGACCCACCAGGCCTTACTGTGGAACAGTAAATTTGGCCATAGCTGTTTCTCCCAAGTACCAGGGAAGGTTATGGTTATTTTTTTTGCTAAAGAACATTCTAAACTTGTTGAATTTTTCTCTTTTTCTGCTGACCGACAGCATTTCTATTTTAGAGAAAATGGAATGACTTCCAGCGACAGGGCACCTTAAATCCCTCAGTATATATATATATATATATATATAACATTGATTCATAAAGTTCATGGCCTCCATTGTCTAAATGCCACTGTTAAACCTATGGAAAGTGCATACAATGAAATTCAGCTGTTAGAACAGAAGGGCAATACGGGTTAATGGATATAACAGAGGCCTGATAAAGTAATTTCAGTGATTGCAATAGAGCACTTGAAGGATGCTATTTGTTCAAAACAAATCGAAATAGCAATAGAAAGGGAGCTGGAGGAGGAATTGTACTATATTGTGTGTTTTAAAAAAAAATAGCCATTCCTGCTTAGAAATCCCAAATGAATGGGATTTGGTGCAGCTATAAAGAGCATGGAGTTAAAATACACTGTAGAGGACCAAATGAAAGCAATTTTGCGATTGGTCTTTATGATCACAAAATGTTCTGGCCTGGGCTTCCTTAGAAAGCATAGGACACCATCTTAACCTCCCTTTTATTTCCACATCTGTGAAGTATGTTCATTCACAAGGCTTCACATACAGTCTTTCAGCAGAATGTTAAGAAACATCCACCTTATTGCACTTGGAAAGTGGCCAGAGAACGAATTGCCAAGCGCAGGGCAAGGCCAAACTTGACACAGAGTCAAACTGAACTTTCCGAAGCTTGTGTTCTGAGCAAACAAACAAATTGCTTCCTGCAAAAGCTCATGGTTTTACTCCCAGAAGGCTTCCCCTGAGGCCCAGGAAGGCAAAAAAACAGAGCACCAGGGGAGCGCCCCTTTTTGCCTCCTGGGCCTCAGGGAAGCCTCCCGGGTGAAGCATTAAGACAGTGAGGGGGATCCCAACACAGCTGATCGTTGGAACAGCTGATTGTCAGGAGGGGAAAAAGGAACACCTTAAGGAGTGACTGGGCGGGGGAGAATGCAGTCAGCAATGTCGACATGCATGTGATGTCACGCATGCATGATAAGGTGTTCTGTCTCACCTGTAGCCACAAGGTGAGAGTCCAAATTCCCAAAGGAAAATACACAAACAGACAGGACCAGGAACGACAGAGTTAAATTCCTTTTGACTGGAGGAATCCTTGACAGTCTTTCAGAAGCTGCCTGCCAAGTCCGATAACAAACAAGACCGTAAATCAAGAAGCGAATGCCGCAGGGAGAGAGTTTATCCAAGATGCTATCACGAATAAACAAATTGACCCGAACAGGAAGTCAGAACTAACATGCCTCCTTATATTCCCTGAGGGGCGTATCAGTCTCTTTTCTTTTTACGTTATATGTCACGTTTCTGCCTACGTCTTTGCCTTGCATCAGACCAGCATTTCTCGGATTGATCTTCAGCTAATGACTCCAGCACACTCTCCTGATTATCTGCCGACACCTGAGGCACAATCAGGGAGGAAGTTTCTGGAGAGGAAGATGACTCCGAAACTTCCAGCAAAGCAGGCTCAAACCTTAAAGCCAAGTCCTCCTCTTCCTCTTGACTTCCATTTATGTCACTCAACAAGGCAGGCTCAAACCTTAATGCCAGATCTTCCTCATCACGCGAGCCTAGGTCTTCTGACAGAGCAGGTTCAAACCTACGAGTCACAACAATAAGGACTGACTGGGAGGGGAGGGGTGGATAAAAAGGATCAGGGGCAGCCAGGGGCACGATTTGCCGATTCTCTGAAATGCGCAGAATCATAACAACCGGTTCTGTAGAACCAATCTGAACCGGTAGAATCCCACTCCTGATCCTAATCCTGAAAGTCCCTGGCCTGACAGGGCCTACTCCTCCCCCATTCTCCTCGGAAGCCAATGAAGCTGCCCCCTTAATCTCTGTCAGCTCAGGTTCCAACTAGTCTTCCCCTGCAGATTCAGGCTCTGACAGGGGCATGACACACCCTTTCCTTTCTTTATTTAAGGTCCCTGTGTTGAGTTTTACCCCCTGTCCAACCATCACCCTTCCAGAGTGAGAATTAAATCACAACCAAACTCAGAAAAAAGTGCTGAGAATTGACAACAAATTGACTTCGGTCCCAAAAGATCAATCCTATTTCAGCCATGTGAAGTTTGCTGCTGGTTTTCCTGCATCAATATTTGGTCTGTATCAATATTTTATCTGTCCAATGAAGGGGAGGAGAGAAGCTTTGTGAAAGGATTAAAGAAAAGTTTACCATTTTCAAAGCAGAACAGTGTTTTTCAAACTAAGCAACTTGAAGATGCGTTGACTTCAACTCCCAGAATTCCCCAGGCAGCATAGAATTCTGGGACTTGAAGTCCACCCATCTTCAAATTGTCCTGATTGAGAAACATGGATATAGAGACTGTATGTACAGGTAATCGAGATATATATATATGGGTGGTCAAGAGAAAATATATACAGGTAATCCTCAGATTATGACCATTCATTCAGTCACTGTTCAAAGAGTGCAAAGAAGAGCAACCAGGATGATTAGGGGACTGGAGGCTAAAACATATGAAGAAGGGTTGCAGGAACTGGGCATGGCTAGCAGTGGTGGGATTCAAAAAATTTTACTACCAGTTCCGTGGACGTGGCTTGGTGGGCGTGGCAGGGGAAGGATGCTGTAAAATCTCCAGTCAGAAGTGGTATTTGCTGGTTCTCTGAACTACTCAAAATTTCCGCTACCGGTTCTCCAGAACTGGTCAGAACCTGCTGAATACCACCTCTGATGGCTAGTCTAGTGAAGAGACGAACTAAGGGAGACATGATAGCAGTCTTCCCATATTAGAGGGGCTGCCACAAGGAGGAGGGGGTCTAGCAGTGGTGGGATTCAAAAAATTTACTACTGGTTCTGTGGGCATGGCTTGGTGGGTATGGCAGGGGAAAGGATGCTGCAAAATCCCCATTCCCTCCCCAACCCACTAACCTGCTTTCCAGCTCCGTTCTCCTGTGTAGGACAACAAAAGAAGACCCAGCCAATCAGCTGGGACTCAGGAGGCAGAGAAGAGATGAGGGCGGGGCCAGTCCAAGGTGGGATTTGATGGTTCTCTGAACTACTCAAAATTTTCACTAATGGCTCTCCAGAACTAGTCAGAACCTGCTGAATACCATCTCTGGGGTCAAGCTATTCTCCAAAGCACCTGAAAACCAGACAAGGAATAATGGATGGAAGCTGATCAAGGAGAGATTCAACCTGGAAATAAGGAGGAATTTTCTGACAGTGAGAACAATCAACCGAGGGAACAGAAGTTGCCTTCAGAAGTTATGGGAGCTTCATCCCTGGAGGCTTTCAAGAAGAGACTGGACTGCCATCTGTCAGAAATGGTGTAGGGTCTCCTGCTTGGATGGGGGGGGGGGTTGGACTAGATGACCTACAGATCCCTTCCAACTTAATCTGTTAATCTGTATGTAAAGTTACAACAGTACTGGAAAGATCACATATGACCGTTTTCACGAACCTATGACATGATCAAAGTTCAGACACTTGATAACTGGAACGTATTTATGACAGTCACAGTGCCCCAGGATCACATGATCCCCTTTTGCGACTTTCTGACAAGCAAATTCAAAGCAAGATTCACTTAATAATGCTTAATAGCTGCAGTGATTTATTTAACAACTATGGCAAGGTAAAGGTAAAATGAGACAAAGCTCACTTCAGATCTGTCTTGTTTAGCAATGGACATTTGGGCTCAATTATGGTTAGAAATCAAGGACTACCTGTATCATCTTTTTTCCCCACTTAGAATTTTAATTAGTATCTCAAGTGGCCACACACCTGAAAAGTGGTTCACACTATGGCAAAAGCTAAATTTGGTTTCATTAAATCACATTTTAATTTAATTATAATTAACATAATTCAGTACACCAGGAATAATCACTTCCTTCTGTTGTCACATTGAAAATTAAATTTCTTTTCAATGGGGTCTGAGAACCATCCATTTTTAATAGGGCAGCTCCAAATATTTATTTCATTCATCCTTTGTATTATTTGGAATAGAATGGAATGGGAATGGGAATAGAATAGAACAGAATAGAGTTAGAATAGAATAGAATAGAATAGAATAGAATAGAATAGAATAGAATAGAATAGAATAGAATAGAATAGAATAGAATTCTTTATTGGCCAAGTATGATTAAACACATAAGGAATTTGTCTTGGTGCTCTCATTGTACATAAAAAAAAATACATTCGTCAAGAGTCAAGAAACATCAGGTACAACACTTAATAATGGTCATAGGATACAATTAGAATAGAATAGAATAGGAATAGGAATAGGAATAGGAATAGGAATAGGAATAGGAATAGGAATAGGAATAGGAATAGGAATAGGAATGGAATAGAATAGAAAAGAAAATATGGAATGGGAATAGAATAGAAAAAATATGGAATGGGAATCGAATCGAATCGAAAATATGGAATGGGAATGAGAATGGAATGGAATGGAGTAGAGTAGAGTAGAACAGAATAAAGAATAGGAATAGGAATGGAATCAAATAGAAAAGAAAAGAAAAGAAAAGAAAAGAAAAGAAAAGAAAAGAAAAGAAAAGAAAAGAAAAGAAAAGAAAAGAAAAGAAAAGAAAAGAAAAGAAAAGAAAAGAAAAGAAAATATGGAATGGGAATCGAATAGAAAATATGGAATGGGAATCAAATCGAATAGGAAAAGAAAAAAAGGAGAAGGAGAGAGAAAGAAAGAGAAAGAGAAAATATAGAATATAGAATAGAATATAGAATAGAAAAAGAATAGAACAGAATAGAATTCTTTATTGGCCAAGTGTGATTGGACAGACAAGGAATTTGCCTTGGTGCAAATGCTCTCAGTGTATATAAAAGAAAAGATTCATTCATCAAGAGTCAAGAATCATCAAGTACAACACTTAATGAGAGTCATAGGGTACAATAAGCGATCAAATCATACTAGGAAACAGTCAATATAAATCGTAAGGATACAAGCGACAAAGTTACAGTCCTACAGTCACAAGTGGGGAGGGGATGGGTGATAAGCAGTGATGAAAAGATTAATAGTAATAGTAGTGCAGACTTTGTAAATAGTTGGGCAGTGTTGAGGGAATAATTTGTTTAGCAGAGTGATGGCATTTGGGAAAAAACTGCTCTTGTGTCTAGTTATTCTGTTGTGCAGTGCTCTATAGCATAGTTTTGAAGGTAGGAGTTGAAACAGTTTATGTCCAGGTTGTGAGGGATCTGTAAATATTTTCACAGCCCTCTTTTTGACTCGTGCAGTATACAGATCCTCAAAGGAAGGCAGATTGGTAGCAACTGTTTTTTTCTGCAGTTCTAATTATCCATTGAAGTCCGTGTCTGTCTTGTTGAGTTGCAGAACCAAACTAGACATTATAGAGGTGCAGATGATAGACTCAATAATTCCTCTGTAGAATTGATAGGAAAGATTACCAATCCTAAATGATATCATATTGAAAGCTTCAACATGTTCCCAACGAAAACCTAACATGACTCTGTCCAGCTCACAATGCATGAATGTCTTAATATTAATTCCCAGAATCCTTAGCATATCTATTCCCAGAATCCTTAGCAAGAACCAAGTAGGCTGGGAGATTCTGGGAAAGGAAGTTCACATCATAGGAAAAGGATCCAATTGTGATGGAATGTAGTCTGGATTCCCAGGAGGGATGGGCTGCATTCCAGAGGCAACACAGTTTAGATAGTGTGAGAGAAAGAGGGTGAAGACAGTTCCTCCTTAACAGTTCCCTGAGTGTACATTTTATGACCCAGTTACAGGTATTCCTCGATCTATGATCCCAATGAGCTCCAAATCTATGTTGCTAAGCAAGACAGTAAATAAGTACATTTTGCCCTGTTTTATGACCTTTCTTGCCATAATTGTTAAACAAATTATTTCATTTGTTAAGTTAGTCACACAGATGTTAAGTCTGGTTTCCCTCATTAACTTTGCTTGTCAGATGGTCACAACAGGTGATCACATGACCCCAAGACACTGCAATTGTCATAAGTATGAGCCAGTTGCCCAAGCATCCAAATTCTGATCACGTGACCATGGGGATGCTGCAGTGGTCGTAGGAGTGAAAAACAGTCATGTAACTTTTTCCAGTTCCATTGTAACTTTGAACAGTCACTAAACAAATGTTTGAAAATTGAGGACTACCTGTAATCTGCTTTGATTTTCTCCAAGATTGATGTCACCCTCCAAAAATCAAGAATGACATGTTGAGATTCTTCTAAGCAGATTCCTTCCTTGTTCCTGACCTATAGACAGAATCGTGCCAAACTAAAACAGACTATTTGCACCATAAAATGTATACTCTGGTAACTATTAGGAAGCAGCTGGCTTCACTTTCTTTCTCCCACACAAACTGTGGTATCTTTGCTCCTCTGGAATGCTTCCCCTCCTTCCTTGGAATCCAGACCACATTCCATCACACCAAGTTGGAGAAAGCAATATGAACCACTTCTTCAGCTTAGCAACTGACTTCAAGTCCTTTGCTGCCTATTCTGATCATTTTTGCATGCTTTCAATATGTTTATTTGGATGTAACAATTTTGAGTTGGACAAAATTTGAAAGGGTGGCTTTAGTAGTCAAGGAAGAAAACTGGTACTCAGAATTTAGATCTTCTGATAGAAGGGCTGTTTCCATTTAGAAAAAAAGAGCAATGTGGCATTATTTTAAAAAAAGTGGATTAAATAATGGAATGTGGATCAAATCCACCCACACACACAATTCCTTATCGTGCATCTTATGGCATCAGTGTTGATATGTTTTCATCTGAAGTGGTGCTTCAGTGACCACTTCATCACTGAAGTGGTATTATCATAAAATCTGCAATGTCGAAAAGAAAGGTGTACAACAAATTATGTTTGCCACTTCATCAGACAGAAGTGGCAACAAAATCACAATTGTTCCAAATGAGACTCACAGAAAGTTGCACCATATTTTAATTGACCTATTTCAAGTTCACTTTTTTAAGTACAGTTCATTTAGTGACAATTCAAAATAATAATCATTTTTCACACTTACGATTGTTACAGCATCTCCATCAGTGGTGGGATTCAAATTTTTTTACTACCGGTTCTGTGGGTGTGGCTTGGTGGGCGTGGCGGGGGAAGGATATTGTAAAATCCCCATTCCCTCCCCACCCCACTAACCTGCTTTCCAGTTCCATTCTCCTGTGCAGGGCAACCAAAGGAGACCCAGTCAATCAGCTGGGACTCAACGGGAGGCAGAGAATAGATGGGGGCAGGGTCAGTCAGAGGTGCGATTTTCCGGTTCTCCAAATGACTCAAAAGTTCCGCTACTGGTTCTCCAAAACTGGTCAGAACCGGCTGAATATCACCTCTGATCTCCATGGTCACATTTTCAAAATTCAAGCACTTGACAAGTGAGTCACATTTATGACCATTGCAGTGTCCCAGGGATCATGTGATCCCCTTCTGCGACCCTCAGGCAAGCAATGTCAAAGGGAACGCCAGTTTCACTTAAGAACAGTGTTACTAACTTAACAACTGCGGTAGTTCATTTAACAACTCTGACAAGACAGGTTGTAAAATGAGGCAGAACTCACCTCACAAATACCTCTCTTAGAAATAGAAATGTGAAAGTCAACCATGGTCATAGGTCAAGGCCCACCTGTATACTTTTTAAAAATGGATAGAGTCAGTGGTGGGAGTCAGCCGGTTCGGACCAGTTTGGGCAAACTGAATGTAAAATTTACATCTGGTTCTCTGAACCAGTAGTTGAAGCAATTGCCTGGCATCGCCCACCTGACCCCACCCCTCCCAGGAGTCTCCATGCGGCCTGTTTTGTATGCAGATAACTGCAAGGTCTGTGTGGAAGCTCTAGGACGGTGAAAAATGGGCCTTCCGGAAGTACGGAAACAGGTCTGTTTCCAGCTTCTGGGGGGCCTTCGGACCCCGGGGGAGGCAGTTGTCAACTCATAAAACATTCCTCTTTTAAAAACATGCCTCTTTTAGTGGTGGGGGGCGGCGGAAGGAAATCTGGAAGAGCAGTGCAGCGGTTTGAAAGCAAAAGTACATTCCAACTCTTATCTTTAAAAGATTGTAACTGTTAGGGATAATATTGTTTACCCTAACTGGTTTAGGTAAAATAATAAATATGTAATCATAGTTTATAAGTTAAAGTGTATGCAGCTTTAAATATGGGAATGTAATTAGGGGAGTGGTTGTGAAAGCACTTTAAAAGAAGCAAGACGACAGCTTGCTCTCTCTCTGGCTTTGATGATCCCTGATTACTGCTTGGATTCAAGACTGCATTGCTCGAACGGGAGATAAACAAAGGACTGATTTGTAAGTGAACTGACATAGGATATTCTACACGGACTTTGCTAAATGAATATCCCTGAATGGACTGACTAAATGATACATGACTATTGGACTGTTATTTTGACTATGCTATGAACTCATAATGGAATAAACTATATTTTTGATAGCACAAGCGTATCTGTTATTTTTACTGTATGTTAATAAACATACAAACTAATCTCACTCATTTATCTGTGTGCCTATCTGACTAACGCTGCACATTCTGTTTAGCTTGTCTCCCTAACCCTGGTTGGGGAACCCAGGCTTAACAGTAACTAAAATACCAGAGCTTTTGTCTGCAAATATATTTCATTGGAGAACATGATTGATGACACCCAGCCCATGAAGGTGCTCAGTTGGAGAATCTGGTTTAAGAGACACCCAGGAGGGAGGAGGGAAACAGGGTCTCAGGTAAATGATGTATGCCAGAGTTGGCTTCATACAGGACAGGGCCAGTATGTCGCCGCTAATAAATCCCTTGAAGTTTTTTGAAGTTTGGCTCGAGAATCATGATTTAATTAGAGCGATTGCTGGAATCCTGACAGCAGTTTTCACCCTCCCAGAGGCTCAAGGGAAGCCTCCGGTCCCTGGAGAAGGCGAAAAACAGCCCTCCTGGAAGTTCCAGTAGGCCACACCCACCATAGCCACACCCACCCACAACCGGGCAGTGAACTGGTTGCTGGGACTTTTGAATCCCACCCCTGGATAGAACATGTGAGATGAGAATGTTGCAAAATTCAACAATATTTGAATATGATTGACTGCAATACAGGATACACAAACCTGGGAGTCTAAAGTAGGAAATCAGGAGCCCAGGCCATCAAATGAATATATAAGTTTATTAGAAGCTGAAGTTCTCTACAAGAATCTGAACTACTAACAGTCAAAGCAAATTGGCAGAAGATAAGGATCAATGGAATTCAAGGAGATCTTTGTGAGCACGGAGGGATTCAAGACTGATGGTGCATTTGACCCCTCCCACGGACTCAGCCTGATCATCTCCTATACTGTGTGTTTACTGGGCTGTTTTGTGTGTCTGTGTGTGGTTGATGCATAGCAAACAATTTATATTTGTTAAGAGTTTTCGGATGACATAAAAAAGGAAAAGGAAACGGTAAAGTGCAAGAAATAAAGGGTAAAGTTAAGAAATATATAAGTGACTTCCGATGTTCTTTTCAACAGATAATGACATTCTTATTCTCCCTCCTCTCTCTTAAATATTTTACAAATCTCTTCACATCCTAGTGACATAACAGAATCAGGAAATTACTTTAATAGTTTTGCAGGGACGCGTTTTGATTAGAAAATGGAGAGGAAATTTATTACTGCATTATAAGCTTTTAACGATGTGCTTAAATATATTTAGTCATACGAGGTTTCAAGATTGTTAACTGTCTCCCCGTATTTGGGGTTTGATATTTGAGTGTCAATTTATTATATTCTTTCACATAAGTTTATATTATTGATTTCCTATATACTTTTTAAAACCTACAATAATTTTAAAAATATTATTTTTTAAAAAATGGTTTAGAGAAGATAGAAGATTTAGTCAAGAAAGCGGGCTGGATGAAATGCCACATTACTGGAAGCAAATGCAAGAGAAATACAGGTAGTCTTTGAGTTATGACGACAATTGAGCCCACAATGCATGTTGCTAAGCGAGACAATTGTTAAATGAGTTTTGCTGCATTGTACAACTTTTTTTTGTCACAGTTTTTAAGTGAATCACCGTAGTTGTTAAGTTTGTGACACGATTGTTAAGTGAATCTGGCTTCCTTATTGACTTTGTTAGTCAGAAGGTCACAAAAGGGAAATCACATGACCCCGGGGACACTGCAACCCGTCATAAGTATGAGTCAATTGCCAAGCATCTGAATTTTGATCTTGTGACCATGGGAATGCTGCAATGGTCATAAGTGTGAAAAACAGTCATCAGCAGAGGTGGTATTCAGCAGGTTCTGACCAGTTCTGAGGAACTGGTAGTAGAAATCTTGAGTGGTTTGGAGAATGGGCAAATCCCACCTCTGACTGGCCCCGCCCCCATCTCTTCTCTGCCTCCCATTCAGTCCCAGCTGATTGGCTGGGTCTTCTCTGGTTGCCCTGCAGAGGAGAACGGAGCTGGAAAGCAGGTTAATGGGGAGGGGAGAGAATGGGGATTTTGCAGTATCCTTCCCCTACCATACCCGCCAAGCCATGCCCACAGAACTGGTAGTAAAAAAAAATTGAATCCCACCACTGGTCATCGGTCACTTTTTTCAATACCGCTGTAACTTCAAATAGTCATTAAACAAACTATTGTAGTATCAGGAAATTCTATGAAGACATTTGCATCGTAGATTTAACCTCCCTTTTCTTGGTTCTCAACATTTTCTTGGTTCTCAACATTGATCCAATGAAGGCAGTGGTGGGGTTCAAATAATTCAATAACCGGTTCGCCCAGTGTCAAGTTGGCTGTCATGGGAGGCATGGACCATCCCCATCCACCAACTTCGCCATATATGTGGGGCAAGCCTCCCGCGACAGCCAACCTGACCCTGGGTGGACCAGTTGTTAAATTACCCCATCCCCAGAGGTGATGATATTCAGCAGGTTCTGACCAATTCTGGAGAACTGGTGGTAGAAATTTTGAGTAGTTCGGAGAACTGGCAAATGCCACCTCCGACTGGAGATTTTACAGTATCCTTCCCCTGCCACGCCCACCAAGCCACCCCCACAGAACCGGCAGTAAAAAAAAAAATTGAATCTCACCACTGCTCCTCTGCCGTTATTAAAGTGGATCCTGAGCGCTGTGCTGCAATGGAGAAACAGGCAATGGAGTGACTGGCACGAGGGGAGGAGGAGGAACAGGGAGAAGAAAGAGGCACAGCAGTCTCCTCCTTCCCTCACGCCGGCTGCTCCATCACCTGTTTTTCCATCGCAGCACAGCACCCAGGATCCACTTTTGATAGCGGGGGAGGGAGTAATTTAACAACTGGTTCACCCAGGGTCAGGCTGGCCATCATGGGAGGCTTGGTCCACATGGGCGGCGGAATTGTAGGACAGGGGTGGGCCATGCGGAGCGCCCAGGATCCACTTTGTTAGAGGGGGTGGAGGTGTAATTTAACAACCTGTTCATGTCAACCAGTGCAAACCAGCTGGATCCCACCACTGGATGTAGGGGAAGGCAGGCAGAGCCTGGGGTTGGAGTCAAGAATGGAATCAGCTTGGAGTCGTTTCGTTATCACAAGTGATCCAAGTCCAACCTCCCTTGAATTTCCTTGAGGTCCAATTTACTGCTGGCTACAGGTAGTCTTCGACTTATAACAGTTCATTTAGTGACCATTCAACATTACAACAGCACTGGGAAAAGTGACTTATGACCATTTTTCACACTTACAACCCTTGCAGCATCTGCCTGGTCATGTGATCAGAATTGAGACATTTGCAACAGACTCATGTTTAGGATTGTTGCAGTGTTCCATAACCTTTTGACAAGCAAACTCAATAGAGAAGCCAAACTCACTTGACAACTGTGTTAGTTACTTAATGACTGCAGTGATTCACTTAACAACAGTGGCATGAAAGGTTGCAAAATGGGCAAAATTTACTTAACAAACACAGAAACAGAAATTTTGAGCTCAGTTGTGGTCATAAGTCAAGGGCCACCTGTATTAGATGAGCCATGGTGGTGTAGTGGTTAGAATGCAATACTGCAGACTACTTCTGCTGATGGCTGACTGCCACCAGTTTGATTCTGACCAGCTCAAGATTGATTCAGCCTTTCATGTTTTCCAGGTCCATAAAATGAGGACCCAGATTATTAAGGGCAATAGGCTGACTCTTAAACCACTTAGAGGGGGCTGTAAAGCACTGTGAAGTGGTATATAAGTCTAAGTGTCAGGATTCCGGCAGTTAAATAATTTAAATCATGAGTCTTGAGCCAAATTTCCAAAACTTCAAAAGGATTTATTGGGAGTAAACATACCAGCACTGCCTGGATGTAGCTGACTCTGAGACACATCCTTCATTGTCACCCTTGACCCTGGTTTCCCCCTCCCCCCTGGGTGTATTGTAATTCCTATTCTCCAATGGGACACCTCCATAGCCCAGAGTCATCAATCCTGCTCTCCAGTTAGAATTTTGCACCTTCAGTCACCTAGTTACTATCTTTGAAAACATTTATGGAATGCAGTTCTGGTTTGCAAGCTGCTGCACTTCTCCCCCCTCCCTTTCTGTTGGCAACTCTAAAAAGACCATAAAATATTTTATGAGTTGACATTAAGTGCTATTGCTATCAGTTGATTAGATTCTGCTATATAACCATGAGCAATAAAGCAGCCTCACCAGAACTTAACAGGTGGTCCTGATCTTTGCACCAGACACTCCACAAAGTGACCTGTTTATGCAACATAGAAATCCATGGAGAAAAAAAAACCTTAGCCAAGGTTACAATTAAACAACCTTTGGAAGATGTGTGCTCACGTGGCTAATAGATGTTCCACTGCTTATTCATTTTCAAATCCTTCTTCAGACCTTCAGATCCTTTAGACTTCACCACTTCGAAAGCTCTTCTTTTGTAGCAGAAAGACAGGCAGAGACCGGGGGTGGAGTCAAGTAAGTAATCAGTCTGGAGTAGTTATATTGTCACAAATGGTCTAAATCCAACCTCTCTTGAACTTTGTTGACCCTAATCTAGCACCAGTTTAGTGCTGATGGTTAGTTGGCTAGATTCTTGGGTTATAGCATAACCAATAAATAAATTCTGGACAGAAAGAAGGGTCAAAGAGTCCATCCACGTGAAGATTGAACAGGGGGGGGGATATAACCCCACCGATCTCCTGTTTACAACATGGTTCTTTAAGCACTTCCAAGAAAGCTTCACACCCATTTACACTATTCAGGTGACCCCGAGGGCACAGATAAAGTGGCCTCAACAACTCTCAGAGAGAGAGTGCCAATGACTGGATGACTGCAAGGAATATAAATCCTTTCACCCACCACCATTCTGTCAGAACTGAAGAAGCTTCCTGGATGAGAAGTGAAATGTCTTCAAGGAAAGGGTTTCAGGGATTTCAATAGAACACTTGAAGGATGTTGTTTGTTCAAAATAAATAGAAATAGCAGTAGAAATGGAGATGGAGATGGAGGAAGAATTATACTATCTACAGTATATATATATATTTAAAAAAAGCGAAATACCACTTATGCATCATCACAAAATCTCCAGAACTGTAAAGCCTATAAACTTGAAATTTGGCACGTTTCCTCCTCTTGGCTTCTAGGTGCTCACTAAGAAAGGGTTTTTCAAAATGACCATCAGAGCATTAGTATTTGGTATATTATTATTATTAACACGGTCTGATGCTAAGGAGTTCTACTCCCACTCCCCACCTGAAAAGAAATATGTTCCAAATGCAAAACACAAGCAGAGGAGATGAGTTTCGGTTTCAGTTTTAGTTTCACAGCACCAAGCAGCTTTAGTACAGAACAGTTGAGCTAAGCCACACCCAGGGTCCTTGCCGTGTCCTTCTGGTTCACACAGGAAATACTGTTTCAGTTTCCAAACAGTCCTCACCTCTCTCACACACTGACAGGACATTAGCCAGATGAATAGCAATGGATGCTGGTAGGTAGAGGCAGAATTTTTCCACCTTATTTTCCTCCCCCCCAAAATAAACCCGATCACATAGTTTCATAGCGAAGCATGGATATCGAGCTAGTACCGTATATTTTTAAAATTGAGCATTCCTTCTTAGAAACCCCAGTGAACGGATTTGGCACAGCTGTAAAGAGCATTGAGTTAAAATATGTAGAGGAGTAAATGAAAGCAATTTTGTGATTGGTGTTTATGGTCATGTAACAAGAAGACACGAAGGTGGCTTTTTCAGAAGGTGACTGGACTTTGTTTTTGCTTGAAGACATTTTGCTTCTCATCCAAGGAGCTTCTTCGTTTCTTCAGTTCAAGAACTGAGGAAGCTACTTGGATGAGAAGGGAAAGGTCTTCAAGCAAAAACAAAGTCCAGTTGCCTTTTGAAAAGGCATTTTTGGGACAACCATGGCCTGGATGACTGTGAATCTCCATAGACATTAAGCAATAAATTATAACTGGAATGAAATGTGCGATCCTGATTCTTCTTGCTTGACAACTTTTGCAATATTTTATGAATGTTCAGGGATCTGTTTTCAAAGCCTTTCAAAGAAGAATTGAAAGAAGCAGAATTACCTGTACCCACATATAATTCTGAGAGATGTCTGGAGCTAGCATGGAGGAAGTGGGTTCCAAGTGATCTGCTTCCCGCAAGGCACATTGAAGTAGCATTTCTAACATGGCATTAGAAGAAGAAGAAGTGCAATTCTTTGCAACGCCAAACTACCGAGACATCAACATTTATGCTTCACTGATGTTTGTAATCATTTTGTTTATACAGGAAAAATGATACACATATATACACCGACTTGTATAAATCTACATGCTTCATTGCAGATAGGAAATTAGATCCATTGGGAAGAATTAATTATTACAGCAGAAGATGTTAAAAAGCATTGAAGCATTTATAAATCAGAATTATGAAATCCTGGAGCCAGGAAGGCCACTGAGGTCATGTAGTCCAATCCCTAAATTCCAAGCACAATCCAACTTGAAGCAAACGTAATTCAGGGCTTTCTAACCTCCATGTCAGGGTTTCTCAGTGTTGGCAACGTTCAGATATGTGGACTTCAATTCCCAGAGTTCCTCAGCTAGCATGAGAAATACTGATCTAAAAACTAGAACAGTTTTCCCAATCTTAGCCATTTTAAGATATGTGGACTTCAGCTCCCAGAATTCCCCAGCCAACATGGTAGTTGGGGAATTCTGGAAGTTGAAGTCCACGCATCTTAAAGTTGTTAAACACAGCTCTGTTTAATGGCAGAGACAATGCCAGGACGGTCACACTGCGTCCAATATTTTAATATGTAATCAATAAAATGTTGTAATTTTTTTTTTTAAAAAAAACAGCTCTGTTTGGAACACATGCAGGAAGTGAGGGCCATCAGCTTCCTGGACATTCCCTCACAAATTTCCAGGTCTGGCTCAACTGAAGTTAATTATTTGATTTATCTAAATAAAGTGAGTTTCACATCAGCTAGGCCTTGATCCATCTGGGGAATTTCACACAATATCTTAATCTATAAGCTAATGGCTGGATCAGTATAAGAACAATACATGAACCACAAACAAATTTAATCACCTTTAGAATCATGTACAACTCTTTAAATTTTCATGGTATCTACTTAATAGAGAGACAGTTTGGTCTAGAAACCAAGACACTTTGTGTTCCAGTCCCCCCTTAGTCATGAAAGCTGGCTGGGTGACTTTGGGCCAATCACCAGGAGACAGTGAGTTCTAATGACAGGGTTACAAGTAACATACCCATAGCAAACAAAACTCTGAGGCAGGCAATTTCCTCAAAGAATAGGTTTATTGGATATGTCACATTGGCACAGGCTGGTGAAAACCAACTCTGAATATTCCCGCAGTTTTCACCTAATCAAAAGTGGAAGCATGTCCCTTTCTCAAAACAATCAGTCGCATGGTCCAATCAGGATACTATTAACTCATAAAACATTCCTAGGCCTGTTTTCAAGTTGCCATAAACAAAGGGAGGGGGGAAATCTGAAGGAATAGTACAGCAGTTTAAAACCAGAAGTACATTCCATGCTTATCTTACAAATATTGTACCTAGGCTACCAGATCTTCTGCCTGCGAACATCCTTCATTGGAGAATGTGATTGATGAAACACCCAGGGGGGAGGGAGGAAACAGGGTCACAGATGACTGTGAATTACGTATGCCAGAGTTGGTGTCATACAAGTTAATGCCAACAAGTTGCTCCTAATAAATCTTTGGGATTCTTTTGAAGCTTGGCTTGAGGCTCATGATTTAATTAGGGCAATCGCTGAAACCCTGACAGCGAGGTGACTCCAGTCCTCTCCTTCTGAGCCTCTGCAGGAATGTCTTTGGTTCCCAAAAGAAAGCATTCTGTTTTGACTACAACAATCCAATTATCTCTATTCCCCCCTCCCCATCCCTCTTCTCCAGTGTATCAGCACTGAAGTCTCTAAATAGCCTCAGTCAGGCCAACTTCAGGGTTGACATCTAGTCCTGCCTTAGGTATGAAAGCCGATTGGGTGACTTTGGTCACCCTCTTTCAGCTCAATCCACCTCACAGGGTTGTTGTTGAGGGAAAAATAGGAAGAGGAAGGAGGATGAGGTAGGTTTGCTACCTTGAGTTACTTATAAAGTAATAAAAGTGGGATAAAAATCAAATAAACAAATAAAGTCCATTTAAGCATGTTGTACTAGCTCTCCAACAATCCTGGATGTTGTCTCTGGGTGTGACTTTTCATAAAGAGCTTTCATTCAGGAAGCTGCCGGCATCAATAAAGGATAATAAGTGATGTACATTTCTAATAATCTCTTCCCTGCCACCGGATGCTTCTTCATCCTTCTGCCCTTTGGTGATGACATCCTTACAGGTGAGTGGGCAGTCAACCTTCACATTGGTCTCAAATTCTACCAGGGCAGAGACCTGAAAAAAACAGAGCGTGAATCTGCATCACCTCTCATTTAATTAGAACCAGGTGACTGGTTGACAAGTCTTTCCATTCTTCGTGCTCACAATGATGCAATATGCCAGAGAAACAATATCCTACACACCATTTTTGTGCTCCTTAATCTCCAGAGGTCAATAGAAAAGATTTCTTTTCAATGTATTGATGCAACACTTAGCTGCTGATTGGTTCCTGATGTTGCACAGCTTCCATTTGCCTCACAACAAAGCTAGATATTTCATTAGCTTCCTAGCAACAGCCATGTGGGCGGTTTTTAATCGAGTGTCCTAAATCTATTTGCTCCTTTTCTAGTCCAGGTTTTTTTTTTTTTTTTGCAGCATGCTGGTGGATCACACAACTCATCCTTGATTAAATCTTTGCTTGTCTGATTTTTGGAGCAGGACATTAGGAAGGAAGGAAGGAAGGAAGGAAGGAAGACAGAATAATGTAGGGGGGAGGGAGATAGAAAGAGAGACAGAGAAAGGAAGGAAGGAAGGAAGGAAGGAAGGAAGGAAGGAAGGAAGGAAGGAAGGAAGGAAGGAAGAAAGAAAGAAAGAAAGAAAGAAAGAAAGAAAGAAAGAAAGAAAGAAAGAAAGAAAGAAAGAAAGAAAGAAAGAAAGAAAGAAACTATAGTGCCAGGACCTCTTATTAAGCACAGTATTTCAGCACCTTGGAAAGCTGCCTCTGCAATTTTCCTATCTGAAATTTTTCCTAACTGCAGGCCAGCCCTGCTTTCTGCAATACCAGTCTCAGTTGGATCGTGTCTATCACTGACCCCCCCCCCCCCCATCTCTTTCTCTGGATTGGAGGGCATTTCAGGCAAATGCATCTGGCAGGCTTCAAAAGGCTGGCCTAGAACATCCAGCGCCTATTTAACTTCAGCTGAGTAGCAAAGAAGGATAACAGTCTTTATCAAAAACTCATCCAGGGTGGTAATGAAATACAAACCAAGCACTCTTTGTAAAATTCCTTGTAAAGGGCTTGTAAAGACACAATAGACCAGATCAAT
Source organism: Hydrophis major (assembly GCA_033807585.1). NCBI lineage: Eukaryota > Metazoa > Chordata > Lepidosauria > Squamata > Elapidae > Hydrophis > Hydrophis major. The sequence continues at coordinate 258,602,246 of CM066330.1, forward strand.
AGCTGCCTATCTATGTGGGTTGGGAGGGAGATATTACAATCTTTCTGGTGCTATTGATCTGTTCCAATTTTCTCAATTTTCCCCACTCCTTACCTTTCTTACCTGACAGAAATACTGTCCAAGGGATGAAATGAAATATTTTATATCTTCGTGAACCATGGGATTGATGAAAGCCTGATCAAAAGCAGATATAGAGGCTGAAGATGACATGTAATTTAAAAGTTTTTCATTACCGTGGGTTCATAATTTTTCTATGGTGGCTCTGATTTATGGTGCTGTGGCATGAATATTTCTCATGTAAATGGATTTGCAAGCATGAACTGGAAAGCAAATATTAATTTTTAAAAATTTGGACAAGCAGGCCAACTGGCATACTATTCCTGGAAGTGAGGGACAGAGATGGATATCAAAGTAAGCTAAAGTGATGGCAATATGTTCCTCTATGTTACATGTTTTGATTTTATGTTGTCTTTATCTCTCATCTACATCAATGAGAAAGAAACAAGCATTAGTTTTAAAAATGCAGGTGTAAATATCAAACAAGCACTATAGCATGCATATGAAGGTAGTTCTCCACATAGGGGCGGAAATAGTAAACACCAGAAGTATTATATGTATAGGTCACTGACTCATATTTATGACTGTTGTAGTGTCCCAGGCTTATGGGATCACCTTTTGTGACCTTCTGAGAAATAAACTCAATGTGGGAGACAGATTCACTTACCACTCATGTTACTAGCTTAACAACTGCAATGATTCACTTAACAATTGTGGCAAAAAGGTCATAAAAAGGGGGCAAAGCTGACAACAACTGTCTCCCTTAGCAACAGAAAGTTTGAGCTCATTTGTGGTCATAAAGCAAGGAAGCATTTGTTCTTCCACTTATTTCAGCCCAGAAATTCTATTCCCCCCATTGCTAAGTTCATCAAATTGAGATTTTTGAAAAGGAATGGATTTTAATATCACCATGATACCTGTTCTGACCCAAATCTTGTTCCAAGTAAACAAACACCAAACAGAGATAAAAGCAAAACCTTTTAATGCTTCTCTGTGAATTCCGTTCATTCACGGTTAAAAGACTATTAAAACTAATGGTCTCTGATAAGAACGAGCCTTGCCAAGGTGGTGCAAGGCTGCCAAGAACACTAGATAAAGTTACTAAGAAATATTTCAAACACAAAGAATCTCCAAACACCAACCAAGATATTCTGAACATCCACCAGGTTCGAGTATCAAACTTCTTTGCCTTCTGTAAAGAACTGCAGTTTCTCAGCTGGCTTTTATCTTCTCAGGGAGGGGCTATTACCTTGCAGCCTTACTCCCGAGTCACCCGTGCTGCTACAGCTGCTCTTTCCTTCGAGCAGCCCTGTGCGCACGCGAACTTTGGCACAGGGTCCTTGGGGGTCTCTTCCTCACTGCTGCCAGCCTCCATAATCTCCGAAGGCAGCACTCAACTCCCTGATGGTCCTGGCCCCATCCCTGCATCACATGCAGGCCCTTCATCTGAGTTCTCGCTCTCCGAGACCTGAGCCATCTGCACCTGTTGCCAGCGAACCACAACAATACCATGACTGTTGGCATCTCTCTCTCTCTCTTTTTTTTTTTAGAACAAATTGTATCCATCAATTGCCCTTTTTGAATCATGATAGTCATTCTGCTAGATCTTTGAAATCTATTAAATCATATTTGTCTTTCTGAACGAAGATTCATCCTGTTTATTTTCTCTATCTGAGCATTAGCATGAATTTTATGAGTCAATGTTTTTTTCTCATTTTTCATGGAATGTCTTTAAAGATTCTCAGTCATTCAGGTCATGGTTTTCCCAGAGGTGGTTTTTCAGGAAGCAACTGGAGTTTCTCACTATGACCTGGAGGACTGAGAATCTCTACGGACTTTTAGCTATACAATTGGGGACAAACATGCTTTGAATGGTGTGGGAGTAGGGATGGGTTTCCAGAGGAAAAAAAATTGCAAATTACAGGAACCAGGAGCACCACTCCAGTGACCCTGAGGACACAGATAAACCTCAAGTGCTTCAATGACCCTCTAAAAGGAAGCAAATGGCCAGCTGTCTGCAAGGAATATAAATCCTGCCATTTTCCACTCTCTTGTCAGAGCTGAAGAAGCTTCTTGGAGGAGAAGCAAAACATCTTCAAAAGAAAAAAAAAACAAGAAAGTCCAGTTGCCTCTTAAAAAAGCACCTTTGGGATTTTTATGGAGTGGTTTAACTTCCCCAGAGGATTGGTACGCACACTTTGTGTAAGTCTTCCATCAAGCTTTTTACTCTCATTCCTGTACAGGTCTCCATTTAAACCCCTCCTAATCAAGCTCACGATGATTTAGCCAAATTCATTTCCACCATTTCTTTGTAAGAATCATTCTCAGGCCCACAGACCATCACCAGGAGATTGTGAGTTCTAGTTCCACATAAGTATGAAAGACAGCTGGGTGACTTTGGATCAGTCACTGGGACACTGGAAGTTCTAGTCCTGCCTTAGGCATGAAAGCCAGCTGGGTGACTACATGCCAATCACCAGAGGAGTGTGAATTCTAGTCCCACTAGGCATGAAAGCTGGCTAGATGACTTTGGCCCAATCAGCAAGAGAGTGGAAGTTCTAATAGATTAACAGAGTTGGAAGGGACTTTGTAGGTCATCTAGTTCAACCCTCCCCGCCCAAGAAGGAGACCCAACACCATTTCTGACAGATGGCAGTCCAGTCTCTTCTTGAAAGCTTCCATTGATGAAACTTTTACAACTTCTTTTTTTTAAATTTTATTGGTTTTTTAAAAACAAACATACAAACAAAACATAAAAACATCAAGCTATCTTCCATATGTGTTTATACAGTTTGCCGGTTGGTTTACAAATTATTTTGTGCTTCCATTTCGTAGTCTTCAATTACAATTACATTGCATATAATCTCATATTTTCAATCAAAAAATTAAATACCTTAGTATCATTATTAATCAATCATTTGACTATACTTTTATTCATTCATGTTTTACAAGATAATCATAATTTACTTAGTTTATTTTATAACAGTTCATATTATCATCTCAAATCTATCCTAAAATCATTTTGTAGATATAATAAGAAAGAAGTACATCTTTATATATTTATTATTTTCTAAAAGTCTACATATTTTGTTACTGTATTTTATTGTCTAACCATTGATAGAAAAGATCCCAAATTTTATAAAATTGTTTGTCCTCTTGTTCTCTAATTTCCAATGTCAATCTACTCATTTCAGCACATTCCAATATTTTCTTAATTATTTCCTCCTGTAATGGTATTTTCTCATTTTTCCAGTTTTTAGCAAATACAATCCTAGCCGCTGTTAATACATTTACAATCAGGTATTTCAAGTCTTTACTATATATTTCAGGTAAAATTCCCAATAAAAATATCTCTGGTTTCAAGTCTATATGTTTTTTGTCATTTTTTTCAAACCACATGTGGATTTTAGTCCAGTATTTTTTAGCATCTGCACAAGTCCGCCACATATGGTAATATGAGCCAGGGGTCTGATGACATTTCCAACATTTTTCAGATTTATTCTTGAACATTCTTGCTATTCTTGTCAGGAGCTGGTGTTGAGGGTGGAGCTGGCGTCGCGACGATATGGCATGCAATCTTGGAGGTCTGAGATCGCTGCCGATATCTTTGCTCCTGGATGGTCCTATCGGATCTAAACCGTCCCGAAGAGACTGTGAAAGTGAAGAGCGCATCCTGTCGATCCCAGGGATACCGCAAAGTCCCTGATAGATCCAGGAGAAGCTCTTCTTGCCAGCGGCAAAGAGGCAGCCATTAAAGCTGCTGAAGTTGGGACAGCTCCGAAACGGAAGAGAACAAAAGAGAGAGTGTGCCGGTTTGATGAGAACTTTTTCTTTATTCTAAGATCTGAAAGGACAACCTAAGGAAAAGAAATAATCTGTAAAAGTTTTGACAGAAGTGATTAAGTGGCGATTTTAAACAGGAATGTCAAAGTAATGTTTTTTTTTTTTCTCATTGCTGGATTTTCTATACACGATCTTGTATTTTGAAACTGGACTGGTTTTTTCATTTACATCTATTTTTTTTCTTTTCCTTTTTGATTTTGTAATATTTTAGGCTAGAGGCTCCCTATCGTTATCTCTTTTTTAAAAAAAATCTTTTTCTTTTTTTTTTTTATTAATTCTTATTATATCTTGCTTGGAAAAGGAGGGGGAAAGTGACAGCAAAGAAATTTTGTAACACTGCCAACTAGAGGCTTGAAAATATTCTGTTTCCCTGTGACCAGACAAAGCTGAGAAAGAAAGAACTGAGACTCTTTTTCAAGGACATTGCTATTTGATAAGATAGAGGGAAGAGCATGGGAGAGTATTATTGCAGATGCTCTTCTGGGTTTCTATCAACAGCTGGAGTCTGGTGTTGAAACTTAGGGGGGGAAAAGGTGATAAGAGAGCTATAATAAGAGCCTTGAATAACTAAACAAAGTGCAGTGTGCTCTTTTTACTTTTTCTAAGTTGTGCTATCCCTCCTCACCAGCTTTATTGTATTTCATTTTATCTTTTTTTTTTTTTGTAATAACTATTTGGGTTTTTAGCTTTGTTGGAGCTCATCTTTTTCTTTTTTTTCTTTGGAGGTCCAATCTCTACGTTTGCTTTTTATTTTAAAGGGAAAGCCTTTAAATATTATTTTTTTTTAAGGGAATAGCCTTTTTTTTTCCTTTCCTGGTATTTTTGTTTTTTCATCTACCTTTCTGGTTTATTCTTATGCACTCTTTTCTATTTGAGACCTTTTAATTGGATTAAGGTGTTGAAGAACCTGAAGAATTTTTCTTTTTCCTTTTTTTTTTCAAGCCTTTTTCTTCTTCTAACTATTGATTGGATTAAGGTATACAAGAACCTGAAGAAATTTTGTCCTCCCTTTTTTTTTCTTTTTTCTTTATCATTATTATTGGGCTTCTTTTTTCTACTATTTTTATTTTAAACTATAATTGGTTACTTCACAATTGGATTAAGGTTTAGAAGAACCTGAAGATTTTGAATTGCTTAAAATGAGTAGGAAATTTACAGCTCCTGGTTCTTCAACTTCTGCTTCTTCCTCTCCACCATCTGGAGGACAACGCTCAATACAGACAACGTTAATGCAAGAAAAAGAACAAGAAAAAGTGACTCTGCAGATGATTATGCAAGGAATTCAAAATATTCAAGCAAGATCAGAGAATATTGAAAAGAGAACATTGAACAAAAAACAGAGAACATTGAACAAAGAACAGGGAAAACTGATGAAAAAGTGGAGAACATCCAACAAATGATGTTGAAGTATGATGAGAGATTCCAAAAAATTGAAGAAGATAAACAAAGAGACAAGAAGATTGGAGATATTGATAATAGATTAATGGTGGTTGAACAAGATAAAAGTGGTATGTTGAGATGGGAGATGGATAGATCAGAATTCTATCTTAGATTCCAAAACTTAGAGGAAGAAAAAGGACAAAACCTAGATGAGATAATGATAGAAATACTGGCTGAAGCATTGGAAATAACTCAAGAGAAGATGATGGATGGAATAGATGAGGTTTATCGAGTTTTCACAAGATATGCGATTAGAAATAGCTTACCAAGAGAAGTTCACATTAGATTTACAAAGAAAACACAAATATTAAAACACAAATATTGCAAGTGGCAAAAGAGAAAACATTGAAATATAAAGACAAGGAGATTGTGGTCTTGAAACAAATACCCAGGAGAGTGAGAGAGATGAGAATACCGATTCCTGACTAAAATGCTACTTAAAAAAGAGGTGAATTATAGATGGCTGATTCCAAAAGGTTTAATGTTCACATGGCAAAAACAGAGACATAGAATTGACTCAATTGAGAAAGTGGAATTATTTTATACAGAATTTTTTGGAGGGAAAGAGGAAGAGGCAGATAAAGAGATCTCACTAATTGAATTCCAAGAGGACTGCCAAATGGCGACTGAAAAAGAAGAAGGTGCAGTAGGTGGAAAGGTGGAAGCCAAAGAACAATGTGAACTAAGATCTACAAGAGCTGCTAAACTTAACTACAAAATATAACCATGGAAGAGAAAAAAATGATTACAATTAATATAAATGGACTTAAATCAGCCGTTAAAAGAAGGAAAACCTTTCATAAATTAGAGAAATTAAAATTTGATATAATTTGTCTACAAGAAGCACATATTAAAAAACAATATGAACAATTGTTGATACAGCCAAAATTCGGGAAAATATTTACTTCCTTGACACAATGTAAGAAAAGAGGAGTGGTTTTATATATTAAAGAGACCACCCCAGCAAAATTGATTTATACCAATGATGATGGAAGAATACTAATGGCGGAAATAATGGACAATAATACGAAAACACTCCTGACTACAATCTATGCTCCAAATGACAAACAAGAAGAATTCTACAAGAAATTACACTATCACCTTTGTTGTTTGTGTTAACTTTGGAAGTGCTAAACAGAAATATTAGAGATGAAAAGAATATAAAAGGAATGAAAATCAAAAAGGAAGAATTTAAGCTGCAAGCATTTGCAGATGATCTGGTTTTCATCTTAGAAGATCCTTTAGAAACAGCATCAAAATTGATAGAAAAGATAGAGACATATGGAAAAGTGGCTGGTTTGAAAATAAATAAAGATAAGACAAAGATCTTGACAAAGAATATGCTATTAAGACAAAAGGAAAAACTGGCAGACCTATTGAAAATTCAGCTCCCGAATAAGATTAAGTTCTTGGGGATATATTTGACAGAAAGATGTAGTACATTAAAAGAGAATAATTATATCCAACTTAAATAGCAGATAGTGCTAGATCTGGCAAAATAGGAAAAAATACAACTGTCACTAATAGGGAGAATTTCAACAATCAAGATGAATATATTATCCAGAATTTTATATTTGTTTCAAACAATTCCAATTAGGCTTGGAAAAGATTACATTGAAGATTTAAATAAAATTGTGTTGAAAGAAAAATGGCAAGGTAAGAAAGCGAGAATAAAGTTAAAACTTTTGCAAGATGCTAGAATTAGAGGAGGATTTGGTTTGCCTAATTGGGAGTTGTACTATCAAGTTACAAATCTGATGTGGGTTAAGGAATGGATAACACTAAGAAATACTAGATTGTTGACATTAGAAGGACATGATTTGTTGTTGGGGTGGCATGCTTTTTTATGGTATAAAGGAACTAAAACACAGGGGTATTTTAAAAGACATTATATATGGGAGTCTCTGTGGTTAAACTGGGAGAAGATTAAAAGACAATGTTATTTGAAAATTCCAGTCTGGCTATCGACTATTGAAGCGTTTTCTTATCCTATAATATACAAAACGGAACAGTTAGATATGGTAAAATATTGAATGAAAGGGAACTCAAGTCTATACAAAAGCTAGAGGAACAAGGTATAAAGATGAATTGGTTTTCATATGCGCAAATACATTCAAGGTGTGATAAAGATTCTAAAATGGAAGGTTTCTATGATAAATTGACTGATTTAGATAAGATTTTGAAAGGTAATGATGAAAAGGTGGTTAAAAAACTGTATGGATATTTATTAGAAATTAAATTAGAAGAAGAACAAGTTAAAGAAACTATGATTACTTGGGGGAAGAATTTTGGATATGGGATCGATTTAGAGAAATGGCAAAAATTGTGGTCTCAAAATTATAAAATGACAACGTCAACAGCATATAAAGAAAATTTGTACAAGATGTTTTACAGGTAGCATTCCCCCCCCCCCCGACAAGAATAGCGAAACTCTTACAACTTCTGAAGTCAAGCTGTTCCATTGGTTCTCACTGTCAGAAAATTTCTCCTTATTTCCTGGTTGTATCTCTCCTTGTTCAGTTTGCATCCATTATTCCTTGTCTGGCCTTCAGATGCTTTGTAGAATAGCTTGACCCCTTCCTCTCTGTGGCAGCCCCTCAAATATTAGAATACTGCTATCTCCCCTGGTCCTTCTCTTCCCTGGACTAGCTATACCCAGTTCCTGTAGCCATTCATCAGTTCCAATCCACCTTAGCCATGAAAAACAGTTGGATGACTTTGTCTCTCTCTCAGCCCAACCAACCTCTGAGGGTTAAACTAGTATCTGGAAACTAGGATGTGTTGGCTATGTTCACCGCCTTGAGTAAAAATAATAAAGGCAGGATATAAATAAATAAAAATGAAATGATTTTTTTCCCCAAGTTGCCAGCTGTCTATGGAGATTCTCAAGATGCATCTAGATCTCTTTCAAGATCTATTGAAATAGATTTTGAGATAAATCTATCTCAAAATCTATTTAGTTGGTATGACTTGGCTTAACCTCTGCTGATGCTATAAGGCTGCGTTGGTCCATCGGCTTCAGCTCTCCGCTCTTTTTGACTTCAATTTCCTTAGCTCCTTCCACCAAGAGTAAATAAAGATGCATCAGACGGAGGGCAAAGTTGGCCCACAGTTCAAAAAGTCAGCTGCCATACACAGCCTTCATTTTTTTTCTGATCTTTACTTGGGAGAATTAGCTGTGTCAAAGTGTAAATTGGTATTGAAAGCCATTGTTTTCCTACTGGAAGGAACCGGAGAGGGGATACAAAAGGCCATGGAAACAGTATTAAGTGGATTCTTGTTACTGTTCTTGCTATTTTCTCAAGGCTGCCAGCATTTTATGAGAACGTGAGAAGAATGCTTGAAAAAGTCCACAACACGTGAAGATGAGCCGAGGTCCGTGAGCAGCCTTAAACTTTTGTCATGACTAACAGTCTTTTGCTTGCTTGTTTGTTTTTTGTTTAGTTTTCAAGAGTTTAACAAGTCATTCCTATGAATTAAGCACAAAGGCTTAGCTGGTAATATAATAACTCTTATTGCCTTAATACTTCTGCAGCACGTTGTACAGGCTTGCTGTAAACATTTTCTGGCAATTATCATCCTCCATCGCAACACAATAGTTGCTGTTGTGTGAAAAAAGGTAGATCTGGCCTTGGGAAAGGAGCAGTGAACCCTTAAAATTGGGGGGTAAGGGGGGTGGAGGGACAAAAAAAGATCACTCAGATGAGAAAGATGAATGCCTTAGAAAGAAGCACAAAATCACTTCGTTTCGATTTTCTTTGCTATAAAAATCTCCAAAATCTCTTTCAAAAACCTTTCCATAGAGCCTGCAACAATAAACTGAATGCCTAGAATTTCTGCGTCTTTGCTTACTTTGAAGAAGTGATATAATGATTAAAGTTGAAAAACTATTGATGGCTGGTGTTATCAGCAATGTGTGAAAAGCCAGCGTTCTACAGAATGCCTAGAAACCTTTGGAATGTGTGGTGGTTTTAGGCAAAGAATGAAAGGTCTGTGTTATTTTAATATGCTATATATACTCCACCTAGGCATTGTGTATAATATCTAAGCATTCTGCAGAATGGCAAGAACCATTTAGGCCAAGTATAAAAGGAGAGTCATGAAAAAGGTTAGGGTTATGGTTAGGGGTTAGGTTAGGGATTAGAATGTAGACTTTGCTGACTTCAGAAAATTTGCCTTTCAAATGCATATCGACTGCTGAATCTTGTCCTGATATATTGGTCCTCCTATGATGTGCCATGCATTTGTGAAGTGATTGTTTTTGTTTCTCCAATGTACATATCTACACATGTCTCATTGCATTTCACTGCAAATGTCATATAGTTCAGTTTGTGTCTGGGTGTTTTATCTTTGGGATGGACAAGCTTCTGCCTTGATGTATTCTTGGATTGAAAGTACATATGTATGTTGTATTGGTTGAAAATTGTCAACCAACGCAACATACATGCACTCTCAGAAAGAGTGCTAACAACCAGATGACTGCAAGGAACATAAATCCTTCAATTCCCTACCGCTCAGTCAGAACCGAAGAAGCTTCTTGGATGAGAAGCGAAACATCTTCAAGGAAAAACCAAGCAAGTCCAGTTGCCTGGATGACTGAGAATCTACAAAAACATTCCTACATTAAAGAGAAGTAGCCAATGTTAATACAGGTACTCCTCAACTTACAATTCATTTAGTGACTATTCAAAGTTACTATGGTACTGAAAAGAGTGACTTATGACCATGTTTCATACTTATAACCATTGCAGCATCCTTGTGGTCACATGATCAAAATCCAGAAGCTTGGCAACTGGTTCATAATTTATGATGGCCGCAGGATCCCAGGATCACTTTTTGTGACTTTCTGACAAGCAAAGTCAATGGGGAATCCAGATTCACTTAACAATCGGGTTATGAACTTCACAAATGCAACGCTTCATTTAACAACAGTGGCAAGGAAAGTCATAAAATGGGGCAAAATCACTTAACAAATGTTTCACTTTGCAACACAAATTTTGGGTGGTCGTAACTCAAGGATGACCTGTATTAGCTTGCAAAGCAAACTTGAGCCCAAAGGTGGACTGAAACTAAATTTTGACTGAGCATGTGGCACCCCAGCCCAAGCTCACTGAGACACAGCCTTATGGTTTGCAAGGAAAGCTGCATGGGTCAGCATTTCCTTCTGAAGGCATGTATTATGCATCAGCTCTGTTGCTTAGTAATGTGGAACAAATACAATTTTTGAGCAGGTGATAGTGCCAATAGCTTTTTCCTTATCTTTTCTGGTAAGCAAAGCTTCACTGCACAGGGAGGGGTGGAATGAGACAACACACCACAGCCAACTTGCAGCAGGACAACTCACCACGGCCAATTTGACATGGGACAACTTGCTGCTGGACAATTTAACAATATCAATAGCACTTAGACTTATATACCGCTTTACAGTGCTTTACCACCTTTTCTAAGCAATTTACAGAATCAACCTATTGCCCCCAACAATCTGAGTCCTCATTTTACCCACCTTGGAAGGATGGAAGGCTGAGTCAACCTTGAGCCTGGTGAGATTTGAACTGCCAAACTGCAGGCAGCCAGCAGTTAGCAGAAATAGCCTGCCGTAGTGTACTCTAACTATTGCACCACGTGGCTCAAAAATACATAAAAATTTATTTTAATGTTTGCCATTCAGATTTCATTCTGCCCCTTCTTTTGTATCATTTTTTTAATGCTTCTATTCCACTATTTCTTTGATATTAGTCTAACCCGGCCCTGTAGCAAGTTGTCCTGTGGTGAATTGAATGTAGTGAGTTGTCCTGCAAGGAGTTGGCCCTGGCAAGTTGGCCGTGATGAGTTGGCCATGGTGAGTTGGCCATGGTGAGTTCACCATGATGAGTTGGCCATGGCAAGTTGGCCCTGGTATGTTGGCCATGGCAAGTTGGCCATGATGAGTTGGTCATTGTTAGGAATAACAAGGTTACCTAACGTAGTTTGGGTAAAATAATATATATAAACTATGATAGTGAAGTTAAAGTGTGTGTCACTTTAAACAGCAAAGCATGTAATTTTGGGTGCGGTTGTAAAACCACCATAAGAGGGAGCAAGAGAACCTACTGGCTTTTACTGGATTGCTGACAATGATGGATTGATGGTGATAACTGCGTGTTTCCCTGCTATTGCTGAAAGAAGAAAGGAGGTTTGATTTTCTTCATATCTCTAACTGCAAAAGAGATTTATTACTGGACTGATTATTTGTAAGTTTACTGACCTCTTTTCCAACACTGGACTTTGCAACTGAATAATCCCCAGATGGACTGAACTAGTGTATGATATATGGACTGTTTGACTATGCTATAACTCTTGCTGGAATGAAAACTATTTAACTAGCACAGTGTATCTGTTTTACTGAATGCAAGCTACAAAAACATTTATCTCTAATATTTTGCCTGCCTGCCTGACTGCCGTGCAGATTCTGCTAGGGTGTATCCCTAACAGTCATGGCGAGTAGGCCATGATGAGTTCACCATGGCAAGTTGGCCATGGGGAGTTGGCCATGGGGAGTTGGCCATGGGGAGTTGGCCATGGGGAGTTGGCCATGGCAAGTTGGCCATGATGAGTTGGCCATGGGGAGTTGGCCATGGCAAATTGTCATAGACCCAGGAGGGGGAACTTACAGATCTCTCAACTGAGACTGTTCACACCAGCACTGCTGGTCAAAAATGCACAATAGTGAATGCAGTTGCACAGGTCTATCTGTCACCTGCAATGTCACACTAGCAATCATAAAGAGAGACTTTGTGAAATGAAATGCCTTTTGATTCTTTTAGCCAGCGACTCAGACACATAAAAAGAAATAAAGGATGGGAAGTAGTTCTCAAAGTATGGTCACAATTGAGCCCCAAAGTTCCATTGCTAAGTGAGACACTTATTCAGGGAGTTTTGCCCAATTTTATAACCTTTTGTGCCCCAGTTGTTAAAGTGAATCACTGCCCTTGTAAAGTTAGTAACACAATTGTTAAGTGAATTTGGTTTCTTCATTGACTTTGCTCATCAGAAGGTTGCAAAAGGGGATCCCATGACCCCAGGACAATGCAACTGTCATAATTATGAGTCAGTCCAAAAGCTCTGAATTTTGATCACATGACCATGGCGATGCTGCAATGGTCATCAGTGTGAAAAACTGGACATAAGTCACTATTTTCGGTGCCATTGTAACTTTGAACAAATGGTTGTAAGTCAAGCACTACCTGTATTTCACAAGGAGATGGCCTAAAGCCAAAGGGAGAACCATGGAGGATGAGACGGAATTGTTACCGATGTCAGGATGATCGCCATTTTGACTTTTTTGACCCCCTTGGATACCCTTGCCAACAGTTTTGCTTTAACACTATATTATGACATGCATGCTGATTGGCTTTAGTGACAAGTTACTGGCATTTCTACACCATTTCTATGGTTCATTAACTAATGTGTTGCTGCCTCGTATAAGAATTTTGTGTCAGGGAATTGCAGAGCGGGTGTCCAAATGAAAGTTAGAGATAGCTGACACAAACATGCAGTTTTATATAAATAAATACATGTAACCAACATCTATGTTTTACAGCCCATAGGATAGTCAGGCACATCATGAGGTAAATCACAGAATAGCATACAGAGTGCAGACACAGAAGTAAAAGGCGGAGGGGAAAGGGACACTCCCCCTTGACACCCAGCAACCAATCCCAGCACAGATTGTTTCACACAGAAGCCAGCACTTTCCAATCAATCAACTATAACTATGTGCTCTGGATCATTGTAGAACCGCCACTGTTCCAGCTACAAAATTTAAACACACTTTATAAGAATAGAATAGAATAGAATAGAATAGAATAGAATAGAATAGAATAGAATAGAATAGAATAGAATTAGAAATAAATACAAATAGAATAGAATAGAATGCAGAATAGAATAGAATAGAATCAGAAATAAATACAAATAGAATAGAATGCACAATAAAATAAAATAGAATGGAATGGAATGGAATAGAATAGAATAGAATAGAATAGAATAGAATAGAATAGAATAGAATAGAATAGAATAGAATAGAATAGAATAGAATAGGAATATGAGAGAAAAGGAGAGGAGAATAGAGTACCGTAGAATAGAATAGAATAGAATAGAATAGAATAGAATAGAATAGAATAGAATAGGAGTTGGAAGGGACCTTGGAGGTCTTCTAGTCCAACCCCCTGCTCAAGCAGGAAACCTTATACCAGTGATGGCTAACCTTTTTGGCACCGCGTGTCCAAAGTCCGTGCACAACCCCAAAATGCAATATGGGTGTGTCGCCCGTGCATGTGAGCACTTCCCACTCATGCATGCGGATTCCTGTGCATGCACGGCCACCCCCTGCACATGCACGCACATCCCCATGCATGTGCCCCACCCCAATGCATGCTCCCTGGGCATGTGCATCAGAAACCAGGAGACCAGCTGGTCGGCTGTGTATGCATGGTAGACCTGAGCTGGGGCGATGGCTCGCGTGCCCATAGAGAGGGCTCTGTGTGACACCTCTGGCACATATACTATAGGTTCACCATCACAGCCCTATAACCTTTCAGACAAACGACTGTCCAATCTTTTTGTAAAAACCTCCATTGCTGGAGCACAACTTCTGGAGGCCAGCTTTTTTTTTTTTTTTTCCTGTTATTCTAATAAGCACCTATAACTTCTGAAAGCCATAGCTGATTAAATATTCTCAATGTCAGGGAATTTCTCCTTAATTCTAGGTTGTTTCTCTCTTTGATTGGCTTCCACCCGTTGCTTCTTGTCCTGCCTTCAGGTGCTTTGGAGAATAGCTTGGCTCCCTCTTCTTTGGGGAAGCCCCTCAAATATGGGGTCAATGCTATCCTGTTACCCCTGGTCCTTCTTTTCATTAAACCTTTTCATCAAAGACAATACAACAATTGCTCTGAACTGGAGATTCAAAAAAGATTTGTATTTTTTTGCCAGACAAGATTATTCTGGGTTCCTCCTTATCATCTTACACAGTTCTTCCTTTTTCCTATGCAGGTTGCATTGAGGGTTGACCCTGGGCTTTTATCTTTATTGAAGGCTATGCTAAGTCATCCATGAAGCCCAATTTCGCCTTCTGGTTTTCTGTCATCTTCCTAGTTGCATTAATCCTCCGGTCATTTGGAGTGTATAAATGAACCCATTTTTTTAAGAAAAAAAATGGATAAAAAGAGAATGGATATACTTTATACAGGTAGTCCTCGATTTACAACCACCATTGACCCACCATTTCTGTTGCTAAGTGAAACATTTGTTAACCGCATTTTGCCATCTTTGACGACCCTTCTTGCCACTGTTGTTAAGTGAATCATTGCAGTCGTTAAGTTAGTAACACGGTTGTTAAGTGAATCTGGCATTCCCATTAGCTTTGCTTATCAGAAGGTCATAAAAGGGGATTATGTGATCCTGGGGACATTGCAACCGTCAGAAATATGAGTCAGCTGACAAGTCTCTGAATTTTATTCACCAGACCCTGGAGATGCTGCAATGATCATCCGTGTGAAAAACAGCCATAAGTCATTTTTTTTCAGTGTGGTCATAATTTTGAACAATCACTAAATGAACTATAGTAAGTCAAAGACTACCTGTAACCAGAACATGCTGCAAAATATATTTAAAAAAGGATAATAAAACAATTAATGGAGTTGATAATTCCTTTAAATCAGCCTACCCAAAAATATAAGAATTCTACATTTGTGGGGCTTTGGGGGCTTTCTGTGCTTGGTGGTGTTCAAGGATGCTGCAATGCATTTGAATAATGTTCTTACACAATTCCTTTTATAGGCAGTTGGGTTGTTACTTTGCTAGTGGTGTGGATTGTTTTGTTGATAGACTTGCATTCCTCATTTCCTCTGCTGATGAGAATATCCTAAATATAGATTTTGCATGAGGCCAAATGAGACATTTTGAGATGACTATTTTCCTGCGTCTGTTGCACAGCTTGACATAATCAGCACAATCAAAGGCCTTTATCTAATCAGCGAAGCACATAATAATTTCCTTTGGTATTTATTCCCTGGCTTTCTCAGTTCTCTAGTGTCAATCATCTAAAACAGAGGTCTCCGACCGTGGCAACTTTAAGACTTGTGGACTTCGACTCCCAGAATTCCCCAGCCAGAGTGGGGAATTCTGGGAGTCAAAGTCCACAAGTCTTAAAGTTGCCAAGGTTGGAAACCCCCTATCTAAAACGTCTCCTGTTCCACAGCTTTACGCTCCACAGGTAGCCTTAACTTACTACAGTTCATATAGTGACCATTATAAATTACAGAGGCACTGAAAAAGGTGGCTTGTGTGACCATTTTCATACTTACGACCTTTGTAGCATCTCAATGATCACGTGATCATATAAACATATAAAGAATGGTTGCTGAAATTGGGTATATCTTTAATGAAAAGAAGGATGAGGGTTAACATGATAGCAGTGTTCCAATGTTTGAGGGGCTGCAACAAAGAGTAGGGAGTCAATTTATTCTCCAAAGCACCAGAACCCAAGACAAGGAGCAATGGATGGAAACTCATCAAAGAGAGAAGCAACCTGGAATTAAGGAGAAATTTCTGGACAGTGAGAACAATTCACCCGTCATGCCCCTGTTGGAATCTGATTCCGAGGGAGAGGTGGAAGAGCTGATAGGGAGTGGGAGTGTGGCTCTGGTGGCTGTGGAGGAAACTGGGGAAGGGCACAGTCCTGCTGGGCCTTCAGAGGAAGGCCCAAGCCCACCCCTCTTCATCCTAGGGTACGCAGGGAGGAACAGATAAGGGAGCAATGTGAGTTGCATGGTTTATGGGGAAAGAAAGGGCCCTGATCCCCTTCATTGGCTGCAGCTGGGAAGACTGTTTATAAGGGCAAACTGCACAGGGCAAAGTTGCTGGAAGCAAAGCGTGACATTATTCTGGTTTGTCAAGTCTTATCTGAGTTCTGACATCCTCCCAAGTGTGTGTGTTTCATTATCTTTTGAAGTCTTCAATTTATTCTGCCCTGTCTCGTTAATTGCTGCAGCTGTGGTTTGTGTTGGTTTTTATTTATAATTTATATGTACTTTGAGTTTGGATGGAATTTCTTCCCTTTGAAAACTGTTTTTGGGAGAGTTTTTTTCTCCAGCCGATGATAACTGGACATTGGGGGCCAAGTTGGAGGTATTAAAGGGACTTTACCTATTTTTGTGACTTTGTTGCTTTTGTGCCATGCCTCAGGTCATCACATCACCAGTGGAACAACTTGCCTCCAGAGGTCGTGAATGCCCCAAAACTGGAAGTTTTTAAGAAGAGATTGGACAACTATTTGTCTGAAATGGTTTAGGTTTCCTGCCTGAGCAGTGGGTTGGACTAGAAGACCTCCAAGGTTCCTTTCAACTCTGTTATTCTATTCTATTTGCAAGCAAAATACAGATGCTTGGCAATTGGTTTAAACTTTTGACTGTTATTATTGTGTCCCAAGATCAGATGATCTCCTTTTGAAACCTTTGGACAAGCAAAATCAATGGGGAAGCCAGATTCACTTAACGACCAGGTTACTAACTTATCAACTGCAGTGATTTAGTTAACAACAGTGGCAAGAAAGGTCATAAAATAGAGCAAAACTCTCTTAACCAGGGTCTCACTTAACAAAAGAAATTTGGGGCTCAGTTTTGTTCATAGGTCAAGGACTACCTGTACATATGCTCAGAAACACACTCTGTGCAGAAGTGGTATTCAGCAGGTTCTGACCAGTTCTGGAGAACCGGAAGCAGAAATTTTGAGTCGTTCTGAGACCTGGAAAATCCCACCTCTGACTAGCCCTGCCCCCATCTATTCTCTGCCTCCCATTGAGTCCCAGCTGATTGGCTGGGTCTTCTTTGGTTGCCCTGCACAGGAGAACGGAGCTGGAAAGCAGGTTAATGGGTCGGGGAAGGAATGGGGATTTTGCAGTATCCTTCCCCTGCCACGCCCACCAAGCCATGCCACACCCACCAAGCCATGCCCACAGAAATTTGAATCCCACCACTGACCCTGTAATTGAGCATGTGTTGCAAAAAGTCGGCACCATACAGCTTCACACACATGTGCACAGCTAAGATTGAAATGGGAGAATATGTTGAAATGTTCATCTCAAACACACAAACACCAAAACACTTCTGGTGTCCACAGTTAAAATATTTGGATGAACAGGAAAATAGTTATAGTATAAAATTAATTCTCTACATTATTTAGGAAGGCTATAGAAAATCTTGGTCTTAACATGGGGTCATTGCTGCCAAAATACAGATAGTCTCCAACTTATGACCACAATGAGTTGCACATTTATGTTGCTAAGCGAAACAGCTTTCTGTTGCTAAGCAAGACAGCTGTTAAGTGAAGTTTTCCTCCATTTTATGACTTTTCTTGCCACAGTTGTTTAGCGAATCACTGCATTTGTTCAGTTAGTAACCCGGCTGTTAAGTGAATCTGGCTTCCCCATTGACTTCGCTTGTCAGAAGACCACTATAACCCCGGGACGCTGCAACCGTCATAAATACAAGTTGCCAGACATCTCAATTTTGATCACATAACCATGAGAATGCTGTAACAGTCATAAGTGTGAAAAATAAGCTCATGTTTTCAGTGCCATTGTAAATTTTAAGTCACTAAAACCCAAGGTTGTGTAAGTCACCTGTAAAAACAATTTGTGCTGTTTGACAAAATGAGAAGATCATAAACTACCTTTCACCAACAGGGGGCAGAATGCGTACAATGAAGGATTCTTTTAGACAAACATAGAAACAAATGTTTCTTAATGCTTAACTATCCAAACCATCTTTTGGGGTGAAATAAAAATGTATGACTCAGAAAAAATAATAAATGAAAGTGAAATAAATGAGGCAAATGATCTGTGTGCTGTTTCTAAGAGACAAAAAAAAAAAATTGGGAGGAAAATTCCCAACATCCTTTCTTAAAATTCTAATCAATAACAAATTACTCTCTGCTTACAGTCTGTCTCTCTGCTTACAGTCCTTAAACCAAGATTCATTTAGCAGCGATTCAAAGTTACAAGGGCACTAAAAATAATAATAACTGAACACTGGTCCTTGCACTTGTGAGTTTTGCAGCATCTCAACGGACCAAAATTCAGTTGCTTGGCAACCAGCACGTATCAATGATGGTTGAAGCATCCTGCAGTCATGTGATCACCATTGGTAACCTTCCTGACAAGCCTTTGATTAGCAAAGTCAACAGTGGAAGTTGGATTTGCTTAAAGATGCCATGATTCGCATGAGTTGCTGTAATCAACTTAACAGCTATGGCAAAAAAAGCTTGTAAAATTGAGCACAATTTAACAACTGCAGTGGGAATTCTAGGCCCAAAATTTGAGCATGGCTCACTTAACAACCCCCTTACTTAGCAATGGAAATTCTGGTCCAATTATTGTCATAAGTTGAGAACTACCTGTTTAGGATTATCAAGCAGCTTCAGGGGAAAAGACTGAAATAATGATATTGATAGCTTCTAAGCTTCTAGAAATCACTAGTCACTTGATTCTACTTTAATTATATACCCGCAGGTTCATGCTGACTTTTAGCAAATGAATAGACCATTCATGGGGTTCTTTAAGTTTTCTAACAGCGTCTTGTTGCCATTGGAACTGAGTCCATCTCCTTGGCTGTTGGTCATCCTTTTCTTTTCTTGCCTTCCACTATTCTCAGCAGAGATCTGTGTCTTCATACGAAGCCAGATAATTTGAGACACAATTGGTGAACTCTGTATGCAAAGGAGGACAAGGGTGAACGTGATAGCAATGTTCCAATATTTGAGGGCCTGCCTCAAAGAGGAGCCCAACTTATTTGCCAAAGCACCAGAAGGCAGGACAAGAAGCAATGGAGGGAAACTCATCAAGGAGAGAAGCAACCTGGAATTAAGGAGAAACTTCATAAGAGTGAGGACAATTAAACCCACCCTGCTGCTCAGGCAGGAGGTCCTACTATACATAGACCCCTTCCAGCCCTATAATTCTAGGTACTCACCAGATGGAAGGGGATCCTAGAATTAAGGAGAAATTATCAGGCACTGAGAACTGAGCAGAAGGCAGTGCAAACAGCTTGCCTCCAGGAATTGTGCGGGCTCCATCACTGGGGGTTTTTAAGGAGAGATTGGACAACCATTTGTCTGAAATAATGCAGGGATTCCTGCTTGAGCAGGAGGATGGGCTAGAAGACCTCCAAGGTCCCTTCCAATTCTGTCATTCTGTGTTCTTCATTGTCCATGCTGTTCGCAGGAGCCTTCTGCAACACAAAGTCAACACAAAGCATCAATAGTCTTCGTCAAAATCCAACTTTCACTTACAGAGAGGGTCACAAGGAAAACCATGGCTTGCCCAGTTCTGATCTTGGTTAAGTATAGACATGACATAACTTCTGAACATCTTTTTCCAAGACTTTGTGGAGAAGAAACAGACTACCAACAGAGAGAGGTTGCCCATCTATTGTCCACTGGTATCTTGCAAGTGCCAGCAGAAAATAAACCATCTGCGCTGGCTGGATGGACATCAAGCAAGAATGAAGCTGTGCTTGTGTGACCTCTGAGATTGCACAATGATTTCAGTTCAAAAACGGTGTCCTTAAGTGGTGTAAAGGAAGGGACTTCACTCCAAGATGGGACTTGCCATATCTGAGACTTTCAAGAAGAGGTTGGACAGAAATAGCGTTAGGATCTCCTGCTTGGGCAGCGGGTTGGACTAGATGACCTATAGGGCCCCTTCCAACTCTGTTATTCTGTTAAAACTGTTATCTTGCTTTGCTAGTCCCTGCATGTAAATGTCATCCCTGTAGATTCTGTTCTAGGAATGTCCATAAGTCAAGCAGCAAAAAGACCTTTTTTTTTTTAATCAAGTACGTATTGATAAAAGAGAATATTTGTAGCTCCGGGTTGACGTGAAAGGTCCTTGGTATTTTCTGAGCTGGTTTGGCTAGCACTGAGGATATTACCTAATTTAGGTAATGAAAGGGCTGAAAGAAAGCAAAAGAGTACCAAGGATCTTTCAAGCACATATGTCTGGTCCAGAGAAACGATAACATGCACTTAAAATGAGAGCCAGTTTAGTGGTTAAAGCACCAGGCAAGAAACCAGGAGACCATGAGTCCCAGTCCTGCTTTAGGCATGAAAAATGACTGGGTGACTTTGGGCCAGTCACCTGAAGATATTGAGATTTAGTCCCATCTTAGGTATTGAGTCCAGCAGGGTGACTTTGGGCCAATCACCAGGAGACTGTGAGTTATAGTCCCACCTTAGGTATGAAAGCTGGTTGTGTGATTTGGGGCCAATCATCAGGAGATGGTGAGTTGTAGTCCTGCCTTAGGTATATGTAATTTGGGGCCAATCACCAATGGTTTTACTGCTGGCTTAGGCATGAAAGCCAACTGGGTGAATTGGGCCAGTTTCTCTCTCTCCCTCTCCCTCGCTCCCTCCCTCTCTCTCTCAGCAAAACCCACCCCACAGGGTTGTTGTGGTGGGAAAAATAGGAGGAGGAGGGAGATGTTCACTGCCTTGAATTATATGTCAAAATTATAAAGGCGGGATACAAATAAATAAATTGCCCCAAAAGGTTCCCAACAGGATTGTTTGCAAAAATTGTTCTTGCTCTGGCATCTATTCTCTAAAATTGTTCTGAAGTTTGACTTTGCAGACGTTTTGCCCCAATCTCAAGGCACACATTAAAATATAGTGTGTGTCTCTCTGTGTGTGTGTCTGTGTCTGTGTTTGTTTGCCTCTTTGGAACTGCTGAATCAGAAGTGTGCAGCCAAGCCTTCAATTGCTTTTCATTGGAAGATCTATCCTCACTAAATTGCAGCTTTGGTGCCGTAGGCAGAGTTCATAGTTGCCAAATTTCATTTCAGTTCCTCCGGGCTCTGTTCTTTCTATTTTATTTTGTTTCATTTTTCTCTCCGCTTTTCCTTTATTTGCCGTTCTTCGAGTTCATTCCTATTCCACAGGGCTCAAATAGTATCAAACAGAGAAAAATAAAACCAAGCGAAATGCAGAATAATCAATAGCTAAACCCAGAACAATGTCAAGACAAAATGTAACAACAGAAAGCAAAGATAAAGCCCTATGTGCATCTCAGGACGAGAAGTAATCAACTGGGACGAGAAGCAATCAATCAAATAAACTTTAAAAAAATTAAATTAAAATTTTTTTTAAAAAAGAATTGTAATATGGATGACAGGTAACAGAGTAACAGATTGGAAGGGATTTTGGAGGACTTTAGTCCAACTCCTTGCTCAAGCATGAGACTCTATAGCAGGGGTCTCCAACCTTGGCTCCTGGAAGCCTGGCGGACTTCAACTCCCAGAGTTCCACAGCCAGCAAAGCTGGCTGTGGAATTCTGGGAGTTGAAGTCCACCAGGCTTCCAGGGGCCAAGGTTGGAGACCCCTGCTCTATAGCATTTCAGACAAATGGTTGTCCAAACTCTTCTTGAAAACTTCCAGTGTTGGAGCATTTACAACTTCTGGAGGAAAATCGTTCCACTGATTAATTGTTCCAACTGTTAGGAAATTTGTCCTTCATTTTTGGTTGCTTCTCTCCTTGATTACTTTCCATCCGTTGCCTCTTGCCTTGCCTTCAGGTGCTTTTGGTAGCCCAGGTGCTTTTAATGGTACAGTTCACAGAACACAATTAACAACATAAAACATAAAAATGACACTGAGACTGTAGAAAAAAGAACAACCAGGATGATTAGGAGACTGGAGACTAAAACATATGAAAAACAGTTACAAGGGCCTGGCTAGTCTAGGGAAGAGAAGGACCAGGGGAGACAGGATAGCAGTCTTCCAATATTTGAGAGGCTGCCACAGAGAGGAGGAAGGGCTCAGACTATTTTCTAAAGCCCCTAAAGGCCAGACAAGGAATAATGGATGGAAACTGAACAAAGAGAGATTCAACCTGGAAATAAGGAGAAATTTTCTGACAGTGAGAAAAATCAACCCATGGAACAGAAGTTGCCTTCGGAAGTTGTGGGAGCTTCATGACTGGAGGCTTTCAAGAAGAGACCGGACTGCCATTTGTCAGAAATGGTGTAGGGTCTCCTGCTTGGATGGGGGGGGGGGGGGGGTTGGACTAGATGACCTCTAAGATCCCTTCCAACTCTGTTAATCTATTTCCAATTTTAACATCTTAGGAAGGTCCTACGGTCTTGGGAACAATCTAATCCAGAAATTAACCAGACATTTATCTAAGGAGGATTAGAATTAGCTCAGAACAATTTCAGCTGTTGCTAATAGAAAAGTTGTTGTGGTTTTCCCTTTTTAATTCTTGGGCATCCAAAAACTTATATAGGAATTAGCTGCCTTTTTCAGAGGACCCCAAAAATGAAAGGTTTCTAAAAATGCCAAGATGATTCTCAAAAGAAAGCTATACAGCTAGTCCTTGACTTACAGCAGTTAGAATAGAATAGAATGGAAAGGAAAGGAAAGGAATGGAATAGGAATAGAACAGAACAGAACAGAACAGAACAGAACAGAACAGAACAGAACAGAACAGAATAGAATAGAATAGAATAGAATAGAATAGAATAGAATGGAGAACTGGAATAGAACAAAACAAGGAATAAGAATAGGAATAAGAATGGAATAGGGTGGAGTGGAGTAGAATAGAACGGAATGGAATGCAATGCAATGCAATAGAGAATAGAATGGAATGGAAAGGAAAGGAAAGAAAGGAGTGGAATGGAATGGAATGGAATAGGGAATAGGGAATAGGGAATAGAGAATAGAGAATAGAGAATAGAGAATAGAGAATAGAATGGAATGGAATGGAATGGAATGGAATGGAATGGAATGGAATGGAATAGGGAATAGGGAATAGGGAATAGGGAATAGGGAATAGGGAATAGGGAATAGAGAATAGAGAATAGAATGGAATGGAATGGAATGGAATAGGGAATAGGGAATAGGGAATAGGGAATAGGGAATAGGGAATAGGGAATAGGGAATAGGGAATAGAGAATAGAATGGAATGGAATGGAATAGGGAATAGGGAATAGGGAATAGGGAATAGGGAATAGAGAATAGAATGAAATGGAAAGGAAAGGAAAGAAAGGAGTGGAATGGAATGGAATAGGGAATAGGGAATAGGGAATAGGGAATAGGGAATAGGGAATAGGGAATAGAATGGAATGGAATGGAATGGAATAGGGAATAGGGAATAGGGAATAGGGAATAGGGAATAGGGAATGGAATGGAATAGGGAATAGGGAATAGGGAATAGGGAATAGGGAATAGGGAATAGGGAATAGAGAATAGAATGGAATGGAATGGAATGGAATAGAGGTATGGGGTGGAATGGACTAGAAGAGAAGAGAAGAGAAGAGAAGAGAAGAGAAGAGAAGAGAAGAGAAGAGAAGAGAAGAGAAGAGAAGAGAAGAGAAGAGAAGAGAAGAGAAGAGAGGTATAGGAATAGGAATAGGAATAGGAATAGGAATAGGAATAGGAATAGGAATAGGAATAGGAATAGGAATAGGTGGGGTGGGGTGGAACAGAACAGAACAGAACAGAACAGAATGGAACGGAACGGAATAGAATAGAGGTATAGGAATAGGAATAGGAATGGGGTGGTTGGATTGAGGACAATTGTTGGTGTTTCCTTTTATTTAAACATTTTGTTTGTTGTATTAAAAATAAAATGTTTAAATAAAGTGAAACTCCAACAATTGTCCTAAATAAATAATAAATAACAATAATTTGTTTAGTAAAATAAATAAAATGTTAAATAAAATAAAATCAATTTAGAGCCACTTTAGACTTGCGATGAAGGCACTAGCTCAAAACCAGGAGACAGTGAGTTCTAGTCCTGCCTTAGGCATGAAAGCCTGCTGGGTGACTTTGAGCCAATCAACTGGGGACAGTGAATTCTAGTCCCATTTTAGGAATGAAAACTGGCTGGGTGACTTTGGGCCAATCACCAGGAGATCATGAGTTCTAGTCCTGCCTTAAGCATGAAAACTGGCTGGGTGACTTTGGTCCAATCACCAGGAGATCATGAGTTCTAGTCCTGCCTTAAGCATGAAAACTGGCTGGGTGACTTTGGGCCAATCACCAGGAGATCATGAGTTCTAGTCCTGCCTTAGGCATGAAAGCCGGCTGGGTGACTTTGACCCAGTCATTCTCTCACCACCTCACAGTGTTGTTGGAGGAAGGTGTATTTGTTAAGTTCATCACCTTAACTCACTTATAAAGTAATAGGCCAGATTTTTTTTTTTTTTACAAAAAACTAATTTAAACATTCTATTCAGCTCCTTGATTGTTTTTCTTTTAAAGTTTTTACAAACTTCTACTCTTTTAATACCATGGTGCAAAGGGATTCATTGGCAGAGAAAGATTGAGGTAATCCTTGACTTACATCCATAATTCATTAAAAACAACGTTAGGACAATGGATACACTGCCTCTCTCTCATAAGGGCGCTCTGTGTGAGCCCCTAGGCCTAGTTGCCAACCAGCCACCCAATTCACTTCGGTGCCTCTTTATTAATGATGTTAGAGATGGAAAACTGGAATTTGAAACTCCAGTTTAATTTGAGAGAGGGGGATGTGCGGAGGTTGGGCTAATGGCCTCATTAAAGCTAGCAGTGTGAAACCCCTGAATGCAGAGAGAGCTGCACTGATGATTCGTGGAATGAGAAGCCTCAAGTTTCATGTCTGTCTCGGCTGCAAATTCCCCCATATTTAGACATTTCTCCAGGAATGGCTAATTAGCCCAATCATCTGTCTTGAATTCTATCGCTGCTAAAACTGGTAAATTACCCCAGTCCATCAGTGTCAATATTTGGGATAAATTATCTTGACTTGTTTTGCTGACTTTTACTGGTGGCATAACAAAGCCATCTGCGGAAATGATAGCAATATTCCAGTTTTGAGGCGCTGCCAGAAGAAGAGGGGAGTCAAGCTATTCTCCAAAGCACCAGAACAGAAGACAAGAAGCAACGGATGAAAAGGAAAGAAGCAACCTGGAATTAAGGAGAAACTTCCTAACAGTGAGGACAATTAGCCAGTTATGGCCTTCAGCAGTTACGGGTGCTTAATAGAATAACAGAGTTGGAAGGGACCTTGGAGGTCTTCTAGTCCAACCCCTTGCTTAGGAAGGAAACCCTACACCACTTAAGACATAAATGCTTGTGCAATCTCTTCTTAAAAACCTCCAGTGTTGGAGCATTCACAACCTCTGGAGACAAATTGTTCCACTGGTTAATTGTCCTCACTGTCAGGAAATTTCTTAATTCTTGGTTGCTTCTCTCCTTGATTAGTTTCCACCCTTCATTTCTTGTCCTGCCTTCAGGTGCTTTGGAGAATAGCTTGACTCCCTCTTCTTTGGGGCAGACCCTGAGATATTGGAAGATTGATATCATGTCACTCCTGGCCCTTCTTTTCATCAGAGCAGACAGACCCAGTTCCAGCAACTTCATATGTTTTAGCCTCCAGTCTTCTCTGCACTCTTTCTAGAATCTCTTTTTCACATTGTGGTGACCCAAACAGGATGCAGGATTTCAAGTATGGCTTTACCAAGGCATTGTAAAGTGCAGGCAGGCAGGCAGGAAAGCAGGAAGGAAGGAAGGAAGGAAGGAAGGAAGGAAGGAAGGAAGGAAGGAAGGAAGGAAGGAAGGAGCATGGGAAGGGAAGGGGGGAGGGAGTAAAGAAGGGAGAGATGGAGGGAGGAACCAGAGGAGTGGAAAAGGAAGGGAAGGAGCAAGGAAAGGAAAGAAAGAAAGAAAAAGAAATGAAGGAGAGAGGGAGAGAGGGAGGGGGAGGGGAGGGGAAAGGAGCAAGGGAAGGAGGAATAAGAAGAGTGGAAAAGGAAGGAAAGGAGCAAAGGAGGTAGGAAACAAGGAAAGAAGGAAGGAAGGAGTTAGTTTCCAATTTCCTTTGCATCAAATATAGCCACAATTAAGGAAATAATCTCCTCTAGCAGGCGGCTTTTTGCACAGAGTTTTCTGGCCTCCCCGTGTTCCTGCCTGCTCTTCCACCCAGACCAATCTTCTGCCATTCCCCACAGGCTGTTTTGCCAACACACATACACTCTCTCTCTCTGTCTCTCTCTCTCTCTGTGCCTCATCCTGGTGCTGAGCGCTGTCTGATTCTCCTTGCCTCGGTTTCCTTCCCAGCAATCCATCCATGCCGCAAGCACTAGCCTCTCCCGAAATGTCACCGGACTGTGTGTGCAAGCAACCCGAGAGAATCATGCTTACAAACATTTGCCAAGGCCCAGAAGAACCCCATGGAAACGGCGGTTGGCACATTGGGTTGAACAAAAGCCAACTTGGGAAAGCCATTTTTTTTTATTCAGCTTTTCCACTGAATGGGGTTTTCATTGCAGCCTTGGGTGGAGTTTTCAATACAAGCAAATGAAATCTGAATTATATCACTTCAGGGACTTCAGGCATCATCCCCTGGGAAGGCCAAAGGACATTCAAATCATAAAGATGCATCAAATCGGAGAGGTGTTTCCATCACATCTATGTTTTCCTAAAGGCTGCCAGCTCTGGTGGTCAGTGAGGAAAGAGGGGAGGGCTTTCTTCCCCCCCCCCATTGTCTGGGTTGCTTGGCAACTGCGTTCCCATGGAGATATTTGTACACTCAAAACCTGGAGACTATGGGACAAGGCAGCTGACCCTTCAGAAAGGCAGAGTGGGATATTGGGCTGGAAACAGGTGAGACTGAGTCCCCCTGAGAGGTGGGACAGGAGTGGGGAGGAGGGTGTGGAAAGAAAGGAAGGGGGAGCTGACTGAGGCTCTCCCTCTGGCCCAGGTAGAACACCTAGAGCCTTTCAGGTGTTGCAGAACTACGGTTCCCAGCATTCCCCAGCCTGTGAGGCTGTTGGGAGCTGTATTTCACGACATCAGCTATGGATTTGGGATCCAAGCTCTCTCGTGCAACGGCTGCTTTCACCAGGAATCTCTTTTGGACAATCTTTTCCCAAACTAAGGGTTGAAAAGAAATTCCAAATGGCAAAATATCCCACTTGATAAATAAGGTAGGGCTTGTTTGGTTTGGGCTACAGAGGGTTTTCCTCCCTCCTTCCTTCCTTCTTTCCTTCCTTCCTTCCTTCCTTCCTTTCTTTTTTCTTTCTTCCTTCCTTCCTTCCCCTCTCTTCCTTCCTTTGCTCCTTCCTCTCACCTATCCTTTCTTCCCCTCTTCTCCTTTCCTTCCTTCCTTCCTCCCTCCTCCCCATTTTATCCTTCCTTCCTTTTCCTTCCTTCCTTCTTTCCTTCCTATTCCCTTTTATCTTCCTTCCTTCCTTTTTCTTTCTTCCTTACTCCTTCCTCCCTTTTTATCCTTCCTTCCTTCCCTCCTTTTACCCTTCCTTCTTTCTTCCCTCCCTTTTTATCCTTTCTCCCTTCTTCCTTTCTTTTCCTTCCTTCCTTCTTTGCTTCTTTCCTTCCTTCCTTCCTCTTTCCCTCTCTCGTTGTTTATCCTTCCTTCCTTTCTTCTTTTATTTCTTTCCTCTCTATCTTGATAAAATTGTTGATAAAATTGATACAGAGATTGCATCTTATCTGGTCACTGGGTTTTTTCTGGGTGTGTGTGTGTAAAGGACTCATTTGTAAATTATAAACTCATCAAAACTTCTGACTCATCCTGCAAAATGTCACCTCCAAAATTATCTCTACCAGCCAAGATTAATATTAACCAAGATTAATGTTTTGCATGTGTATTACATCTTTTACTAACCTACTTAAGCATACTGGGTGGAGATAGTCATAAAGTGAATTGTGTTTTGGGGGCCATAAGTACAGCACAATCTAAAACAGCATAAGCTTCTGAAATCTATTAAAACTTGCTCGTTGAGCAATTCAAAAATGCCAACTGAGTTCAAAACATAAATCCTATGAATGCAACTATAAAATGGCAAGTTTTCCCAATTCCTTTGGGTAAACTGGAGGAAAATTCATTATATATATATATATATATATATATATATATATATATATATATATATATATATATATATATAGAATTGTGAAGATTTGCATCCCGAGATATAAGTTCAAAGGAAAGAAAGATTTGCTCTTCGGGAAAGTTTTTTATTTTTTGTTCAGAATTTTCGGATTTGTTATCTCAAGTCCGTCTTCAGTGAACTGTTAGATGGAGATGTGTCCAGGAAGGAGCTTTGGTCGTTATTTTTATCGTTGGTGTCAGCGTTCTGTGGATTGGCAGCACGGGCATCATCGCGTGATTGGCTTGTCAGTTGTTTGGATGCGAGTTGGTTTGTTTTTTGATGTTGTTGATCCAATTATCACGTAAACTTTGATAGTTGGGGTCAATGTCTTTGTGGCGATTAATGCAATTGGTGCCAGTATGCCATGCTTCAATAAATTCACGTGCATAACGTGTTTTGCCTGTGCCAATTATTTTGGTTGCATCCCAGTTAAAGTAATGATTTTGGTCTATGCTGTGTGTTGCTATTTGAGATAGTGGGTCTTTTCTTTTGACAGCTAGTGTGTGTTCATGGATTCTTTCGTGGAGTTGTTTTCCAGTTTGGCCAATGTATTTTTGGGGGCATGTTTTGCATGGTATTTCATATATGACGTTTTTCATTGAAGTGATTGGTAATTTGTCTTTGCCTGATATGAGTGTTTTTCTTAATGAAGTTGTTGGTTTGTGTGCAATATTGATGTTGAGTGGTTGTAAGTGTCTTGATATGATTTCTGATACACCTTGTATGTATGGAAGTGAGTACCATTTAGGTGGATTTTGTGGGTTTTTGTTGTTTGTGTCTGTTTGTTTGTGTGATTTATGTGGTTTGTGTCTTAGGCAGTTTTTGATGAAGCTTTTTGGATATCCATTGTTTATGAAGAGGTTGTAGAGAAAATTTAGTTCTTCTTTTCGTATTTTTTTGTCTTGGCAATAAGTGTAGGCTCGTTTAAAAAGTGTTGAGATGCAGCTTCTTTTGTGTGTGGTAGGGTGGTTGCTTCTGTAGTGGAGTATAATGTCAGCATTTGTTTTCTTTCTGTATACGCTTGTTTGTAATTTGCCATTTTCAAGAAGTTTTAAGTTGACATCTAGAAATGATAATTGAGTATTATTCATTTCTTCTCGTGTAAATTGTATATCTGGGTGTATTGAGTTGATTGCTTTGTGTAGTTGTTCTAATTCAGTGCGTTTGACAATGACAAATGTGTCATCCACATATCGAAGCCATAGTTTTGGTTTGAGATTTGTAAAAACGGATTTTTCTAGATCTTGTAACACTATTTCAGCTATGAAACCTGAAATAGGAGAGCCCATTGGTGTGCCTTTTTTTTGGAGGTAGAATTTATTGTTAAATTGACAGTAGTTGGTTAAGCAAAGGGT
Source organism: Hydrophis major (assembly GCA_033807585.1). Taxonomy (NCBI): domain Eukaryota; kingdom Metazoa; phylum Chordata; class Lepidosauria; order Squamata; family Elapidae; genus Hydrophis; species Hydrophis major. Next base: position 258,631,905 of record CM066330.1, read on the forward strand.
GATTAGCTCCATTACTCTGTCAGTGGGGATATTGATGGGTTTTTCTTCTAATTGTTGTTTAATTATATTTTTGGCATGTTCAAGAGGGATCGATGGAAAGAGTGATATAACATCAAAGGATACCATGCATTCATCTGGTTCTATTTGTATTTCTTTGATTCGTTCAAGAAAGGTGTATGCGTTTGTAATACTGTGTTCAGAGTTTGCAATCAAATGTTTGAGGTGTAGAATAATAAATAGTAAAATCCAATCCACCTGTCAAATCGCCGTTCGGATACAAAATAGCCGCTCAGAACGGCCGCCGCTTACTGCGCGTTTTAATTCAAGACGCTCAAAACCGGCTTCATCGGTTCAAAGCCGAAGCCAGCCAATTAAAAACAATATTTGAGAAAAAACTCATTCCAGAACTTTTCTCTCAACTTAATGACAAAATCAAATCTTCAGCATCAAATAGCAGCCAAACCAAACGCGCATCTCTTGAAACCAAATTACAAAAACTTACATCAAATACAACACCTCCACAAACAAATCAAAAAACTGTAAACCTATCAAAAAGACAGTTAACAACAACAGAAATCAATTTACTCTCCCATGGACTAAAATTCAACACCAAAGATGCACAATTCATTGATTACATGGCTGACCTGGAAGCAATCCTCTCCAAACCAGAAATAACTGATAACACCAGATCAACAATAAGAAACAAAGTTACAGGTTTACTAAGATCAAAAAACCCAGATCACATTTTAACAAAAAAAGAAAACCTTGCATTACAGTCCTTACGAAGAGATAAATCCATAGTCATCCTCCCTGCAGACAAAGGAGGAGCTACAGTCATCATGAATAAAGATGACTACATCTCCAAAGCAACTACATCACTAGAAGATACCACAACATACACAGAACTACAAAATGATCCCACAAAGAAGCAAAACAATACAATAATTTCAACAATCAAACGACTTTCCAAAGAAAAATTAATTTCAAATGAAGATAGCAAATTCATCCTAATAACCAGCCCCTCCATTGCCAGAGCATATGGACTTCCAAAAATACACAAACCGAACATTCCACTTCGTATGGTAATTTCACTCATCGGAACCCCCACTTACAACTTAGCCAAATGGCTTCTTCAACACCTCAAACATTTGATTGCAAACTCTGAACACAGTATTACAAACGCATACACCTTTCTTGAACGAATCAAAGAAATACAAATAGAACCAGATGAATGCATGGTATCCTTTGATGTTATATCACTCTTTCCATCGATCCCTCTTGAACATGCCAAAAATATAATTAAACAACAATTAGAAGAAAAACCCATCAATATCCCCACTGACAGAGTAATGGAGCTAATCACCCTTTGCTTAACCAACTACTGTCAATTTAACAATAAATTCTACCTCCAAAAAAAAGGCACACCAATGGGCTCTCCTATTTCAGGTTTCATAGCTGAAATAGTGTTACAAGATCTAGAAAAATCCGTTTTTACAAATCTCAAACCAAAACTATGGCTTCGATATGTGGATGACACATTTGTCATTGTCAAACGCACTGAATTAGAACAACTACACAAAGCAATCAACTCAATACACCCAGATATACAATTTACACGAGAAGAAATGAATAATACTCAATTATCATTTCTAGATGTCAACTTAAAACTTCTTGAAAATGGCAAATTACAAACAAGCGTATACAGAAAGAAAACAAATGCTGACATTATACTCCACTACAGAAGCAACCACCCTACCACACACAAAAGAAGCTGCATCTCAACACTTTTTAAACGAGCCTACACTTATTGCCAAGACAAAAAAATACGAAAAGAAGAACTAAATTTTCTCTACAACCTCTTCATAAACAATGGATATCCAAAAAGCTTCATCAAAAACTGCCTAAGACACAAACCACATAAATCACACAAACAAACAGACACAAACAACAAAAACCCACAAAATCCACCTAAATGGTACTCACTTCCATACATACAAGGTGTATCAGAAATCATATCAAGACACTTACAACCACTCAACATCAATATTGCACACAAACCAACAACTTCATTAAGAAAAACACTCATATCAGGCAAAGACAAATTACCAATCACTTCAATGAAAAACGTCATATATGAAATACCATGCAAAACATGCCCCCAAAAATACATTGGCCAAACTGGAAAACAACTCCACGAAAGAATCCATGAACACACACTAGCTGTCAAAAGAAAAGACCCACTATCTCAAATAGCAACACACAGCATAGACCAAAATCATTACTTTAACTGGGATGCAACCAAAATAATTGGCACAGGCAAAACACGTTATGCACGTGAATTTATTGAAGCATGGCATACTGGCACCAATTGCATTAATCGCCACAAAGACATTGACCCCAACTATCAAAGTTTACGTGATAATTGGATCAACAACATCAAAAAACAAACCAACTCGCATCCAAACAACTGACAAGCCAATCACGCGATGATGCCCGTGCTGCCAATCCACAGAACGCTGACACCAACGATAAAAATAACGACCAAAGCTCCTTCCTGGACACATCTCCATCTAACAGTTCACTGAAGACGGACTTGAGATAACAAATCCGAAAATTCTGAACAAAAAATAAAAAACTTTCCCGAAGAGCAAATCTTTCTTTCCTTTGAATATATATATATATATATATATATATATATATATATATATATATATATATATATATATATATATATATATATATATATATATATATATATATATATATATATATATGTCAAGGGAAGGAAGAGTTTTGTGGTGTAAATGCTTGTTAAGATCTTGCTTTCTATTTCTTTCTTAATTCATTCTTCCCAAAGTATTTAAATTTTTAATATGCAAATGTTGTGATTAACTAACTGGTTGGCTGACTGGCTGGCTGGCTAGTCGGTTGATCAAGCAGTCATTAGATAAATGGATGGATGGATGGATGGATGGATGGATGGACGGACGCACAGATAGATGGATGGATGATAGGTAGATGATAGATAGATAGATAGATAGATAGATAGATAGATAGATAGATAGATAGATAGATAAATATAGACAGACAGACAGACAGACAGATAAATAGATATGGCTGGTTAGTTGGTTAGATAAATGGAAGGATGGATGGATGACGGACAGATGCTTGGATGGATGGACGGACTGATGGATGGATGGGTGAGTGGGTAGATAGATGATAGATAGATGATAGATAGATAAATAGATATAGATACATAGGAAGATAGGTAGGTAGGTAGATGAGAGAGAGGGAGCAGGATGGATAGATCGATGGATGGATGGATAGATAGAGAGGTATAGCTGATTAGTTGGTTAGATAAATGGAAGGATGGATGAATGGATGACAGATAGATGCTTGGATGGATGGATGGATGGATGGATGGACTGATGGATGGGTGGGTGGATAGATGATAGATAGATAGATAGATAGATAGATAGATAGATAGATAGATAGATGATACATATAGATAGATAATACATATAGATAGATAGATAGATAGATAGATAGATAGATAGATAGATAGATAGATAGATAGATAGATGATACATATAGATAGATAATACAGATAGATAGATAGATAGATAGATAGATAGATAGATAGATAGATAGATAGATAGATAGATATAGATGGTTGGTTGGTTGGTTGGTTGGTTGGTTGACTGTTCAGCTACTTGGGCCAGGGCATAAGTGCATAAGCAATGACCACCATTCTTAACCTGTCAATCCAATCAGAACTCAAATTGAGCAAGTCACAAAAGGATCAGAATCTTAGAATCAGAATGGAGCAGGATAGAAGGAATGTTTGTTCTGCTCAAACCTGGTTTGACAGCCACAATTCAGCCATGTCCACCATCATAAACATCACTGCTTCCTGAAAAAGAAACAGACTTCTGCCTCTAAAACTGTGAATAAGATCAAGAGTGTTGTGTTTTGAGCATTGTGTTTTAGGCGTTCAGTGTTGCCTATGACACCTTCTGTTGTAATGAATAGATTGAGGTTTAAGATGCCACAGAATTCTTCTATTATCTTTACCTTCTAAAATTGATTTACAGCTTGTGCTTTTATGACAATGTAACACTTAACTTTCGTTTGAACAAGCAGCTAAAGGAGATTGATGCTTTCCTAGCAAGTGGCAAAAAGTCACTGGATTCCCCAAAGGTAGGGGTTTTTTTTAGAAAAATATACAATCATCTAGCATTGACAGACAACCTTATATGATTTTTTCTACTGACAGAAGGCGGTGAGGGGGACCAAATGGACGATTTCAGGATTTGGGGATTAAAAAAGAGATGAAGAGGTTGAGGAAAAGTTTAAGAGGATAATTAATCTAATAGAGAAAAGAGGAGAAGGCACAATTGTATGGGGTTTTTTTTTTCATTTCTTTCTAGTTTCTCTATCTTAAAACATTGAAAAAAATCATACACAAATGGATATGTAGATGATAGATGCTGGTAGATAGATGTGAGAGAGAGAGAGGGAGGGAGGGAGGGAGAGAGAGAGGGAGATAAATATGATAGAGACAAACAGATGGATGATGGATGGATAGGTAGAGAGAGAGAGATGAGTAAGAGAGAGATGATGGATGGGTAGATAGGTAGAGATAAATGATGATGGATGGGTAGATAGGTAGAGATAAATGAGAGAGAGAGAGAGAGGGATGATGGATGGATAGGTGGATAGGGATAGATAGATGAGAAAGAGATATGATGAATGGATGGATAGGGAGAGAGAGAGAAAGAGAGAGAGAGATGTAGATGCTGGATGGGTAGATAGGTAGAGATAGATAGATGAGAAAGAAAGAGAGAGGGATGGATGAGTAGGGAGAGATAGATGAGAGAGAGAGAGAGAGAGATGATGTATGAGTAGGTTGATAGAGATAGATAGATGAGAGAGAGAGAGAGAGAGAGAAAAGAGAGAGAGAGAGAGAAAAGAGAGAAAGAGAGAGAGAGAGAGATGCAGATAGTCTTTTACTTGCTACCACCATTGAGCCCAAAATTTCTGTTGCTAAGTAATACATTTGTTAATTGAAGTTTGCCCCATTTTCCAACCTTACGACCCTGCAACCATCATAAAGTGGCCAGGCATCTGAATTTTGATCCTGTGATGGGGAGAGTGAGGCAACATTCGTAAAAACAGTCAAAAGTCCCTCTTTTCCATGCCATTGTGAGTTCAAATGGTCACTGAAATGAACTGTCGTGAGTCGAGGACTACCTGAACATTGCACTTTGTGATTTCGGAGCCTGCTGGAGGGAATAATTCTCTGTGGGACGCTTCAACCAATCCGGCATCTTTGCAAGAATTTGGCACCCTTACAGGTTTTGCATAAGAGCAACAGCATCTCAAAGGGACCCTCGTGCTGCCATTGTGTGTTTTGGTCATGAGCCATAGAGCTGTCATGGAAGCCATAGAGCTGTCATGTTCTTAGGCTGCTGGAAGAAATGTGGCTTGAATTAGAAACCATGTTAACATCTTGTGGTTTCTGGCTTGGCACAGGAGGCGTGAGCTGGGGTTGCCTATGGCTGACCTTTGGGCTAAAGATGGCTCCTGCCCACTGAAGCCATTCCTCTCTCTTGGGTGGCAAATGGACGGGGTCTGTAGAGATCCTCAGCCCTCCAGATCACGGTTGTCCCAAAAGTGCTTTTTTTTCAGGAGGCAACTGGACTTTCTTGTTTTTCTTTGAAGACGTTTCATGTGGATGGGGTTTGTTCTGCAAAGGACAAACTTTCCTTCCTTCCCTCCCTCCTTCCTTCCTTCCTTCCCTCCCTTTTTCCATCCTTCCTTCCTTTTCTTGCTTCTCCACTTCTCTGCTCCCTCCCTCCCATTTCTCTCTCCTTCCTATCTCTTTGCCTCCTTCCTTCCTTCTTTCTTCTCCTCCCTTCTTCCCATTTCTCCTTCTTTTGTTCCTTTCCTTCCTTCCTTCCTTCCCTCCCTTTTTCCATCCTTCCTTACTTTTCTTGCTTCTCCACTTCTCTGCTCCCTCCCTCCCATTTCTCTCTCCTTCCTATCTCTTTGCCTCCTTCCTTCCTTCTTTCTTCTCCTCCCTTCTTCCCATTTCTCCTTCTTTTGTTCCTTTCCTTCCTTCCTTCCTTCCCTCCCTTTTTCCATCCTTCCTTACTTTTCTTGCTTCTCCACTTCTCTGCTCCCTCCCTCCCATTTCTCTCTCCTTCCTATCTCTTTGCCTCCTTCCTTCCTTCTTTCTTCTCCTCCCTTCTTCCCATTTCTCCTTCTTTTGTTCCTTTCCTTCCTTCCTTCCTTCCCTCCCTCCCTCCTTCCTTCCCTCCCTTTTTCCATCCTTCCTTACTTTTCTTGCTTCTCCACTTCTCTGCTCCCTCCCTCCCATTTCTCTCTCCTTCCTATCTCTTTGCCTCCTTCCTTCCTTCTTTCTTCTCCTCCCTTCTTCCCATTTCTCCTTCTTTTGTTCCTTTCCTTCCTTCCTTCCTTCCCTCCCTCCCTCCTTCCTTCCCTCCCTTTTTCCATCCTTCCTTACTTTTCTTGCTTCTCCACTTCTCTGCTCCCTCCCTCCCATTTCTCTCTCCTTCCTATCTCTTTGCCTCCTTCCTTCCTTCTTTCTTCTCCTCCCTTCTTCCCATTTCTCCTTTTGTTCCTTTCCTTCCTTCCTTCCTTCCCTCCCTTTTTCCATCCTTCCTTACTTTTCTTGCTTCTCCACTTCTCTCCTCCCTCCCTCCCATTTCTCTCTCCTTCCTATCTCTTTGCCTCCTTCCTTCCTTCTTTCTTCTCCTCCCTTCTTCCCATTTCTCCTTCTTTTGTTCCTTTCCTTCCTTCCTTCCTTCCCTCCCTCCCTCCTTCCTTCCCTCCCTTTTTCCATCCTTCCTTACTTTTCTTGCTTCTCCACTTCTCTGCTCCCTCCCTCCCATTTCTCTCTCCTTCCTATCTCTTTGCCTCCTTCCTTCCTTCTTTCTTCTCCTCCCTTCTTCCCATTTCTCCTTCTTTTGTTCCTTTCCTTCCTTCCTTCCTTCCCTCCCTCCCTCCTTCCTTCCCTCCCTCCCTTTTTCCATCCTTCCTTACTTTTCTTGCTTCTCCACTTCTCTCCTCCCTCCCTCCCATTTCTCTCTCCTTCCTATCTCTTTGCCTTCCTTCCTTCTTTCCTCCCTCCTGTTCTGCATTGTTCTTCCCATTTCTCCTTTTGTTCCTTTCCTTCCTTCGTTCCACCTTCCCTCCCTCCCTCTCTCCATCCTTCCTTACTTTTCTTTGTTCCTTCGTCACTTCCCTCCTCCTCCCTCCAATCTCTCTCACTTGAAGAGATTGGACTGCCATTTGTCAGAAGTGATGTAGGATCTTCTGCTTGGGCAGAGGGTTGGACTAGATGACCTATAAGATCCCTTCCAACTCTGATTATCTGTTATTCTGTTATTTCTTCTTCCTTCCCATCTATCTAAGCCTCCTTCCTCCCTCCCTTCTTCCCATTTCTCCTTCCTTCCTTTTTCACTTCCTCCCTCTGTCCCATCTCTCCTTTCTTCTTCCCATTTCTCCTTCCTTCCTTTTTCACTTCCTCCCTCTGTCCCATCTCTCCTTTCTTCTTCCCATTTCTCTCTTTGCCTCCTTTTCTACCTCCCTCCCTTCTTTCCATTCTCCTCTGTTCTTCTTTCCTTCCCTCCCTCCCTCTCTCCATCCTTCCTTCTTCCCTCCTTCCCTTCTTCCCTCATCCCTTCCTCCCATCTCCCTCACTCCTTCCTTCAGCTTTGTCTGGACAGCTGAGAAACAAACAAGCAAAAATACTAAAAAGCAATTAAAACAGAGTATAAAGATGCAATTACGGGACCATTACGACACCGCCATGAGATCACTGGCAATCTCAGTTATTTCCTGCAGAGCAAAAAATAAAAATAAAACCAACAACCAAATGATTTCACAATAATTAAACAGTTTGCAGAGAGTCAGATTGAACTAAATGATGGGACAATTTCAGTCATTTTCATTTTAACCCTTGTGAAACTTTAGCGGAAGTCATGAAAATGGTGCTCCACTCTCCCTTTGGGCTTTGGGCTTTACATGCCCACTTAAAAATTCCCCACGCAAAAGAGCAGATTGTTGGGGGCAGTAATATCTGTGTTGCAAAACATCAGGGCTTCCTCCAATGTTTTGACTTTTGCAGTCCATATTTAGGATCACAACAGTTGAAAGCTGTCACTTGGGGCTGGCAATATTTATTCTTTGATTCTGTTCATGTTTTTATGCTGTAAGCCATCCGCAATCGCTTTGAAACAAGACGGGTGGCAAATAAATTTAATAGGCAGACACAGATGGAAATGGCTAGATAGATAGTTAGATAGATAGTTAGATAGATAGATAGAAAGATAGATATAGATAGGTAGATAGATAGATAGATAGATAGATAGATAGATAGATAGATAGATAGATAGATAGACAGAAAGAAAGAAAGAAAGAAAGAAAGAAAGAAAGAAAGAAAGAAAGAAAGAAAGAAAGAAAGAAAGAAAGAAAGAAAGAAATAGATGCAGATAGACAGATAGATGGATGGATGGAAGGAAGGAAGGAAGGAAGGATAGATAGATAGATAGATAGATAGATAGATAGATAGATAGATAGATAGATAGATAGATAGATAGATAGAGATATACAGTATAGATATAGATTAGATATACATGGAGATAGATAGATAGATAGATAGATAGATAGATAGATAGATAGATAGATAGATAGATGATAGATAGATAGATAGATAGATAGATAGAAATAGACATAGATATTAGATAGATAGATAGATAGTTAGATAGATAGTTAGATAGATAGATAGAAAGATAGATATAGATAGGTAGGTAGGTAGGTAGGTAGGTAGGTAGGTAGGTAGATAGATAGATAGATAGATAGACAGATAGACAGATAGAAAGAAAGAAAGAAAGAAAGAAAGAAAGAAAGAAAGAAAGAAAGAAAGAAAGAAAGAAAGAAAGAAAGAAATAGATGCAGATAGACAGATAGATGGATGGATGGAAGGAAGGAAGGAAGGAAGGATAGATAGATAGATAGATAGATAGATAGATAGATAGATAGATAGATAGATAGAGATATACAGTATAGATATAGATTAGATATACATGGAGATAGATAGATAGATAGATAGATAGATAGATAGATAGATAGATAGATAGATAGATAGACAGATAGAAAGACAGAAAGAAAGAAAGAAAGAAAGAAAGAAAGAAAGAAAGAAAGAAAGAAAGAAAGAAAGAAAGAAATAGATGCAGATAGACAGATAGATGGATGGATGGAAGGAAGGAAGGAAGGATAGATAGATAGATAGATAGATAGATAGATAGATAGATAGATAGATAGATAGAGATATACAGTATAGATATAGATTAGATATACATGGAGATAGATAGATAGATAGATAGATAGATAGATAGATAGATAGATAGATAGACAGATAGAAAGACAGAAAGAAAGAAAGAAAGAAAGAAAGAAAGAAAGAAAGAAAGAAAGAAAGAAAGAAAGAAAGAAAGAAAGAAAGAAAGAAATAGATGCAGATAGACAGATAGATGGATGGATGGAAGGAAGGAAGGAAGGAAGGATAGATAGATAGATAGATAGATAGATAGATAGATAGATAGATAGATAGAGATATACAGTATAGATATAGATTAGATATACATGGAGATAGATAGATAGATAGATAGATAGATAGATAGATAGATAGATAGACGGACAGACAGACAGATAGATAGATAGAGATAGAAAAATAGATAGATAGAGATAGATAGTTACATAGATAGATAGTTACATAGTTACATAGATAGATAGATAGATAGATAGATAGATAGATAGATAGATAGATAGATAGATAGATAGATAGATAGACAGACAGACAGACAGACATGGGAGGCAGGCAGGCAGGCAGGCAATTTTTGCTGGCAGAGGGTTGCAGGAGGCCATTTTCGCTGTCAGAGTACTCGGGCCACCAAAGGTGCCCCCAAGAGCAGTGACATTGAGCTGGCCAAGCCCCCTGGCCATGACCCCCCAGGTCAAACACAACCCTGATGCGGCCTTCAATGAAATCGAGTTTGACACCCCTGGTCTACGACCTCTTTTCCCTGAGATCCAGCTTAATGCCTTCCATACATGCGTCTGCGGTGGGCCCCATCCTGTTCCTCCCCCTTACTCAGCTCAGGCCCCGAAGACAGCTGCTTCTCCACCTGGGGGAGAGGATGGAAGGCCTCGGCTCTGCCTGTGCCTCAGATTCTGCTTTCTCATCAGAGCCTTCCAAAGGCCCCCGAAGCCGTCCCAGGCTCCCCCTCTCCTTCTCCTCATCTGGCTCTGCTGCTAGCTCTGCTAGCAGCCGACAGGCCACCCCACTTGTCTGGGACGATGTGTTTCACTCCATACAGAGGTGGTATTCAGCAGGTTCTGACCAGTTCTGGAGAATTGGTAGCGGGAAACTTTGAGTAGTTCAGAGAACCAGCAAATACCACCTTTGACTGGGCCCACCCCATTTTTTTCTCAGCCTCCCAAGTCCCAGCTGATCAGCTGTGTCTTCTTTTGTTGCCCTGCACAGTGTCAGGATTCCAGCAATCGCTCTAATTAAATCATGATTCTCTAGCCAAGCTTCAAAAAACTTCAAATGTTTCATTAGAGGCGACATCCTAGCCCTGCCCTGTATGAAGCCAACTCTGGCCTACGTCATTTACAGTCCCCTGTGACCCCTGTTTCCCTCCTCCCTCCTGGGTGTCTCATAAACCAGATTCACTCCTTGAGCCTGTTCACGGGCTGGATATCATCATTCACGTTCTCCAATGAAATATATTTGAGGGCAAAAGCTCCGGTATTTTAGTTACAATCTTTTAAAGTTAAGAGTTGGAATGTACTTTCGCTTTCAACTGCTCTTCCATATTTCCTTCCTCCCCTCTTCCCTCTTTTTTTATGGCAACTACTAAAACAGGCATAGGAATGTTTTCAGAATTGACACACAGGAGAATGGAGCTGGAAAGTAGGTTAGTGGGTGGGGAGGGAATGGGGATTTTTCAGTAACCTTCCCCTGCCACGCCCACCAAGCCACGCCCACCAAGCCACGCCCACAGAACTGGTAGTAAAAATTTTTTAAATCTCACCACTGACTCCGTGACTTAAAACCTCCTTGAATTTTTTTTTTCCCCCTCAGCACCCTGCTGAGAAGTGAGCATCATGACTGACACGAAAGCTCTCCTGAGGCAGAAGCCGACCCAACGGTTCCAGAAATCGCTGCCTTCTGGCGAAGCAAGCAAGATGACCGCCAAGCAGAAAGCGCGCTATTTGGCCTTTGCCGACCCCACCAAGCCGGACGTGAAAACGATGCTGGCTGCGGCTCTCATGAAAGAGAAGAAAGCCCTAGACAATCAGCCAAGGGAAGTGGAAAATAAAAACCTGATTGGGGTCCTCAAGGCTTCCGAAGCACGGAACCGCCTTCGGAACTCAAGGCTCCAGTACCAGCATTTGAGAGTGAGTGGCCTTAGGGTTTCTGCTTAGCCTTAGAATAACCAAGTAAGAGAGTCGGAAGGGACCTTGGAGGTCTTCTAGTCCAACCCTGGGGACAGGGGCCCAGGAACTGGGCCATGAGCTGTTCTGAACAGGGCTGAAGAAGTGGCGGTTGAGCGTTGGTGAACACATCCCCCCCTTGCGCGAATGAAGTTTTTGCACACACACCCCGTTTCTGGTCGCTTGTGTGCAATTATCCCCTCTCCCCACTCACCCCATCCCTGCCAGTCTGCAAAGCCCAAAAGATTGGGGAACTCCATGTTCTGACCAAGCTCCCCAAACACGACCAACCCTCTAACACAGGGGGGTCCAACCTTGGCAACTTTAAGACTGGTGGACTTCAACTCCCAGAATTCCTCAGGCAGCAAAGCTGGTTAGGAATAACAAAGTTACCTAACTTAGTTTGGGTAAAATAATATATATAAACTATGATTGTAAGTAAGTGTGTGTCACTTTAAATGCAAAGCATGTAATTTTGGGTGCGGCTGTAAAACCGCCATTAGAGGGAGCAAGAGAGCTTGATTGATTACTGTATTGCTGGCTTACTGCATTGCTTGCTGACAATGATGGATTGATGGTTCCCTGCTGCTGCTTTTTGCTGAAGAGAGAAAAGAGATTTGAACTTCTTTATATCTCTACTGTGAGAAGATTTATTACTGCACTGATATTTGTAAGTTTACTGACCTCTTTTTCGACACTGGACTTTGCAACTGAGTAATCCCCAGACGGACTGAAATAGTGAATGATATATGAACTGTTTGACTATGCTAAAACTCTTACTGGAATAAACTATTTAACTAGCACAGTGTATCTGTTTTACTGAGTGTAAGCTACAAAAACGTTTATCTCAAATATTTGCCTGCCTGCCTGATTGCCGTGCAGATTCTGCTAGGGTGCATCCCTAACAGACACCCCTGTTCTAACATGAACTCACAAGATTCCTTTAATAGGAATGCCGGCAGCCCAGGGACGGGATTCTACCGGTTCAGTCCGGTTCAGGTGAACCGGTAGGTCCAACGATCAGCTGTTGGTCCTGTCCACCCTGACTCTATTCTGTGCTTTATATCCTGGTTTTCAAGCTCAGCTGATTCGCATGACACAGTGGACTGTTGTGTTTCAGCTGTTTAATACAGAGAGATTGGTGGAGAAGGTTACTCTGCAGTAGCAAACACTGTAGACGTGCGCAAAACACGCAACTCACCAAACCGGTTGTTACACCAGTTGAATCCCATCCCTGCAGCGGCCCTGGCAAAAAGTTTCTCTCGTAGGCTAACAAGTCTGTCCAGCAGAGAGATGAATAGTTGTGTGCCACATCTATTCATCTCCACCCCCTGCCTTTTATCCCCAGAGCTAGGATGGGACTTTGCTAGCAGAGGTAGCTCTTCTGTCCCGAAGATCGGCTCATAGATTTCCACTGTTCTCCTCTCCTCTGCCTTCTGTGCATCCACACCTCAGGCTGTTCCTTCTTTTCCTCATCAGCCACCTCTAGACCTGGGAGCTGTTGACTCTCCATCTGAGGTCTGATGGATGGCCCAGGCTCTGCCTCTCTCTCTGTCCCTCCCTCCGTCCCTCCGTCCGTCTGTCCCTCCCTCCATGAATGAGTGAGTGAATGAATGAATGAAGACTCCAGTGATGGAGCACCTACAAGGTCTGAAGGCAAGTCCTTCCATTGATTAATTGTCCTCACTGTCAGGAAATGTCTCCTTAGTTCTAAGTTGCTTCTCTCCTTGGTTAGTTTCCATCCGTTGCTTCTTGTCCAAGTGGTCGTAAAATCATCCTGTGATCCTGGGGATGCTACAACAGTTGTGACAGATTACAGAGTAACAGAGTTGGAAGGGACCTTGTAGGTCATCTAATCCAACCACCACCACCACCCGGCCAAGCAGGAGACCCTACACCATTTCTGACGAACGGCAACCCAATCTCTTATTGAAAGCTTCCAATGATATGAGGATGAATTGTAAATCGCTTTTCAGGGCAGTTTGTAAGTTCGAACGGTCACTAAATGAATTGAGAGTAAGACAAGCGCTGCTGTAATGGCCAATGTCACCTGTACAGGGACTTCTCGGCTTACAACAGTTCATTTAGTGACCATTTAAAGTTACAACGCCACTGAAAAAGGCGACTTATGACCGTTTCCCCACCAACCATTGTAGCATTCCCCTTTTGTCACATGATCAAAATTCGGACGTTTGGCTCCAAACTGGCTCATATTTATGACGGTTGATGCGTCCTAGGGTCACGCGATCCCCTTTTGTGACCGTCTGACCAGCAAAGCTCCTGGGCAAGCCAGATTTCGCTTAACAGCCAGGTTACAACCTAAACAACTGCAATGATTCACGTAACAGCCACGGCAAGCGAGGTCGTAAAAATGGAAGCAAAGCTCAACTTAACAACTCTTAAAAATTGGGTTCTCGCTTGCCTGTGGTCGTAAAGTCAAGGACTTTACCTGTAATGCACTTACCTGTAATGCGCCAACATCTCTCACCCGCAGTTCACCTTTGTTTCTTTTGGCTCCAGGCGCAAGAGATCAACTTCCTGATCTCCTTTCAGAGGAATGCAAAAGGCGCAGTGAGGTTGGAGGTCTTTCTCCCACCCAGGAGAAACATTGCCAAATTGTCTGACTGCATGGACACCATTCAGGTAAATGTTTAGCTCCAGAAACTTATTTGTTTGTTTGCTTGTTTGTCAAACATCTACAAGATAACAATTATAGGTATGAACCTAAACAAGAACAAAGGAAGGAAGTACAGATAAATGGGAATAGTAAGACAGGGACGGTAGGCATGCTGGTGTGCTTATGCATGTCCCTTTAGGGACCTCTTAGGAATGGGGTATGTACCCTAACATGAATCCCAAATGCTGGAAATACAAACAGAACTATGGTACCTTCTATCATATGTGGTGGTCATGCCCGGACGCCCAAAAATAATTGACCAAAATATGGAATTGGACACAAGAATAATTGGATACACCAATAAGACCAAGGAGCTGTAGAAGGAACAGATCAGACCTCCAGCCCTTGCTTATCAATGGAGACTGAGTGGAGCAAGTGGCCAGTTTTAAGTTTCTTGGTGTTACCATAAAAGAAGATCTGATCTGGGGGGCTCCCATTGCAGCCCTGGTCAAAAGAGCCCAGCAGAGATTTTACTACCTGAGACTTCTCAGAAAACAACAATTGAATGAAAAACTGCTGGTGACCTTCTACCACCATAGAGAGTATCTAACTTACTGTACCTCTATATGGTTTGCCAATTGCACAGGGGCAGATAGGACAGCGCTCCAGAGGGTTAGCGTCATTGCCCAGAAGATCATGGGTTGCCCTCTCCCCTCTTTGGAAGAGCTTTATAGCTCCCGCTGCCTTAAGAAAGTTCCAAACATTCTCAAAGATCCATTGCATCCTGGGCACCCCCTTTTTTTGAACTACTACTATCTGGCAGATGGTACAGAATAATAAAAACAAGGACAAATAGGCTGAAAAACAGCTTCTGTCCCAGGGCAGTAGCTCTGTTGAATTCTACTGTATAGTGCAATGTTGATGCAGTGTGTGTACATGGGTGGTTCAATGTGTGGAGTGTGAAGGATGTGTGTTTGTGTTTATTTTTCATGGTCATGATGTGCATTGAAGATGGTGTTTGATTTCATTGTACGAGGTGCAATGATAATAAACTGAACTAAACTAAGAAATAGTGGAAGATCAGATAGAGTTTAAACCGGAGTTGTTCTTGTTGAGAATAATTAAAGGGAAATATAGGAAAAAGATTAAATATATTTTATTACATATACTGACAGCAATAAGGATAGTATTTGCACAACGTTGGAACCAAAATAATATGCCCCCAGAGAAATTAGCAATTCAAATATTTTTAGATTGTGCTGAAATGGATAAATTTACGTTAAAATTAAAAGCTAAAGAAGAGGCAGAGTATTACAAAATTTGGGGCAATTGGTATAAATGGTTGAACAGTAGAAATAAGGATAACAAAGATAAGAAAATTATAAACATATATGAATGTAGATAAATGTAGATATTTATATGGCTTATATAATAATGATGGCACAGTACTGTTAATATTAAGATTAAGATATGTAAAAGGTGAAAAAAGAACAATAAAAAATTATTGGGAAAAGAAAGGAATGGGGTGAGGTCCACATTAGACCATTTGAGGTTGAAGCTGCGAGGGGCTGAGGCTGTAACAACGTTGTTCGGTAGAGCATTCCAGGCGTTGACCACTCTGTTGCTGAAGTCATATTTTCTGCAATCGAGTTTGGAGCGGTTTACCTTGAGTTTGTATCAGTTGTTTGCCCATGTATTATTGGCATTGAGGCTGAAGAAGTTGTTGATGGACAACATGTTGTAGCAGACAATTTTGTGAACTATGTTTAGATCGGACCGCAGGCAGCGCAGTTCTAGATTGTCCAGGCCCAAAATTTCGAACCTGGAGGCATCTTCCCCAATACAGATAGGTATTAGACTGACTCTCTCAATAAAAGCAATAAAGCTCCCTTAATCAGAATAGAGCTGGAAGGGACCTTGGAGATCTTCTAGTCCAACTCCCTGCTCAAACAGGAGACCCTAAACAATTTGAGATGAACAGCAGTCCAATCTCTTCTTAGACCTCCAGGGATGAAGCACCAATAACGTCTGAAGTCAAGCTATTCCACTGGTTAATTGTTCTGTCAGGAAATTTCTCCTTAGTTCTAGGTTGTCTATGGAGCTTCTCAGTCATCCAGGTCATGGTTGTCCCAAAAGTGCTTTTTCACCACACCTATTTGCTCCTATTTGAACACAGAAGAACCTCCAAGCTGCCTCAATGACTCTCTAACTAAAAGGATGCAAATGACCAGCTGTCTGCAAGGAATATAAATCCTTCCATTCCCCACCATCCAGTCAGAGCTGAAGAAGCTTCTTGGATAAGAAGCGAAACGTCTTCAAAAGAAAAAATCAGAAAGTCCAGTTGCCTCTTGAAAAAAAGCACTTTTAGTTCAGGTTGCTTCTCTCCTTAGTTCCCATCCATTGTTTCTTGTCCTGCCTTCTGGTGCTTTGGAAAATAGATTAACCCCCCACCCTCTTCTTTCTGGCAGCCCCGCCAATACTGGAATCCTGCTATCATGTCACCCCTAATTCCTTCTTTTCTCTAGACCAGGGCTCTTCAAACTTGACAGCTTTAAGACTTCAACTCCCAGAATTCCTCCTCCAGTGATGTCTTAAATATTGGAAGACTGCTATCATGTCTTCCCTGGTCCTTCTCTTCACCAGACTAGCCATGCCCAGCCATGCCAGATGATGCCAAGAATATGTCGGAGACAGCACATATGAAAAGTGTTCAACTTTCTCTCCTGCCGTGTGTAAAGGTCCAAGACTCGCTGCAGTACAAGCTCAAGGCACAGGCTCTATAGACCTGAATCTTTGTATGTTCTGTCAGCTTGTTATTAAGCTATTGCTCTCTTTGTATGACACAATAGCATCTTCCAATATTTGAGGGGCTGCCACAGAGAGGAGGAAGGGGTCAAGCTATTTTCCAAAGCACCTGGAGGCCAGACAAGGAATAATGGATGGTAACTGAACAAGGAGAGAATCAACATGGAAATAAGGAGAAACTTTCTGACAGTGAGAACAATCAACCAATGGAACAGAAGTTGCCCTCGAAAGTGGTGGGAGCACCATCACTTGGGACTTTCAAGAAGAGATTCGACTCCCACCTGTCAGAAATGGTATAGGATCTTCCGCTTGGGCGGCGGGTTGGACTAAATGACCTATAAGGTCCCTTCCAACTCTGATTATCTGTTATCTCGGGAAAATGTGGTGGGCACTTTACCAATTCATCTATTCAGCTCAGTGTCTAAAGAGAGACTATCGGAGATAGTTGAGCTTAAGTACATAAAGTCACGGACAACCATGTTACTAACTTTAACAGCAGCAGTGATTCCCTTAACAGTGGCAAGAAAGGTCATAAAATGGTACAAAACTCACTTTGCAACTGCTTCACTTAGCAACAGAGATTTTGGGGCTCAATGGTAGTTGTATGTCAAGGACTACCTGTATATGGAAATGGCCTTTAAAATGCTGGAGGACTTGGCCAGAGTACTAAAAAGCTATTTTTAAATAAAATAAAATAATAAAATAAAATAAAATACAAAACAAAACAAAAATAAACAAAACAAAAATAAACAAAACAAAACAAAAATAAAATAAATCAAACCCAGCAGGGATTTTCTCCTATCTAATTATGGGGAGCTTTGGTGCCTTCCTAGCTCAGCCAGGGATATTTTAAGCTCAGTTGTGGTCCTAAATCAGGGATTAACTGTGTATATTTGGGGCAGCTGCTTTCTTAAATATTCCTTTTCTTTTCTGAACTTCTCTCCCCCCCATTTCTTTGTTTTTCAGAGAAGCCGGATTGAGGAGATTCTGGAAGACGAAAGTGGTGAGATCTATATCCGGAGGCCTTGAGTCCTCCTAGAAAGGATGAGGGAAATAGGATGTGGATTAAACCCAGAAAGGGGAAATTTACTCTGATGCGTTTTGACGTAGCAAACCACGGTTCTTTAATAAACTGTGTGGATTATCAGAGGCTCCAAAAGCAAGTTAGGGAATCTGCAGATGGGTCTATTTTTAGTGCATCTCGTAACAGTTGGAAGGGACCTTGGAGGTCTTCTACTCCAACCCCCTGCTTTGGCAGGAAACCCTATATACCACTTCAGACAAATGGTTATCCAATATCATCTTAAAAACTTCCAGTGTTGGAGCATTCACAAGTTCTGGAGGAAAGTTGTTTCACTGATGAATTGTTCTCACTATCAGAAAATATCTGCTTAGTTCTGGGTTGCTTCTCTCCTTAATTAGTTTCCATCCATTATTTCTTGTCCTGCCTTTTGGTTCTTTGGAGAACAGAATTGGAAGAGACCTTGGAGGTCATCTAGTCTGACGCCCTGCTCAAGCAGGAAACCTTACACCATTTCAGACAAATGGTTGTCCAGTCTTTTATTTAAACACCTCCAGTAATGAAGCACCCATAACTTCTAGAGGCAAGCTTTCCCACTGATTAATTTTTCTGTCAGGAAACATCTCCTTCGTTCCACGTTGCTTCTCTCCTTGATGAGTTTCCATCCATTGCTTCTAGTCGTTCCCTCAGGGGCTTTGGAGAAGCAGCCCCTCAAATATTTTGTGGCAGCCCCTCAAATATTAACTATGACACACTTAATGAAGTTTTGTGTCAGATTTGGGACAATGCTGAATTTGATGAGATTGGCACTTTTCAGTGCTGCATCTTTCAGCCTTGGAAATCTTATTTTCTGTTGAAGACTTCAACCTATCTAGATCTAAGCAAATAAGCCTAGGAAAAATAATTCTCAAAATTCATCAGGATGTTAACATATGCTGGGGGGGGGGGGTAATCTTGCAGACCGGAAGGGAGAGGAGAGAGGATGTCTGAAGAATCAAGATGGCGCCTGTAGCTGTGCCATAAAAGCTCCTCCCCTTCTATGCGACCCCTGTAAAAGGGGTCGGGGCCTTTGCTTCCTCAGTTACCATCTTGAATTTGGGGACTCACACAAATCCTGTTTGTTTGAAATCTGTTAAATTAGCAGCTAATCCACTTGCTTAAAAGAGGCCTCTCCCTTTTTGGACCCAGAATTGTGTTTTATGTAATTGTGTTTTATGTAATTGTGTTGCATTTCCTGCAATTAAGTGTGAGAAGCTTTTAAAGTTGTAGCAACGTTTCAGCAGAATCTCATCTGCCATCATATGCATAAACCTCATTGTGTTCCAAGGGACCCCTGGATTTCTGCAAGCATGTCACAGATCACAAAACAGTTGTCACAAGTTACAT
The DNA here is from genome assembly GCA_033807585.1 of Hydrophis major. NCBI lineage: Eukaryota > Metazoa > Chordata > Lepidosauria > Squamata > Elapidae > Hydrophis > Hydrophis major. Next base: position 258,651,260 of record CM066330.1, read on the forward strand.
AATTGTCACAGTACACCATTTTACCAGAAGTCAAATGCTTGAGGTTGCTTTTCCGACAAACCTCCCTTCCATTGCTTTAAACTTTCAAGAATGCTCTGTAAATGCTCACTTCAAGTTGAATACAGGTAGTCCTTGATTTACAACAGTTCATTTAGTGACTGTTCAAAGTGCAGTGGCACTGAAACAAATAACTTATGACCCTTTTTCACACTTAACAACCGTTGTGGCAAAAAAGGTCGTACAACGGGGCAAAATTCACTTAACTGTCTCACTTAGTAACAACAATGTTGGGCTCAATTGTGGTCATAAGTCAAGGACTACCTGTACTTTATTTGGCCAAATGTGATGAAGCACACAAGGAATTTGTCTCTGGTGCAGACACATGCAAAGCAACAGAATAACGATAATCGTAATAACAATAATAAGAATAAGAGGGAAATAAAGAAGATTATAAGAGGATAAATGATAATACTACAGCCAGACTACAATGAGTAAATACACATAGGCATAGAAATTGCCCTGAGTTGTGTCTTCACAGAATAAAATAAATTAATTCAATACTGTGCAAGTCCTCATTTAACAACTGGTTGCTTAGCAGCCATTTGAGGTTACAATGGACACCCTCCCCCCAGAAGGTACTAGTAGTCCTCAATTTACAACAGTTCATTTAATGATAGTTCAAAGTTACAACATCACTGAAAAAAAATGACTTATGACTATTTTTCATACTTATGACCGTTGCAGCATTCCCACAGTCACTGAATCAACATTCAGACTGTTGGCAACCGCCTCACATTTATTACAGTTGCAGCATCCCTAAATGAATTGTTATAAGCCGAGGACTAACTGTACTGTCATAACTTGAGGACTATCTATAATTTGCATAAGCGAGCAAGGAAGGAGGTCAATTTACTTTTCTCCCAATCTGTTGACATTTGATTGACGGGAACCTGATCCTTCATTCAATTCAATTGTGTCTTGTGTTTTTATTCTAGGATTTGGATGTTCAAAACAAACATAACCCTGACATTTGAGAATATTATTGCCTAATGTTGAAAGATTTCCCCCAAATCTGAGCAACATCTTAGTTCTGTGAGATTTCCCCTACTATGACCCTGGTACGGCTTCTCCAAAAAAGGAAAAAAAACATTGGGTGGTTAGCATTTCTTTTTTCACATCGTTGCTAGATTTCAGGAGAAAGTAGAAGAAAAAAACCCAGCAAAAGGAATATATTTGAAGTAGTTTCTTCATAGTGGTTGCATTTTTAGTCCAATAACAGGGGAGCAATTATGGGCTTTTTATAAATTTATTCTTTCACTCAGGTAAGAAATGAAAATGTGGAGAAACAAAATTGCAGCCCATGAATGTAATCCAATGTACATTTTACTGTAAAAATATGTGCACAAATAATTCACTATTTCAAGTAAATGAGCTTTCTTGCTAACATCTAGGCTCCCGTTTTTTTTTTAAAGGTTGCCGGTTATGCTTGGAAATCATTGTTAGTCTGTACAATTTGGGATTGTGGGAAGCTGCAAGAATTGTATAAAACAGCAGTGCAAGTCAATTTGTAATGTGTTGTTTGCCAACTTTTGCTGAGTTCTGTTTTTGTTCAATGTTCCATAGGCAGGTGTTTTATCCAGATACCATAGATCCATATAACTATTACCCAGATACCAACTAGTTTAACAATTGTATTAATAGCCAGATAGAGAATTCTAGATTTTGACTTGTTCTGTATTTAATGTTGTTCTACTGTGGGTTGCTTTGAACATTGTGAGCACTAAGGAAGCATGTAAATAAAAATATTTTAGCTGTGCCACTGGATTCTGCTGTCTTTATTTTTTCTTCTTAAACAGAAGGAGTGGTCCACCAGCTGCCAGCAGAGCCCAAAACTTTTCATTAAGTATGTTGTGGCCAACCAGCTGCCAGCAGAGCTGGTGGCAGACTCGGATAGCAAGTAGGTTGGGGAGGAACTTGGGCCAGTCCTGAAGTCTGAGGAAGGCTTTGATGGGTGCTCTGTATTGGAAGCAGAGATAGGACTAGGGCCCTCCGACATTTCCCAGCTACCTACGGAGGAAGAAGAACAGCTGGAGCCTATTCCAGAGGCACGTATGCGCAGAGCTGTCAGGAGAGAAAAACAATTAAGAAACAGGGCCAACTTGGAAGGAAAGGCACACGTGGACGCTGAATGGCCCCTCCCCAGGGAATAAATAGAAGCAAAAAGGTGGTTGCAAGAGACAGTTCATTTTTCTTTTGGAAGATTTGCTTATCAGAGTTGTTCCTCACAGAGACTCCTTCCCAGATATTTAATTTGCAGCTTTGCAACTGGAAGCTCTTGGCCTGGCAATTATCTAAGGACTGCTAAGGCCTGTTCTTGCAATTAACCCTTGGGAGAATTATTGCCGGGACTTTTCTGTGTGTGAATGCCATGAATTCACAATGACTAAACAAAGAGGGGGTTTTCAGGATATCTGTTTCTTGGTTCTGCTGGATCAGAACAGGATGGCCGTTCAAAACCCTGTGCAGTTTGCAAATCTGATGCAAACCTTTCTTGGTGTGACCCAATTCAGCTCCACAAAATGTTTTTAAAAAGGGTGCACATTTTGACACAATGCAAGCAACGCAAGCCTTGTGTTCCCAAGCAGCCTGGATTAATTGCTTTAGGGTGACATTTCTCTGCGGGCCACCAAAATTTTCTCATGGACCACCAGTGGTCCTCAGCCCACTGGTTGGCGACCACTGATCTAGTCCAACACCCACCCACCCCCCGCCCAAGCAGGAACCCCTGTACAATTTCAGACAAGTGGCTGTCCAGTTTTTTAAGGTAAGATAATTTTATTGGCTTTTTTTTTTTTATTGCGAGCACCCAGGGCCACATTAAAAATGGAATTCTGTTGCCTGCTCTCAAGATGAAGTATATATCTACCCAAGACATACATAACACAAATATACACATGCTATATACATATACATATATACCTGCACCATACTGTTTCCCTGAAATTACGATTTACCTTGAAAATCCTAGCTTGATTTTTACACGTGCAGCCAATATAAGCCCTACCCCCCAAAATAAGCCCTAATTAAGATCCTGCCCATTCCAGAATGGACGGGTAAAAATTAAGCTAGAGTGAGGATGAGGTGGGGTGGAGCTTCCCCATTACTGACCTTTGGACAGTTTTCTAGCCAGGCCTTGCATCCTCCAACACCTGCCTTGCCAGCCCATTTCTTCTGCAGCCAGCAAGGCTTTCCTGGAGGGCTTTATAACCGATAACAAAGCTCTGGATCGATCCTGAGCTCTATTATCGGCTCCAAAGGCCTTCAGGAAAGCCTTGCCAGCCACAGAAGAAGTAGTTCCTGAAGGCCTCTGACAGTGAAAAGGAGGCCTAGGGTGACGCACGCAAGTGAGGTGAGTCAGTGGATGGCATTCTCCCCAAAATAAGACTTAGTGACTTTTGGGGGGCAAAAAATATATAAGACAGGGTCATATTTTGGGGGAAACACGGTATATATCTATCCAAGACATACATAACACAAATATACACATGCTATATGCATACATATATACCTGCACCATACATATAGCGTGTTTCTCCAACAATACGGCCTCCACCAATAGGAAGCCCCACCATGTTTTATTGGCATAAAATCAAATTAAGCCCCTCCCCCCAAATTAAGCCCCATATTAAACATGCGAAATGGGGGGGAAAACGGGGGGGGGGTTGCCCTCAGGAAGTGCTTTTGTTGCCTGTCCGGATATGGTGCTGCCTGCGTTGGTGGGGCACTTCATATCGGGAGACCTTCCACCGTTGCTTTCCCTTCTCCCTTGCTGCTGCGGCGTTAGAGCAACGCCGTGGCGTTTGGCGCAGCCACGTGGGGCCAGTCAGGGCTTCTCCTTGCAACCGGAGCCCTGAGGAGACACTTGGCTTCAGGCGCTCCCGTCTTCCCTTTGCTTTCGAAGGTAAAGCGAATTATTTTACAAAGCCTCCCCTGCCCGAGAGGGCAGCCCAACCCCATGTGGGGAGGAGAATCTCCCGGGGCCTCTTCTGTTCCTCCCGACCTCCCTACACTGCGCGCCTCTGACGCGCCGGTCCCTTCAGCCCAGCGAGCTTTTCCACCTCAAAGAAAGGCCAGGTGGGTGGCTGCGGAGCAGCAGCAGCGGGTCTGAGCCGCTCGCAGCGGAAACAGCCTTAGCCCGATGCGGGGAGAACGAGCGAGGTTAGCGCCCGCCAACCCGTCCTTCCCGCCTCCGCGGCTCAGTTTCCCCGACCGGCAGGTCCTCCTTTCGTGCGGAGGGCTGCGGGAGAAGGCGCTCGCCCGAGAGGATCTCTCCCTCTCTCTCCCCTCAAGGTCAACATCTGCACTGAGGAGGAGAGGGCAGGAGGTTCCTCCTGCTTGCTGAGAGGTGAGGAAGCCGTGGCTCGCCCGGGTGAGATTTGAGAACGAGGGGCAGGAGGAGGCACACACACACCCGCGGCTCACTTTTCCAGCTCTGCCCAGCCCTTACGGCTCTGGCACGGCCCTGGCAGGATGAGCGGAGGGTCCGGCGGGGTGCTGCTCACTGCCCGCCAGGGCTGTGAGGGCTGGGCAGAGCTGGGAAAGTGAGCCACAGGTATGTGCATGCCTCCTCCTGCCCCTCGTTCCGAAATCTCGCCGGGCAAGCCGCGGCTTCCTCACCTCTCAGCAAGCAGGAGGAACCTCCTGCCCTCTCCTCCTCAGTGCAAACGTTGACCTTGAGGGGAGAGAGAGGGAGAGATCCTCTCGGGTGAGCGCCTTCCCCTGCAGCCCTCTGCACGAAAGGAGGACCCGCCGGTAGGGGAAACTGAGCCGCGGAGGCAGGAAGGATGGGCTGGCGGGCGCTAACCTCGCTCGTTCTCCCTGCGTCGGGCTAAGGCTGTTTCCGCTGCGAGCGGCTCAGACCCGCTGCTGCTGCTCCGCAGCCACCCGCCTGGCCTTTCTTTCAGGTGGAAAGGCTCCCTGGGCTGAAGGGACCGGCGCATCAGAGGCGCGTAGTGTAGGGAGGTCGGGGAGGAAGGAAGAGGCCCCGGGAAATTAGCCTCCCCACGTGGGGTTGGGCTGCCCTCTCAGGCAAGGGAGGCTTTGTAAAATAATTCGCTTTACCTTCAAAAGCAAAGGGAAGATGGGAGCGCCTGAAGCCAAGTGTCTCCTCAGGGCTCCAGTTGCAGGGAGTAGCCCTGACTGGCTGCATGTGGCTGCGCCAAACACCGCGACAGCAAGGGAGGAGGGCAGGAAGGGAGAAGGGAAAGCAACGGTGGCCTGAACCCGAAGGTCTCCCGAATATCCAAGCTGTCGCCGCCCGCCCACCCACCCGAGGATGCAAGTGGGGGGGAATTAAGTCACCCCCGAAAAGACGTCCTATCTGTTTTTTCGGGGGTCAAAAAAAAATAAAGCCCGGCCTTATTATGTGAGAAACACGGTATATACGTACATATATATATCAATCACTGTCCATTTTGAATACATAGCCAAAAGAGGAAACTTGAGGGTTCGCAAGGTTGATAATGGACCAAAATGGAACAAAACTCTGACTGAATCTGGATGTTCTGCATCGGGTACCACGAAGCCCCCTCCCAGAAAGCTTAGGGTTCAGGGTTTTCTTAAAAACCTCCAGTGATGAAGGACCCACAAGGTCTGTTTTACTGGTTAACTGGTCTCATGCCTTGAACAGGGGGTTGGACTAGAAGATCTCCGAGGTCCCTTCCAGCCGTACGATTCTATGTTCTCTTCTTCCTAGCTGCAGGGCAGAATGACAGAATAACAAAGAGTTGGAAAGGGATCTTGGAGGTCTTCCAGCCCAACCCCCTGCTGAGGCAGGAGATGTGATTGCAAACCTTTTTGGCAGCAAGTTGCCCAAAGCGCACCCACGCCTGCCCGCATCCCCATGCAACACACACACAAACTCACTGCGCATGCACCCCGCCCTCCTGCGCATGTGCATATGAGCCCCATGCCCCCCACGCATGCGTGCATGGCCCTGTGTCCCTCCACGCATGCATACCTGACTCCCATGCAGGTACAACTCCCTGTGTGTGCACCCCACACCCCCATGCATGTGTAGTAGAGACCTGAAGACCAGCTGGCTGGCAGGAGGCATGCGTGCAGCTCAGCTATGCTGGGGCAATGGCTCGCGTGCCCAGAGAGAGGGCTCTGCATGCCACCTTTGGCACGCATGACATAAGATCATCATCAGGGCCCTATCCCATCCCACACAATGGAATGGTTGTCCAGTCTCTTCTTAAAAACATCCAATGTTGCAGCACCCACAATTTCTGATGGTAAATTATTCCACTGATTAATTGTTCCCATTGTCAGGAAAAGTGTCGTGCCCTTGTTGGAGTCTGATTCTGAGGGGGAGATTGAGCAGCTGACAGGGAGTGGGAGTGTGGCTCCGGTGGCTGTGGAAGAAACAGGGGAAGGGCACAGTCTGGCTGGGCATTCAGAGGAAGACCCAGGGCCAACACCCTCTTCATCCTAGGGCATGCAGGGAGGAACGAAGAAGGGAGCAACATGACTTAAGGGAGAGAAAAAGGCCCTGATCCCTTTCATTAGTTATAGTTGGGGGAACAGGATATAAGAAGGGCGTTTGCACACGGCTCCTTGCTGGAAGCAAAGTGTGCATTATCTTGGTCGAGGCTTATCTGGGTTTTGGCATCCTCCCAATTGTGAGTGCTGCATTATCCTTTGAAAGTCTGCAATTTATCATCCCTGGCCTGCCGTGTTAATTACTTCAGTGTGGTTTGTGTTGGGTTTTTTATTTCTAATTATCTTTACTTTGGGTTCGGACTGCATTAGTTTCCTTTGTAGACTATTTTTTGAAGAGTTTGATCTCCAGCTGAGGATAATTGGACATTGGGGGCCAAGTTGGAGGCATTAAAGGGAATTTATTCTACTTTTGTGTCTTGGTTATTTTTGTGTCACACACCCTGGGTCATCACAAAATATTTATTTTATTTATTTGATTTGTCAATCGCTTACAAGATAATAGGTATAAGAATAA
>CM066330.1:258663277-258990777 GCA_033807585.1 Hydrophis major
TTCTGGCCTACAATCTGCAAAAAAATGTAGACCGGTCCATGACCTGCTTCTCAGTGGCATCCATTTAGGATTTTGATGGATTTGACCCTCCTTCCTGATGGCCCTTTTCTAACTATGGTCCAGCTTCTCTGCATCTTTCTAAAACTGGATCCAAGCAGGATGCAAACTAAACCAGAATAAAGTGAAAGAATTGCTTCCTCTAATTTGGAATGGAATGGAATAGAATCTGGGACCTTGGAGGTCTTCTAGTCCAGCCCCTGCTCAAACAGGAGACACTATACCATTTCAGATAAGTGGCTATCCAGTCTCTTCTTAAAAACCTCCAGTGATGAAGCATCCATAACTCTTGGTGGCAGGCTGTTCCACTGGTTAATTGTCCTCACTGTTCTCATTCCAGGTTGCTTCTCTCTTTGCTTAGTTTCCAACTTTTGCAAAACATTACTTCTGTTCAATGAAGCCTAAAACTGCATTCATCTGTTTGCTTGCTTATAGCTGTGACTCCTACATAGGAAACTGGTTGTGTGTTTTGTGACAATTTGGAGGGGAACACACCAGAGGAGTGGGAGTTGGGGGGGAGGCACATTACCGATACCAGCGGATTCTTCTTCTAAAACTATGGGCAACTATGGTATCTTTACTACCTGAGGACTTCAACTCCCGGAATTCCATGCTGGCTCAGGAGTTTTGGGAATTGAAGTCCACAGGTCAGTAAAGGGCCATGAGATGCCTGACCCTGTTCTAATGGCCCCTGTTAGGGATAACATTGGTTACCTAACTTGGTTTGGGGAAAAATAATATATAAACTATGTTAGTGAGTTTAAGTGTAAGTATCACTTTAATTGCAAAACATGTATTTTTGGGTGCAGTTATAAAATCACCATAAGAGGGAGCAAGAGAGCTCACTGTTAGCTGGCTTTTACTGTAGTAGCTGACAATGTTGGATTGATGATGATAACTGTGTGTGTTTTCCTGCTGTTGCTGAGAGAAGAAAAGGGGTTTGATTTTCTTCATATCTCTGACTGCAAAAGAGATATATTGCTGGACTGATTATTTGTAAGTTTACTGACCTCTATATTTTCAACACTGGACTTTGCAACTGATTAATCCCTGGATGGACTGAACTAGTGTATAACATATGGACTGTTTTTGACTATGCTATAACTCTTGCTGGAATAAAAAAAACTATTTAACTGGCACAGTGTATCTGTCTTACTGAGTGTAAACTACAACAATGTTTATCTCACATAATTTGCCTGCCTGCTAGACTGCTGTTGCACGTTCTGCTAGGGTGTGTGTCCCTAACACTGGTTATGGGCCCAGGTGCACAGTCAGACTAACCAGGATATAACAGGCTTATATTAAAGTGAGAGTTTGTGTAGTTACACAATACTGTAAACAGACAGCTGTGTTTTATTAATTATAGTTTAATATCCAGATAAAGATGGCACAAGTCAATTTACAAAGTTTGTCTCTAATATCCAAGCTGGATGGAACAAACTATGTTTCATGGTCTATGAAATGTAGCTTACTTCTACGCAGAGGTTTGTGGAGTATAATTCAAAACCCACCAGAAGTAGATGCATGGGATCCGGAGGATGAGAATGATGCCCAGAAAATACAAGAATATCAACTGAAGAATGAGTAAGCTCTCTGTATAATAGGACTGATACTCTGTGATGAGCAGCCTGTACATATTCGAGGAGAAGAAACAGCTGCCAAATGTTGGGAGAATTTAAAGAAGATTTATGTTCGAGACAGTGTAGGAGCACATATAAATCTTACACGAAAACTGTTCAGAACACATCTTCAAAAGAATGGAGATATGATGACTCATTTAAATATAATGAAGAGAATTTTTCAGGAACTGCATGAAAAAGAACTTATCTTCACAGAACTACACCAAGTTTATATAATTTTATCTTCTTTAGATAATAGCTATGATGACTTCGTAACTTCACTTGAGGTTCTGCCAAAAGATAACCTCACATTAACTGATATTACTGGCAGATTAATTAAGAAGCCAGGAGAAGGCTTGAAAGGGATCAGCTCAGAAGGGAACAACCACAATGTGAAGAAGAGAAATTATCTTCGTCAGCCTATACAATTAGAAAATGTTTTAATTGTGGAGGAAAAGGACATTTGGCTAGATTCTGCAAGAAAAGAAAAATGCCAGCCAGAAAGATAAAAGGCATCAAAAGGATAAAAAATGCATAGAGTTAGCCATGTATAGCAAAGAAACTGTGAATAGTAATTTATGGATGGTAGATATTGGAGCATCGCACTGCATAATGAAACATAAGAAAAGATTTATTAAGATGTCCACGAGTTCACAGCAGATATCGTTAGCTAATAGATGGAAACTGAAAGCTAAAGGTCAAGGTATATCATATTGTTCTTGCATAAGAGAAAATGTAAAAATGTTATATGTACCACAACTTAAGTTTAATTTGGTTTCAGTTAGAGTTTTGGTTAAACTAGTTATGTAATTACCTTTAAGGGAGACAATTGCATAATTGAAAAAGAAGGAAAAAAAGTGACTGCAACTTTAAAAGGTGAATTGTATTTATTAAATGATAATCATTCAGAGGTAGCAAACACAGTTTATAATAATGTTAAACCTCATGATGAATGCATACATTTGTTACACAGACATTTGGGGCATATAAATTTTAAAATGCTTAAACAAACAGTAGAATTATCTAAAGGTATAAAACTGAAGCCTTGCAGTAAGTATTTGCACTACAATGCATACAGTCAGGAAAAAAGCAAGCAAATGCCAGCAAATAGAATTAATGGATTTAAAACAAAGGAGCCTCTAGAGGTCATATTTGCTGATATTATAGGTCCTAAAAAACCAAGTGTGGGAGGTGCTCGTTAAATACTAAGTATAATGGACCATTATTCCAGATATGGTTTCTGTTATCTAATGAAGAGCAAAACGGAAACATATCAAAATTTCTTCAATTGGCTTAAATTTGCAGAAAGAAAAACTAAAAGGAAGTTAGTAACTCTTATCACTGATAAAGGTACGGAATTTATAAACAATAAATTCCAAAATAAACTGAAGATGGCAGGTGTTGAACATAAAAAGTCTGCACCATATAGGCCACAACATAATGCCTTTATAGAAAGACGAGGCCAAACAATTCAAGCAATGGCTCGTACTATGCTGTCAGATTCAGGATTACCTGAAAATTTGTGGGGAGAAGCAATAATGTGTGGTAATCATATATTGAATAATGTTGACTCAACAACAGGTGAATTACCATTCACATGGTGACATGGTAGAAAACCTGATCTGTTACATGCACACATTTGGAGCACCAGCATGGGTGCATATTCCTACACAACTGAGAAATAAGGGGCAACATAGGGCTAAAAAGTTATTCTTTGTAGGTTATGAATCTAATCACAAATCATACAGATTCTGGGAAAAAGGAACATCTAGAGTTTACTGTAGTGCTAGTGCCAAATTCCTAGAACATTTAGGATGGGAAAAACTGGAACAAGGTTCAAGTAAGGATGTAATTATAGAAACCTACAAAAGACCACAAGAAAAAATCAGTAATAAGAAGAGTACAATTAAAGAGGAAGTACAGGAAGAGCATATAGGACTAGAACAGGAAGAAATACCAGAACAGGAGGAAATAGATAATCAGGAACAGGTAGAACCTGAAAGTCCACCTTTAAGTCCTGTAATACCTAGACCTACTTCACATGTAACCAGACCACCTGACAGGTATCAAGCAAGTATAGTTTGCCAAGTAACCAAAGTTCCAGCTACTGTTGAAGAACTTAGGATGTATCCTGCAAAGGAACAGGAAAATTGGCATAGAGCAATGGAGAAGGAATTAAATTCATTAAAAGAAATGAAAGTTTATGAAAATGCCAAATTACCTCCAGATGAAAAGTCCATTGGCTGCAAATGGATATTTAAGTTAAAAACTGGTAAAAATGGGATTGTTACCCATAAGGCTAGGTTGGTAGCTCAAGGATTTAATCAAACTGCATGTGATTATGATGAAGTATTTGCACCAAATTTAAAGGCAACAATCTTGAGAGCAGCTTTAGTGTGGGCAGCTAAGAAAAACTATATCATAAATCATTTAGATGTAGAAACTGCCTATCTGCATGCACCATTGCAGCACACTATATATTTAAGAAAACCAGTAGGTATAAAGGATGATAAAAATAATGACTGTTGGAAACTGAATAAAAGTCTCTATGGATTAAAACAATCTGGTTATGAATGGAACCAATATATTGTAAAAGAGTTAAACAACATAGGATTTAAAGAAGGTTTAGCTGATCCATGTTTATTTAAAAGAAAGACAGATGGAACTGTATCATTATTATTGTTGTTTACAGATGATATTGCTTTAATTACTAAGACTAATAATGAAGCTACTGAGATAATATCATTATTAAGTAAGAGAATAAAATTAAAGCAATTAGGAGAAATAAGACAATATCTAGGATTGACAATAAACAAAACCAATACTGGATATAAGATATCACAAGGAGAAAAAATTTACCAATTGCTAAAAATGTATAAAATGAAACTTTGTAAGCCGGCAAAAACTCCAATGAGTCAGGAATTTTGCCATACTGATGCTCAAAGTTCAAAATTTGATAAGACCATTTATCAATCATTAATAGGTAGTTTAACATATATAAGTAATTGGTCAAGGCCAGACATTGCCTATAGCATTAATCAATTGGCAAGATTCAATGCTGAACCCAATGAAAGACATTGGCAAGAGCTAAAGTGTATATTAAGGTATCTTAAAAAGACAATGCACTATGCATTCTATTTGGAGCCAAAAGATTATTTGATTTTAAGTGCATATTCTGATGCAAGCTTTGCAACAGATATAAAAACTAGAAAATCAACTTCAGGCATGGCTATACTATGAGGTAAAACACTGATTGGTTGGAGGTCAATTAGACAGCAACACATAAGTATGTCCACAAGGGAAGCAGAATTTTCATGTCTATCTTTATTATGTACTGATTTAATTCTGTATAAACAGTTATTGTTAGATATGGGAGTAACTGTTAGATGCCATTGTAATTTATGAGGACAATCAAGCAGCCATATGGTTGGCTACAAATATTGCTGTAAAAACAAGATCCAAGCATACTGATCTTAAATATTTGAATGTAAGACAATCTGTAAAAAATGGTTTAATGAGATTGGAATATTGCATGACTGATGAAAACATTGCTGATGGATTTACAAAAGCCCAAGGTGCAGTCAAGCACAAGGAAAATTGTGAAAACTATGGGTTGAAATTGTAAATAGATATATATATATATTATTATATTACCCAAAAGGGGAGAATGTTAGGGATAACATTGGTTACTTAACTTGGTTTGGGTAAAAATAATATATAAACTATGTTAGTGAGTTTAAGTGTAAGTATCACTTTAACTGCAAAATATGTATTTTGGGTGCGGTTGTAAAATCACCATAAGAGGGAGCAAGAGAGCTCACTGTTTGCTGGCTTTTACTTGTAGTAGCTGACAATGTTGGATTGATGGTGATTGCTAAGCCTGTGTTCCCCAACCAGGGTTAAGGAGACAAGCTAAACAGAATGTGCAGCGTTAGTCAGATAGGCATACAGATAAATGTGTGAAATAAGTTTGTATGTTTATTAACATACAGTAAAAATAACAGATACGTTTGTGCTATCAAAATATAGTTTATTCCATTTAGAGTTTATAGCATAGTCAAAATAACAGTCCTTTAGTCATATATCATTTTAGTCAGTCCATTCAAGGATATTCAATTAGCAAAGTCCGTGTAGAATATCCTATGTCAGTTCACTTACAAATCAGTCCTTTCTCTCTCCCGTTCCAGTAGGGGAAAAACGCAGTCTTCATCCAGTAATTAGGGATCATCAAGCCAGAGAGAGCAAGCTGACGTTCCTTGCTTCTTTTATGCTTTCACAACCACTCCCTTAATTACATTCCTATATTTAAAGTTGCAGACACTTTAACTTATAAACCATGCTAACATATTTATTATTTTACCTAAATAATAGGGGTAAACAATGTTATCCCTAACAGTGATAACTGCGTGTTTTCCTGCTGTTGCTGAGAGAAGAAAGGGGGTTTGATTTTCTTCATATCTCTGACTGCAAAAGAGATATATTGCTGGACTGATTATTTGTAAGTTTACTGACCTCTATTTTCAACACTGGACTTTGCAACTGATTAACCCCTGGATGGACTGAACTAGTTTATGACATATGGACTGTTTTGACTATGCTATAACTCTTGCTGGAATAAAAAAACTATTTAACTGGCACAGTGTATCTGTCTTACTGAGTGTAAACTACAACGTTTATCTCAAATCATTTGCCTGCCTGCTAGACTGCCGTTGCACGTTCTGCTAGGGTGTGTATCCCTAACAACCCCCTTTTTTGCAGATTTTAAATTAGTCCACGTTTTTCTCTATTCTCTTCTTAGATCTGTATCAAGGAACTCAGTGAGTCCATAGAATAGAATAGAATAGAATAGAATAGAATAGAATAGAATAGAATAGAATAGAATAGAATAGGAATAGGATTCCTTATTGGCCAAATGTGATTGGACACACAAGGAATTTGTCTTGGTGCAGTATACATAAAATAAAAGATACATTCATCAAGAGTCAAGAATCATAAGGTACAACACTTAATAATAGTCACAGGGTACCATAAGCAATCAAATCATACTAGGAAACAGTCAATATAAATTGTAAGGATACCAGCGACAAAGTTACAGTCATACAGTCATAAGTGGGAGGGGATGGGTGATAAGGAGGGATGAGAAGATTAATAGTAATAGTAGTGCAGACTTTGTAAATAGTTGGACAGTGTTGAGGGAATTATTTGTTTAGCAAAGTGATGGCGTTTGGGGGAAAACTGTCCTTGTATCTAGTTGTTCTGATGTGCAGTGCTCTATAGCGTTGCTTGGAGTGAAGGAGTTGAATCAGTTTATTTCTGGGATGTGAGGGGTCTGTAAATATTTTCACAGCCCTCTTTTTGACTCGTGCAGTATACAGATCCTCAATGGAAGGCAGGTTGGTAGTAATTGTTTTTTCTGCAGTCCTAATTATCCTCTGAAGTTTGTGTCTGTCCTGTTGGGCTGTAGAACCAAACCATACAGTGATAGAGGTGCAGATGACAGGCTCAATCGTTCCTCTGTAGAACTGGATCACCAGCTCCTTGGGCAGTTCATAATTAAAAAAGCAAAAGAAGCTATACAATAAAATACCCTACTTTTTTGGAATGTGGAAATGATTTTAAAAATGTGTTCTTTCTGTTTTAAAAGCAAAACAAAATTCTGCCAACGATCCTGTTTCCAGTTCTTTGTTCCATATTTGAGCATGTTTATCTGTCACTGGTTAAAAAAAATAACAATAATGATTGAGCAGGTGCTTGCTGATATGCTGACAAAAATAATTTCACGTTAGAACTTGGAAAATGTTTAGCTCAATCCGACCGCAGACCTGATGAAACTAGCATGCTCTAACACACCGGTCACCAACTGGTGGTCCGCGAGAAAATTTGGGTGGTCTGCAGGAAAATTAATTGCATTTTTATATTGCACTAAATGCTCAAATTATGCCCCCTGGGATATGTGCAATGAACATTTGTGTTGCTACATAGAGTCTCCCCCTTCGGGGTCTTTTTGGGCAGGGTGGAGGGAGGCAGAAATTCCCACTTAGGGTCTGCTTCAGCCTCCTGGTGTGGGTCTTTGGGCGAAGGCTGGAGGGAAGGGCCCCTGTTGGCGAAGAGCCGGAGGGCCTCATTCCAGTGGGACTGCAACATGGCCTGGAACGGGCTGACCATCTCAGCCCGCTGAGCCTCCAGGCGCCGGGACCTGGCCTTGCAGATCTTCCCTCTGCTTGGAAAGCCTATGCTCCTAGTCCTCAGTGAGGTGCTTCTGCTGAGCCTCCTTCTCAGTCAGGTCCAATTTGAACTGAGCCAGCTGCTTGGCCAACTCTTTCTCCTGGGGGCTGCTGAGCTCCAACAACTGCTTCCTGGTGAGGCCCTAAGGAGCCCAGGTGGGCAGGTGAGGAGTGGCTGGGAGGGGGAAGGTGAGCTGGCAAGGCGCCCTTCAACTTGAGTGACATCAAGTTGGCCACACCCACCAAGTCACATGACCTCCTAGCCACACCCATCCGACCGGTCATTAGGCAGTATCATGTTAGTGGTTTGCGGGATTTAAAATTATGAATTTAGTGGGATCCAAAAGGCTTTTCTAATGTGCTAGCAGAGTAGAGGCCGTCCTCGAACTACAACTGTCCATTAAGTAACCGAAGGTACGTCACTGAAAAAAGTGAGTTATGACCTGTTTTTCACACTTAACAGCCATCCCTGGGGTCACATGACAGAAACCTGGATGCTTGGCAAGTGTCTCGTACTTATGAAGGTCGCAGTGTCCCGTGGTCAAGTGATCCCCTTTTGTGACCTTCTGAGAAGCGAAGTCAATGGGGAAGCGTGTTCACTTAAAGACCGGGTTACTAACTTAAACAACTACAGTTGTTAACAACTTAACAACTTTGTGACAAGTAAGGTCGTAAAATGGGGGCAAAACTCACTTAACGAATGTCTCGCTTAGCAACTAAAATGTTGGGCTCCATTGTGGTCATAAGTCGAGGACTTCCTCTACGATAAGTGATAGACACCTGGTACTCTCTTCCTGCTTCTAAATACAGAAGTTCATTCAACTGTAAGATCATCAGATATGAATCACTTTAGGTGGTTCTCCTTACGACCATTCATTTAACGAACATTCTAAGTTACAACACCACCGATATAATACAGGTAGTCCTCGACTTATGACCACAATGGAGCCCAACTTTTATGTTGTGAAGTGAGGAATTTGTGAACTGAGTGTTACGATTTTCCTTGCCACGTTAACTAAGTGAATCACTGCAGTTGCTAAATGAGTAATATGTGATGACCCCGGGCGTGACTCAAAGGCAACAGTCCGATAAGCAATAAGAGTCCCTTTATTAGCTCCAACTTTGCCCCCAATGTCCGGGTTACCTTCTAGGCTTACCTTCTTCTTTGGTTTTGGGCCTTTTACTATTGGATTTTTCCATTTTGGATTATAATTGGCTACTCTGCCAGTTGGATTAAAAGTCAAAAAGAATTTGAAGCTTTGGAAGCATTAAAATGAGCAGGAAACCAATACCATCTGGCATTTCTATTTCTACCTCTGCTTCCGCACCAGCTGGAGGACAACGTTTAATTCAGACAATGTTGAAGCAAGATAAAGAACAAGAAAAAGTAACTTTACAGATGATTATGCAAGGAACCCAAGATCTCAAGATAAAATCAGACATCATTGAACAAAGAATAGAGAAGACTGATGAAAAAGTGGAAAATATTAAACAAATGATGGGGAAGTATGAGGAGAGATTCCAAAAAATTGAGGAAGAAGGAAAACAAAGAGAGGAGAAGACTGGAAATATTGACAGTAGATTAACAGTGGTTGAACAAGAAAAAAGTGGGATGTTGAAGTGGGAGATGGAAAGGTCAGAATTTTATCTCAGATTTCAAAATATAGAAGAGGAAAAAGGAGAAAATTTGGCTGCGATAATGATAGAAATTTTGGCAGATGCTTTGGAAATTACAGAGGAAAAGATGATGGATGGAGTAGATGAGGTATATCGAGTTTATACAAGATATGCGATGAGAAATAAATTACCAAAGGAAGTTCATATTAGATTTACCAAAAAATTCATTAAAACACAAATATTACAAGTGGTAAGAGAGAAAACATTGAAATACAAAGGTAAAGAGATTGTGGTTTTAAAACAAATACCCAGAAGAGTGAGAGAGATGAGAAGAGAATATCGATTTCTGACCAAAATGCTACTGGAAAACGAAGTGAATTATAGAAGGCTGATTCCAGAAGGATTAATGTTTACGTGGCAAGAGCAGAGACATAGAATTGATTCAATTGAGAAAGCAGAACTTTTCCATGCAGAAATTTTTGGAAGAAGAAGAGAGGAGGCAGAGAAAGAGGTCTCATTAATTGAGTTTCAAGAGGAACAACTGGAGACTAAAAAAGAGAAAGGAGCTGTAGGTGGACAGGTGGATAGTAAAGAACAGCATGAAGTGAGATCCACGAGAGCTGTTAGACCTAAATATAAAGCATAATCATGGAAGAAAAAAAAAACTGATTACAATGAATATAAATGGACTTAATTCAGCTGTTAAAAGAAGGAAAACTTTTCATAAATTAGAAAAATTAAAATTTGATATAATTTGTCTACAAGAAGTTCATATTAAAAAACAACATGAACAATTGTTAGTACAGCCAAAATTGGGGAAAATATTTACTTCTTTGACTCAATGTAAGAAAAGAGGAGTGGTTCTATACATTAAAGAGGCTATCCCAGCAAAACTGATCTACACGGATGAAGACGGAAGAGTATTAATGGTGGAAATAAAAATACTCTTGATTGCAATTTATGCTCCGAATGATAAACAAGAAGAGTTTTATAAAAAGCTACACATGAAAATAATTGGACTGGACTATGTTAATATAATTATGATGGGAGACTTTAATGGAATTGTGGACAATAAATTGGACTACATAGCAACAACAACAAAGCAAAATAGAAAGGCTCTCCCTAAATCTTTTTTTTTTAAATGACAGACAAACTAACTTTAAAAGATATTTGGAGAGAAAGAAATGTTAAAGCTAAACAATATACTTTTTATTCAAATAGACATTTATCATGGTCCAGATTAGATATGATTTGGATCTCAACAGAATTAATATCCAATATTCAAGAAACAAATATTGAAACAAGTACTTGGGCAGATCATAGCCCAATGACAATTAAATGGAAAGGACAAAAAAAAAGAACGAGATGGACATTAAATAATACTATTTTAAAGGAGAAAGATTTTATACAATGGATGGAGAAGGAATTGGCTTTTTTCTTCAGAGAAAATAAAAAAGAAGATACTTCAACGCAGAATGTTTGGGATACAATGAAGGCATATGCTAGAGGTCTGATAATAGATTATACAAGAAAAAAGAATATTAGGAAAAGGCAAGCTTCTAAGGCCTTGGAAGACGAGTATAAAAGACTTGAAAAAGAATTACAGAAAATGCCACAGAAAAAAGATATTAAATTGAAGCTGGATGTAATTAAACATAAAATGGAATTAATAGAGAAAGAAGAACTGGCACAGAAAATCAGAAATTCTAGAGAATTACTTTGAAGATGCAAATAAACCAGGTAGATGGCTAGCATATAAATTGAGAAAGGAGAAGAAATCAAGAAAAATATTGAAGCTAATAGATGATCAAGGCCAAGTTTGTTATGGTAATAAGGAGAAAAAGGAAATTATTTGAGATTTTTATGGGCAACTATATAAACAAGAGAATATTGATGAGGAAAAAGTCAAACAGTATTTACAGAATGCTAATTTACCGAAGATACCTAAAGAGACTGAAGAAATGCTAGAAAGCAATATAACAATGATGGAATTAAATGAAGCATTTAAGAGACAAAACAATGGGAAAGCACCGGGTCCAGATGGGCTTCCAGCAGAATTCTATAAAACATTTCAAGAATCATTGAGCATCCCATTGTTAGAAGTCATGAATGAAGTTATGTTAAAGAAGATGATACCCAAAACATGGTCAAAGGCTTATATCACATTTATTCCAAAAGAAGAGGCTGACCCGCTGCAAAATAAGAACTATAGACCTATTTCCTTATTGAATGCAGACTATAAAATCTTTGCTTCAATTTTAGCAGAAAGACTTAAAAAATATTTAAATAATTTTATTCACTCAGATCAAAATGGATTTCTGCCAAAGAGACAAATCAGAGACAATATGAGAG
Source organism: Hydrophis major (assembly GCA_033807585.1). Lineage (NCBI taxonomy): Eukaryota > Metazoa > Chordata > Lepidosauria > Squamata > Elapidae > Hydrophis > Hydrophis major. Next base: position 258,675,147 of record CM066330.1, read on the forward strand.
TAATCTTGGATACTTTGGAATACTATGAGGCTCATCCTGAAAAGCAAATGGCTTTGATATTTTTAGATGCTCAAAAGGCATTTGACAACGTGAACTGGAGATTTATGTTATTACTATTGGAGCAGATGGGTTTTGCTAAAAAATTTACTCGAGCAATAGAAGCCATATATAATAAACAGACAGCAAAGGTAATGATGGAGGGGGAACTTACAGATTTTATTAATATAAGAAAAGGCACAAGACAAGGGTGTCCCCTATCTCCTTTGCTATTTGTGTTGACCTTGGAAGTGTTGAATAGAAATATTAGGGATGATAAAAGCATAAAAGGAATGAAAATTAAGAAGGAAGAATTTAAACTACAAGCTTTTGCTGATGATTTAGCTTTTATTCTGGAAGACCCGTTAGAAACAGCTCCAAGGTTATTGGAAAAGATAAGAGACATATGGTGAGATGGCTGGTTTGAAAATAAATAAAGATAAAACAAAGATTTTGACAAAGAACATGCTATTGAGACAGAGAGAAGAACTGGCAGATCTTTTGAAAATCCAAGTTACAAATAAGGTTAAGTATCTGGGGATATATTTGACAGCAAGATGTAGCACATTAAAAGAGAATAATTATATTAAACTCAAACAACAGACAGCTACAGATTTGAAGAAGTGGGAAAACTTGCAATTGTCATTAATAGGGAGAATTTCAACAATCAAGATGAATATTTTACCCAGAATTTTATTTTTGTTCCAAACAATACCAATTAGGCTTGGAAAAGACTATTTTGAAGATTTAAATAAAATCATGTTGAAGTTTATATGGCAAGGTAAAAAAGCGAGAATAAAGCTAAAGCTTTTGCAAGACGCTAGAATTAGAGGAAGTTTTGGCCTGCCTAATTGGGAATTGTATTATCAAGCTGCAAGTCTGATGTGGGTCAAAGAATGGATAACATTAGGAAAGCATAGATTGTTGACATTAGAAGGGCATGATTTGCTGTTGGGCTGGCATGCTTTTTTATGGTATAAGGGAACTAAAACACAGGGTTATTTTAGAAGACATTATATACGGGAGTCTTTGTGATTAAACCGGGAGAAGATAAAAAGACAATGTTATTTGAAAATTCCAATTTGGTTATCGACTATTGAAGCATTTTCCTATCCTATAATTTATAAGAAGGAACAAAGTTAGATATGGGGAACTATTGGATGAAAAGGGTGAACTTAAATCGATCCAAAACTTAGAGGAACAAGGTATAAGGATGAATTGGTTTTCATATGCGGAAATACATTCAAGGTATGATGAAGATTCCAAAACGGAAGGATTCAATGATAAACAGACTGATTTAGATAAGATCTTGATGGGTACTGATGAGAAGGTGATTAAAAAATTATATGGTTATTTATTGGGAATTAAATTAGAGGAAGAACAAGTCAAAGAAACTATAATTGTTTGGGGGAAGAATTTTGGATATGGGATTGATCAAAATTATAAAATGACAATGTCAACAGCACATAAAGAAAACTTGTATAAGATGTTTTACAGGTGGCACTTTCCCCTGACAAGAATAGCAAGAATGTTTAAGAACAAATCTGAAAAATGCTGGAAATGTCATCAGATACCCGGCTCGTATTACCATATGTGGTGGACTTGTGAGGACGCTAGAAAATATTGGACTAAAATTCGCATGTGGTTGGAAAAAATGACAAAGAAACACATAGACTTGAAACCAGAGATGATCTTATTGGGAATTTTACCTGATATATATGGTAAAGATTTGAAATACCTGATTGTAAATGTATTAACAGCGGCTAGGATTGTATTTGCTAAAAATTGGAAGAATGAGAAAATACCATTACAGGAAGAAATTATTAAGAAAATATTGGAATGTGCTGAGATGAGTAGATTGACATTTGAAATTAGAGAGCAAGAGGATAAACAATTTTACAAAATTTGGGATCTTTTTTATCAATGGCTAGATGATAAAATACGATAATAGAATATTTAGAATGCTAGACAGTAAGGAATATTTTTATTTTGCTATTTTGTTATTACTTTGTTATTTGACATTATATTTATAAAGGGTTTTTTAGGATTGATTTGGTATGATTATATGATTTGTTACAGAATAAACTGGTTAAAGTATTGTTATCTCATAAAGCATGAATGATTAAAAGTATAGTCAAAAAAATTTTTTTTAGTGATATTAGGATATATAAGTTTGGATTGACAATATGAGTTATGTAACATAATTGTAATTGAGACAACAAAATGAATGCACAAAACTGATGAACCAACTGACACACTGGATGTACATATGAGAGTTGATGTTTTAATGTTTTTTTGTCTTGTTTGTTTGTAGAATATTAATAAAATCTCTTTCAAAAAAAAAAAAAAAAAGAGTCCCTTTATTAGCTCCAACTTTGCCCCCAATGTCCGGGTTACCTTCTAGGCTGGAGAAAAACTCTCCTAGGAACAGCCTTTGGCTGCAGAGAATCAAGTCCGAAACGTGGTCAACACAAACTGTAACTATAAGTCCAATCAAGGCAAGATGTGATAATTAGTCTGGCAGGGCGGGAACAAGAATTCCAGCCGTTCTTGCATGGCAAGAATGCAACGTGGTTGGGAGGACGCTAGGAACACAGATAAGTAAAGTCAACACAAGATAAACTCATGTTTGCTCCCAGCAGCTGCCACACTCAGCATTCAGTACTTTTAAACTTTCATTCCCAGCTGTGGCTAATGAAGGGAATCAGGGCCCTTTCCTCCCCTGTAAGCCATGCAACCCACAGTTGCTCTCTTCTCCATTCCTCCCTGCCTGCCCTAGGATGAAGAGAGGGTGGGCCTGGGTCTTCCTCTGAACTCCCTCTGCTTTGTTTTCCTCCCACCCCATCACACCCCACCCTGTCAGCCGTTCGTCTTCCTCCTCAGATTTGGACTCCCGCATGACGTAATGTGATTGTTAAGTGAATCTGGTTTCTCCACTGACTTTGTTCATCAGGTTGCAAAAGGGGATCCCAGGACCCTGCAACAGTCGTTAAGTACGAGTCACTTGCCAAGCGTCCAAATTTGGATCATGTGACCACAGGGACGCTGCCTTCCTAGTGAGTTTGAAAAATGGTCATAACTCACTTTTTTCAGTGCCCTTGTAATTTTCAAGTCACCACATGAATGGTTTTAAGTCAAGGACTATCTGTACGTTGGACTACAATTCTAATCCACCACGGCACTTGGCTCCAGCAGTGTAGATAACAGAATGTATTTCCTACAGACGAAGTTGGATTTAAGGAACAAAGGTGTTCTTTAAAATAAGAAATGATATTATTTAATGATATTAGAATTCCAACGCTGAGCAAGAGTGATCAGAAGTGTTTTAAAAACAGAGGCCAAAATTCTCCATTCTCCACTGAAGGCAAAATATTCTTTTTTCTTTATATTTGTTGGATCAAAAGCTGTTAAGATGGCAGGCCAGTTGCAGACAAATATTATTAATCTTCTGAAAACAGACTGACCCAGAAATCCATTTCCAGCAAAAAATAAAATAAAATAGAATAAACTAGAAGTTTGAGAAGATCACAAGCATTTGATTAGCATTCGGGGCATAATTAAATTTCCCATCTGCTCCATAGCATCTTTGAAGATCCTGGATCCATCTGATTGATCTGACATGGAAAGACAAGACTTATATGAATCTGTATAAACCCCATTAAGCCAGCCAAGAAATCTCTGTTACTCGTGAAATATCCTTGAGGTGCCAGATGTAATTTTAATTTCATAGGGAAACAAAAATAATTTAATAATGAACTCAACTTTTATGTTTAAAATCTTCCTTCCAGCCATCCTTTCCTTTCTTCCTTCTCAACTTGTCATCTTCCTTCCTCCCCTTTCTTTCCTTCATCATCTTCCTTCCTTTCTCCCTCCCTCATCTTCCGCCATCGTCCTTCCTTCCTCCTTTCCTCCCTCCTTCTTCTTCCTTCCTCCCACCCTCCTCTCCCCTCCCTTCCACCTATTCTTCCTTCCTCATCTTCCTTTCATTTTTTCCCTCATCTTCCTCCCTCCCATTTTCCTTCCTTCCTTCCTTCCTTCCTACCTGCTTGCCCCTTCTTGCCATGTATGGAGTTTCTCAATCATGCAGGCCATAGTTGACCCAAAGGTGCTTTCCCCAAAGGCATTTGGCCTTTCTTGGGGTTTTTTCCCCCAGTTTTCCCCCCTTTTGAAAACATTTTGCTTCTCATCCAAGCAACTTTTTCAGTTCAGTTTTATTCAAAGGGAAAAAAAACCCCAAGAAACTCCAGCCGCCTTTTGGGAAAAGCATCTCTGAGTTTCCCCTCCTTCTCACCTTCTCTCTTATTTGCTGTTAAATAAAGAGTATAGTATTGGTTTATATCTAGCTCTTTGTCAGATGGGCAAGTCATAGGATCCCAATCGATCAATCAGTGGCCCAAACTCTCCCCTTTGATTTAGTTTATCATTCAGTGTATTTTGTGAACCCCCAGGAAAGCTTCTGTCCCAAACCAGGATATTTATATCAGGTGTATATCCCGTCTTGCTCTCCAGGTGTAATAAAGCCCCTCCCTGCTCCTCTTCTTCTGCATAACAACAGAGCTGCGAGGTAGGTTGACGGGAGGGAGGAAGAGAGAGAGAAAGAGAGAGAGAAAAAAGAAAGAGGCAGAGAGAGAGAAAAAGAGAGACAGAGGGGGAGGCAGAGAAAAGAGAGAGAGATGCAGAGGCAGAGAAAAAAGAAAAAAACAGAAAGAGAAGAAAAGAGACAGAAGGAAAAAAAGAGAGGGACAGAGGGAAGAGGGACAGAAAGTCGAAGAGGGAGACAGAGCAAAGAGAAAATGCAGAAAGAGAAAACAAACAGAGACAGGAAAAAAGAGAAAGACAGAGAGGAGACAGAAAGAGGAAGTCAGAGCGAGGGAGGCAGAGAAAAGAGAAAAACTGACAGAAAAAAAAACAGAAACAGAGAGAAAAAAAAGAGAGAAATAGAGAAAAAAAGAGACAGAAAAACAAAGACAGACTCTTCGCTTCCACCTCCTTCCCCACGATTTGGGGAGAGCATCCCGTCCTCGAGAACCCCGCCACCAGCCAGCGATTTCGTAAAGCATCACCCCCCCCACACACACACATCCCTAATCCAACAGAAAGGAGACCACGCAGCATTCCTTCCCCAGCACTAAAGTAAATTGGCACCGCGCCGGGAAAAGGGTGTGCGCGCGACCTCACCCCAATTCAACCCTGCTCGGACCGGGCGGGCGGGAGGCACAAACTCACCCTGCCAAAAAAAAAAGGCACGTGTCCCTTCCACCCCCCCCCAGCGCAAGCCTTTGATCGAGACCCAAGGGAGCAAATGGGGGTGGGGGGAAGGCGTCGCGAGCTCGAACTTTCCCCAAGCCGGAGACTTCTGGGGGGAGGGTGTTGTGTGAGTCCCACCCGAGCCCCCGCCCGCTTGGCGTTGGGTTCAAAGCGCATCCCCCTCCCCCTCCCCCTCCAACTGCCTTTTGCAAGTTTTGCCGGCGGATGAGTTTTGCAATACAGAAGGGAAGGGGATGCAATAGAGGGGAGGGAGGTGCAAGAGGGGAAGGGGTTAAACCCAGAGGGGGAGGGGCTGCAATGCAGAAGGGAAGGGGTGCAAGAGGGGAAGGGGTTAAACGCAGAGGGGAGGGGGTTGCAATAGAGCGGGATGGGCTGCAATACAGAGGGGGAGGGGTTGCAATAGAGGGGAAGGGGCTGCAATACAGAAGGGAAGGGGCTGCAAGAGGGGAAGGAGTTAAACGCAGAGTGGAGGGGCTTGCAATAGAGGGGGAGGGGCTGCAATAGAGAGGGAGGGTTGCAATACAGAGGAAGGGGCTGCAATGTAGAGGGGGAGGGGCTGCAATGCAGAAGGGAAGGGGGTGCAAGAGGGGAGGGGGTTAAACGCAGAGTGGAGGGGCTTGCAATAGAGGGGGAGGGGCTGCAATAGAGAGGGAGGGGCCGCAATGCAGAGGGGAAAGAGTTAAACGCAGAGGAGGGGGCTGCAATACAGAAGGGAAGGGGCTGCAATAGAGGGGAGGGAGGTGCAAGAGGGGAAGGGGTTAAACGCAGAGGGGAGGGGGCTGCAATACAGAGGGGAAGGGTTGCAATAGAGGGGAAGGGGTTAAACGCAGAGGGGAGGGGGCTGCAATACAGAGGGGAGGGGGATTCCTTTACAACGCCGTCCCCTTCTTCTTCCAACTTCATCTCGCAGCTTCTGGTTGGCAGGCATGCGGGGGGGGGGAAGAGAGAAGGAAGAGGAGGGGGGGAGAAGAGAACTGCGGAGGCAATCCCCCGTGGGCTCTTCCAAGCACCCACCCCTCCCTCTCTCTTCCTCCTCCGGCTCCCCGACCTTGCCCCCCCCCCAAAAAAGCCCAACCTAGAGGATCGGGCGAGGGGGCGGCGGCGGGCGGCTCGCTTGACGCGGGGAAGCACAACCCGGCCGTTGCTTTTAGGAAGTCAATCGCGGGGGGCGCGTGCGCAGTGCAGACCCTGCTAGCAAGGGGTGTTTGGTTTTTTTTTTCTTCTTCTTTTCCCCCAATTATTTTTTTTTTCGCCTTTCCTTTTTTTTTTTTTTTTTAAAAAAAGGCTTGCTTGCTTTCCAACAGCCCCCGCCCCCCTCCTCCTCCTCCTCCAAGGGGTGGTCGAACCGGGAGCATTTTTTTTAGGTGAGGGGGGGTGGGGGGGGTGGGGGAAAGAAAGAAAGCGAGGAGGGGGAGATCAGGCACGGATGCGCCGGGCTTCAGCCAGCGCGGAGGCTTGCGGGGGCCTCGGATGCAGGGGGAGGTGAGTAGGAGGGTCCGGCCCTTATTTATTTATTTATTTTAAAAAGAGGGGGGGGAAACTAAGCGATCGGCCCGGAGGGGAAAGCTCTCGGGGCAGGGAGGGAATTGAGGAGGACGGGGGGGGGGTCAGTTACGGACTGAAATGAGAACCTGCCTTTTAATCACAACCCTCCCCCCCCATGCTCTTCCTGTTTCGCTTGCACCGGAGGCTTCGATTGGGGTCTTGAATGGGGGGGAGGGGAGAGCAAGGGGGAGGCAACCAAGTCTCTGTCTCTCTCTCTCTCTCACACACACACACACACGCAAACACACTTCCCGGCGAATGCAGCAAGTGTGCGAGGCGCCGTTTGCAAAGCCCCGGGTTGGACGGGGGTGGGCAGAAGGATCCAACCGGGTCTGGGATCTGGTGGGGCTGCGGAGCAGGAGGAGGAGGAATTGCCCCGCATTGCAAACCCAGCCCGGTTCTCTCTCTCTCTCTCTCTCTTTTTTTTCCTCTCCCTCTCTCCCGCCGGGCTGGGAAGCGCGCAGCCTCCAAAATGAAAGCCATGTGCGCGGCGTTGCGAGTAAATGCGCGGCAGAGGCAGTTTTTTTTATTATTTTTTTATTTTTTTAAAAAAAAGGGCGCCCTAGGGCGCCAGGTTACAAAAAAAAAAAAAAAAAAAGCTGGGTCCAATCCGGGCTTGTGGTGGGGTGGCCCCGTGTGCGTGCCTGCCTCTTGCCCGGGCTTTGTCAGCTTGACCCGAGGAGGCGGCCGGGCGGGCACGTGGCGGGGGCTGTCAGCCTTGCACCACAACGGTGGGTGGATGGGGGGCAGTTTCTCCCCCCCCAGGGAAGATGCATCCTCCCCCCCCGCAGCCGGCTCTTCCTTCCCCTTCCGCTGGGTTGGGCTGAAATTTCCTCCGCTGCTTCTGCGCCTCCTCTTTGCAGTGGGGAGGAGGGAAAGGAGGGGGGGTTGCAGGTGTGTGTGTGTGTGGGGGGGGGGGATTTCCCTTCCCGGGGAAAGGGGGTTCCCTTCCTTGTCCGCCGCCCTGCCCTGGATTGCTTGGCATCCTCCGCCGGAGCCGGGGAAATCACTGCTTTTTGCAAGGGAGCCAGAAGCGATCTCTTTCTTTTTTTTTTAAATGCAAGCAGGAAATCTTGCCACGAGGATTATTACAGCCTGGGATTTCCTACCCACCCCCCATCCTTTTTTGGGGGGAGTTGTTGCCCCGCATCTGGGGCTCCCCTTTCCTTGCGTGGCTTAAGTGGGAAAAGGGCTCGCGGCTTCTTTTCCCGTGTCCTGAGCTGCTTTGTCGTGATGTGGCTGCTTTTTTTTTTTTTTGCAAGCGACCTGGGAATCGCCCTGTGGAATCCTCGCCTTTGGGATCCCGGCGAAGAGTCCGCCCCCCCCTTTGCCTTCAAAGGGATCGGTTGTTTTGGAAAAAGATCTGGTGTTTGCATCCGGTCGGTCGCCGAGGCGAGCAGCCTCCCGTGTTGTTTCACACCTTTGCAGTTTGTGCGCGCGCGTGTGTGTGTGTGTATAGCTGAATCTGCCGTCGTGTGTGTTTTTTACAGGGCTGTTGCAGCCCTCCGTCATTCCGACAGGTCGTAGATTTGAGGATCGATCCTGTAGTGTGGGGGGAATGGCTCCCGCAGCGCATTAAAACTGGGTTGGATTTGAGGTTCCAGGGTCCCCAGATGCATGTCGAGGGAGGTTCTGTCTTTTATGCCTGACAAATTGCAGCCAGAACTGTCCCTTTCATTGTCATGCAAATGCAATCCGAATAGAGCTGAAAGGGACTTTGGAGGTCTTCTAGTCCAACCCCCTGCTCAAGCAGGAGACTGTTACTGTTTCAGACTCTTAAGTGTGGTTATCCAGTCTCTTCTTAAAAGCCTACAGTGATGGAGAATCCATCACTTCCAGAGTCAAGCTGTTCCACTGCTTAATTGTCCTCACCGTATGCAACTTTCTCCTCAATTCCAGGTTGCTTTCCTCCTTGATCAGTTTCCATCCCTTGCTTCTTGTCCTGCCTTCTGGGGCTTTGGAGAATAAGTCAGACCCCCACCCCTTTTCTGGGCTGTGCACTGACATCAGGCTGCGCAAAGAACACAATAGAATAACAGAATTGGAAGGGACCTCCTAGGTCATCTAGTCCAACCCCCCCAAGCAATAGATCCTATACCATTTCTGACAAATGACAGTCTTAATTCCTTCTTGAAAACCTCCAGTGATGAAGCTCCCACAACTTCTGAATAGCAGAATAATAACATTGGATGGGACCTTGCAGGTCATCTAGTCAACCCCCCCTGCTCAAGCAGGAGACCCTACACCAGGGGTCTCCAACCTTGGCTCCTGGAAGCCTGGCGGACTTCAACTCCCAGAGTTCCACAGCCAGCAAAGCTGGCTGTGGAATTCTGGGAGTTGAAGTCCGCCAGGCTTCCAGGAGCCAAGATTGGAGACCCCTGCCCTACACCATTTCTGACAAACGGCAATCTAATCTCTTCTTGAAAGCCTCCAGGGATGAAGCTCCCACAACTTCCGAAGGCAAATTCTGTTCCATGGGGTGATTGTTCTCACTGTCAGAAAGTTTCTAGGTTGAATCTCTCCTTGATCAGTTTCCATCCATTATTCCTTGTCTGGCCTTGGAGTGCCTTAGAAAATAGCTTGACCCCTCTCTTCTTTGGGGCAGCCTCACAAATACTAGACTCCTGTTATCCTGGCTCCCCTACATCTCCTTTTCTCTAGGCTAGCCAAACCCAATTCCTGTAACAGTTCTTCATATCTTTTTGTCTCCGGGCCTTTAACCATCTTAGTTGCTCTTCTCTGTGCTTTTCCCAAGCACTCAACATGGTGGTTTTTTTTGCCCATATGGTAACCAAAACCAGGTGCAATATTCCAGGTATGGTCTTAGTCATGTGCCATTCAGTGCAATAGGAAGGCTTCGCTTTGTGGAAAAATGGACACATATATAACCTGTTGAGTGTACAATGTGGCTGGCACTCTTTTTGGCAACAAATGGCAGCCAGTTTAGGCCAGGAATGCCCAGTGGCAAGATGGGGGGGGGGGATGTCTAATGGACTGAAGTGCTTTGGGGTGTGTGTTTGTGTATGTGTGATGAAAACGTTGGCGGTGCAACCATTTAACATTGGAATCTGTAAATGTCAAAGCATGTGACTGTCATTGAAAAAGCCATTGATCGGCCGCAGGGTTAGAAACGTTCCTATTTACAGTGGTTGGGTGTCACTCATTCCATGTTGACCTCTGGGATGAAAAACTCCAGTGTTGTCTCAATCTTGATGTATGGGCTACGATGCCCAGGAGAATTGTGGGAGTTGAAGTCCATAAGTCTTTTTTAAAAAGTTGCTGTCATGCCCCTGTTAGAATCTGATTCTGGGGGGGGGGGGGTTGTTTGAACAGCTGACAGGGAGTGAGAGTGTGGGTCTGGTGGTGGCTGTGGAAGAAACTGGAGAAGGGCACAGTCCGGCTGAGCATTCAGAGGAAGACCTAGGCTCACCCCCTTCTTCATCCTAGGGCATGCAGGGAGGAACAGATAAGGGAGCAACGTGGGTTATGGGGGAGAAAAAGGCCCTGATTCCCTTCATTAACTTCAGCTGGGAAAACAGGGTTTAAAAAGGGCTTTGCTGGAAGCAAAACGTGCAGTATCTTTGTCACATTTTATCTGGGTTCTGGCCTCCCAACCATATGTGTTTTGTTATCTTTTGAAGTCTGCAATCCCTTATCCTGCCCTGTCTCTAATTGCTGCAACGTGGTTTTCTGTTGGTTTTTATTTGTACTGTAATTTATATGTACTTTGGGTTCGGACTGAATTTCTTCTCTTTAAAATCTGTTCTTGGAGGAGTTTTCTCTCCAGCCGATGGTAACTGGACATTGGGGGCCAAGTTGGAGGTATTAAAGGGACTTTACTTACTTTTGTGACTATGTTGCTTTTTGTGCCACACCCCTTTGGGTCATCACAGTTGCCAAAGTTGGACAATCCCTTACATTATAATCTTTTTGCAACCTTCGGACAAGCGAAGTCAATGGGGAAGCCAGGTTCATTTAACCACGCTGTTCCTAACTTAACAACTGCAGTGTTTCACTTAACAACAGTGGCAAGGGAGGTCGTAAAATGGAGGAAAATTCGCTTAACAGCTTTGTCTCGTAGCAAGGTAAATTTGGGGGCTCACTTGAGGTTGTAAGTCAAAGACTACCTGTAATTGGAAAAATCAGTGTTGAAAGTGACATAGAATGTGCAATGATCTTACAGAAGGATTATAAATTCTGCAGGAATATATGTTAGGAATATAAGTCACCTAATAGGTATTTGGGTTAGAAATATATAAACCAGGATAAATATTTTCATACTATGTCTTTAAGAGATTGCAAAAACTGCAATTGGGTGTGGTTTTTCAAAGGGCCATAAGATGGAGCCAGAAACCTGGATTGTTTTAGTCTTAGTCTCAGAAGAAAGTGTGTCTGAGTGAGTATCTCTGTTTCCTTCTGTTGGAAAATATTGCCGTTCCTCCATTTCTTCTAATTGACTGATATTCCTGGATTTCATGTAAGTCTCTTACTGAACTGTTTTTTGACACTGGACTTTGATATTTGGATTATCCCTGGATTGAAAAACCGACTGATTTACCTGTGAATGACTTTGGATTGCTTATTTTGGACTTTGCTTAAAACCTTTCTTGAAGTAAAAACCTACATTTACTGCACAGTGTATCTGAGTGCTGTGTGTGTATTATTCAAACACTTCTCTCAAATACATCTCCCTGTATGCGCTCATTCTGCTAACGGGGAATTACCTCAACATTATATCTATGAAATAGGTCGTCCTCGGGAAGAGAGCAAGGAAGGAAAAGGGGAAGGAAGGAAGGAGATTATAATGAGAGTGAGGGAGAGGGTCTCAGAGAAGTCCTGCCTTTGGACTTGGCCACCACAGGTACCCCTGAACTGGCCACCTCCACCATGGACACTGTCCTGCAAAGTCAAACACAACCCTGATGAAGCCCTCAATGAAATAGAGTTGATATCCCTGTCTTGGACCATTCATTAGACTCTGTGTTGAAAGAAATATTATTTTTGTTGTCACGCTTCCAGCACTGAACTCTCTTGAAAGACTAAACATATGCTTTAGGATCATTTTATGTCCTGGAATTTGGATGCATTTTGTGAAGGTTACCCAAGGTATTCATCTGGCTAGCGTCCTGTCAGTGTGTGAGAGAGTTGAGGGCTGTTTGGAAACTGAAACAGTATTTGATGTGTGAGCAAGGAGGAGACAGCAAGGAGCCTGGGCGTGGCTTAGCTCAACTGTTATGTACTAAAGCTGGTTGCTGCTGTGAAACTAAAACTGACAGTGAAACTCCTCTCCCCTCTGCTTGTGTTTTGCATTTGGAATATATTTCTTCTCAGGGAGGGAGGGGGAGTAGAACTCCTTAGCATCAGAGCATGTTAATAATAATATAGAAAAACACTAATGATCTGATGGTCATTTCAAAAAATCCTTCCTTAGTGAGCACCTATAGGCCAAGAGGAACATATGTGCCAAATGTCAAGTTTGTAGGCTTTACGGTTCTGGATGTTTTGTGATGATGCATGAGTGGTATTTCACTTTTATATGTATGTGTGTATGTGTATGTATGTATGTATAGATTCTGTGGGTCAAGCAAAGCTAAAAACAAACTTATGATGAATCCCCCAAGAGATGGGACAGTTGTACAACAGAGTTTGCAAGCAACTAGCAACCGTTTATGTCATTGGCGTAATGATGTCATAGTTTAAACTCTGGTTTGTAGGATGACATCATTCAGTAATGACATCACTCAGTTTAATTGGCAGATGGGAATAAGGGACACTCAGTTGCATAATTGGTCATTTAAATCAAGATTCCCTTTGTAATCCAGTAATGAGTTGAAGTGGGTTGTGGAAAGGCAGCACATTACTCCCCATGTACACTACACAAAATTGAGCTCAGGTAGCTGCTAATATTCTAGTGGCTTATATTTGTGTCTTAACCATTATTAACAGCTTCTGTTGCTCATGATTCTAAGCCTTTTTCATGTTTAATCTTTCAAAAGAGTTTAATGCTGGAAGCATATCAGCAAAAATAGTAATCTTTCTTTTAATGCCGAGTCTTAATATATGCCCTAGGATTATTGTACAACTGCAGCTGCTTTGTTGCTATTGTAACCTCTCTGGCCTTTGGTTAATGAGCTGTTTCGATGATAATGCAATAATTATAGTCTGCAATAATTGTAGAGGCCAAAGCAATTTTCCCCAGCTCAGATCTGAATGACAGAAATCGAAGAAAGATCAAGTACAGGAAATCCTTGACCACAAATCGAGCCCAAAATTTCTGTTGCTAAGCGAGACTGTTATTAAGTGAGTCTTCACCATTTTACGACGGTCACAGTATTCCCCAGGATCATGTGATTCTCTTTGGTGACCTTCTTCTGGCAAGGAAAGTCCCCATGGAATCCAGATTCCCTTAACAGTGTTACTAACTGAACATTGCAGAGATTCACTGAGGCAAGAAAGGTCATATAATTGGCAAAATGCTTAACAAATGTTTCACTTAGCAACAGAAATGCAGAGTTCAGTTGTGGTCGTAAGTTGTGCACTACCTCTTATGATACTGCAGCTCAGAAAAGATTGTGGACAAGGTAGTTTAGTTTATTGTTATTGCATCTCATACAACAAAATTAAATACCATCTTCAGTGTACATTGTGACTATGAAAATAAACACAAACATACATTCTATACGTTGAATTGAAAACCCCTGATGTTACATTCATATTGCACCATACAGTAGAATTCAAAAGAGCTGCTGCCCTGGGATAGAAGCTTTTTCAGCCTATTTGTCCTTGTTTTTATTATTCTGTACCATCTGCCAGATGGTAATAGTTCAAAAAAGGGTGCCCAGGATAAGATGGATCTTTGAGAATGTTTTGAACTTTCTTAAGGCAGCAGGAACTATAAATCTTTTCCAAAGAGGGGAGATGGCAACCAATGATCTTCTGGGCAATGAACTTAACCCTCTGGAGTGCTGTCCTATCTGCCACTGTGCAATTGGCAAACTAGACACAGGTGCAGTAAGTTAGTCTCCTTGGTTGAGAAATTTGGGATTGAAACCGACCATTATTCTCAAACCATGGCTGTGTTTTGCTTGCTGTGGGAGCAAGCTTAAAAAAAAAAAAAAAAGGAACATTGGTTCAGCAGCCTGGCAGCTCCCTCTAATAATAATTGCTTTGCATTTTGCATATGACCGAGGTTGCCCAGAAAAAGCATGGATGAAGGGGACAATAATTATGTGAGGATTGAGGTTTAATCCAGGATTGGTCGTGGCATGGAATCTGGGAGTCCCATTGTCGATACGCTGGGTTTTTTTGGCCTCAGATACAGGGACAACTTAATGGTCCAAGCTCTAAATATGTTGGCCTCCACATTTAAGGCCTGTAGAAATTAAGGAACGTGGGAGTCCATTTTTGAAACATTGACCCCTCTTGTAAACTCAAGATTGGCACGATAAGGAAAGAAGATTGTTATATAATGTAAAATCAGAGACAACACCAGATATTTGTGAAAGAGAAAGGCATGCCCTCTGTTGATGATGATGATGATGATTAAGTTTCCCCACTCAGTTGTGTCTGACTCTTGATGATTCTCCATAGAGCTGCTGCGAGCATCCAGAATGGGAGGTGCTCCAGTCTCCGCTCTTACAGGCTGAGCTATAATTGAGGAACGCTCCTCCTCCTCCACATGACACCTCCGTAGCGTTCCCCAGGTTTAGCTCAGCCTCGCTAGAGACAGGCAGCACTAGCATCTCTCCTTGGCCGATTCAGGATTTTTATCAATTTAATTTCAGGTTTGATTATTTGTTTTTCTCTCCTTGGTCTCTGCGCAGTTGGTACGCTTTAAATTTGGTGAGAGGAGTGTTTTTTCGCCCCTCAGGGGGGAGATACGGGGGTTTAGCAGGCTTTGCCCCCCCCCTCCTCAGTCTGTTCTCTGGCGCTTTAAAGCCGTTCTGCCCTTAAGCAGCGGCTTGTACTTGCGCTCTGCTTTGCACTTGGTTGTGCCTTTCCTCCACGAATGCCTTAAACGGAAGGTGAGCTTTCCTCCCTTCAGCCCCTCTTCGCCTTGCTTAAGGTTAGTTTTTCTTCGTTCGAGGGGTTTTCTTCCGTCTCTGACTCATCGCACCGGTTCCGGCCGCTATTTTGGGCGTGCTGTGTGGCCGGCCACCATATTATCTATTGTCGATCTCGCTGCGATTGAATTTGGAGGCCCATGGCAGGGCCGGCAGGCCTGCTTAGACCATACTTGTCAGAGGGGCATTGTGGTTCTGAGCCCTGTTGCCCCTCAGTAATATTTGTTGGCTATTCCCGCAGCCTACTCAGAGGCGAAGATTGAGGCACCAACTTCTCATGTTGCTTGGGAGGCTGCCTCACGAGGCCTGTTTTTTCCTTTGTTTATCCTTGCTGGCCTCAGCATTCATTTGGTTCATTGGCTAATTAGAATTATTTGCTCATTTTTTTTCTGGTTTCCTTAATTTTTTCTTTTCAATTGGCATAACCCCTCAGTCTACGCTTCTGTTAGACCTTATTTGGTCTCATCCCTCTCCACAAAAAAAATAAAATAAAATAAAAAATAATAAATACATCAAAAAAATTTTTTCCAAAAGGGGGATGCGGCACAACTATAGGACATCTGGCTTTTTGTTGTAGGTCGAACTCCTAGGCGTGCCAACCGCCACATTGATTATTATTATTCTGTGGTTTTACCCTTTATTATGGCAGAGAACAATCCCAGAGGACCTTCTTTGAAGGCCAAATCAGAAATGCACCATTTGCGCAGACAGTCACCCAAGGCATCTCAAAGGGACGCATTAAAGCGACAAGGCCCTGGAGGAGGAATTTGACAAACTCCAGGGACTCTCAATCTGTAAGCACCCACTCTTCCCACCCCCCCACCCCCTCTGCCAGATCAGCTATCTCTTTCAAGGCGAAGTTGGAGCCTTTGAGTCATCCGGGCTCCTGAGGCAACATTCACACCCACGGGTCAGAGGAACCATCCGCAGACCTGATTCCAGACCGGATTAGAGATTGGATGCAACTGACCATCCGCCAAGGAATCGTGGAAGGTCTCCAACAGATGACCAGACCAGGCCCTCAAGTGATGGCCTCTGATGTAGTATCTGTCTCTGGAAGATCCCTCCCAGGACCGGAACCTCATTACGGTCAGGTACCTCCCCAGAAGGAAATCCCCTTCCCAGAAAGGGAGGAGGAGAGGGAAGAGCAAACTGGAACTCTCAGAGAAAGAGGAGGAATTGGATAGGGGGTCCTCATTCTACCCTGAGCCTATGTCAGAGGTGGACCCGATGGAAGGAGAAATGTCAGAGGATGAGAGTATTTCTCCCGACCAGCCCGCCTTCCCAGGCCTGTTCAAGCTCCTTATGTTCAAGTCCTTGCTGTTCAAGGCAAAAAATATTTCGGGTTTGGTGTCTCAACCACCTGCTGATATTTCCCCAGCAGCCTCTGGAGCTCCAGAGGACTCTTCTTTTTCGAACAACTGGTCGTGGAGACCGAAATTATCCCTTCTCCACCCATTTTCTCCGATTTGGTAGCAAGCAGGAACCTCAAACCCCCCCCCCCTCCATCCAGGACAGGAGATTTTTCAATCTCGACACGGAGTTCTCCTTGTTAGACACTCCTGAGGGGGACGACCCCATAGTGGGGTTAGCGTCACCCTCTACCCCAACCGATGCTCTGGAAGCTCTAAAGCCGGAGGACAAACGGGCCGAGATGGTGCTACGCCAGGCACACCAATCCGATGCTTGGGCCATTGATCAGCCTCGGCCGCATCCTTCTTTACCCGATCCTCATTAGATGGCTCTGCCAGTTAAAGCAACATGTCCCCCCATCTAACACCAGGGCTCACCAGGATATTGCCAAGCTCGTGGCTGCAGAGGAGTTTGCGGCCGACGCTACCTTCCATTCTGTAAATTTTCCTCCCGGGCTATCTCCTCACATGTTACAGCCCAGCGTCGGCTCTGGCTTAAACACTGGCAAGCAGACGTTAGAAACAAAGCTAAACTGGCCTCAGCTCCCATTCAGGAGGCAGACTATTGGGTCCCGCCCTGGAACCTTGGTTGATGGAGAGCTGCAGTAAAAAGAAATTCCTTCCGTCTCTCTTTCGCAGACCGGAGCCCAGAGTGTCTCAGCCCTTTCGTAGGGGCTACTTTGTTCCTTCTATCAGACACCCTTCTCCCCCAGGTCAGAGAACTCCGTCCTTTCAACCGGTCTATCAGGACCGAACTGACACAGGGGACAGGAATAGGAGGGGGGCCAACTACAGGAGGCCTTTCCGGGACGCAGGAAGTAAATCATCCTGGCGCCCTGGATAAGTCCCTAGCGCCCTATCCCATGGCGGGCACCTCAAATATTTGGCCGACCAATGGGAATCATCCACTTCTGAGGTTTGGGTTAGGGACTCTGTCAGATTCGGTCTTTTCCTCAGTCTCATTCTCCCCCTCTGGAGCATTTCATGGTTTCCCCTCTCTCCAAGGACCGCACCAAGCGGGCCCTAGTAGAAGCCGCTATCTAACACCTCACCGAGACCAGGGCCATTCAGCCTGTCCCATCCTTGCAGCAAGGAAAGGGATTTTTACTCCCACCTCTTCATAGCCCCCGCACATTCCAGGGGTTGGAGACCTATCCTAGAATTGAAGAGCCTTCCTCGTTACAATGTCCGACATAAGTTCAAAACGCATACGCTTCGGCCTATTCTTCAGGGCACCAGGAAAGGGGACTGGTTCACTTCCATTGACCTCTCAGAAGCATTCCTTCACATCCATTCACCCATCCTTTTTCAATTTCTGCATCTTGTTACAACGGTCACCACCTTAGTACGTGGCCCTTCCCTTTAGTTTGGCCTCGGCACCACAGACCTTACCAAGGTTCTGGCAGCCCTAGCGGCTCATCTCAGACATTTCCCCATCCATGTTCACTGTGACATTCTCATCCTTTCCCCATCCAAGTGCCAAGCAGAAGGGGACACCAGAGCTGCCCTTTTGGTTCCTGAGGGCCCATGGCCTCCTCGTAAATGGGGAGAAGAGTCAATTTTCGTCTTCCACCCGAATAGCACACTTAGGGGCAGTGATTGGCTCAGTTAAAGGGAAGGTCTTCCTTTCCCCGGAAAGGTTTCTCAGTATTCAGAAATCAGTCAGGCAGAGCAGATGGGCAAAAAGGCGTCTCTACTCGATTTATCAAAGTTACGTGGCAAATTGGTCTCATGCATATCCATTGTTCCCTGGGCCTGTCTGCATACTATATCTCTACGGTGTTTCCTGCTGCCATATCAGCGATCCAAAAAAAGCAATTCAAGGCTCGTGGTGAAGGTTCCTCCAAGGGTTCTCGCATCGCTCCTCGGGTGGACCAGACCCGCTACCAACTAGGGCCATCCCTTCAGGAGCCCCCAAGGGTCACCCTCACGACAGACGCCACCCTATCCGGATGGGGGGCCCATATCCACCCGCTCTCAGCTCAGGGCACCTGGTCAGCAACCGAGCAACGGTGCAGTATAAACTGGCTGGAGCCTCACACGGTATACCCGGCCCTATGCACCTTCCTTCCTTAAGTACGAGGGCGCCACATACTGCTCCTGACAGACAACATTACGACCAAGGCGCATATCAACCAACGGGGGCATACCTGCCACCCGTCTCATGAGGGAGGCTGAGTGTCTCTGTCGCTGGGCGGAGACCAACCTATTGTCCTTCTGGGCAGATCACATTTTGGGAGTCTCAAACGTTCAGGCAGACTGGTTGAGCAGGGCTACCTTAGACCAGACAGGAGGGCGCCCACACTTCTCCCTGTTCAAACTAACAATGCAAAGGAGGCCTCAGCGATATTAGGCCAACCCCTAGTGGACCTATTCGCATCTCCGATCAACGCCCAGATACCGAGATTCTTCTCGAGATACCCCACCAAGGGGCAGAGAATCTCAACGCCCTACGTTGTCCCTGTCCCACCGGGGTCTTATACGCATTTTCCCCACTGCCGTTAATGCCCGAAGTGCTCCCAAAGCTGATCCACGAGAGAGCGGAACTCCTCTTGGTTATCCCGTACTGGCCCAGGAGACCGTGGGTTTGCAGACCTCCATAACCTTTCAGTGGCCCCTCCCTGGAGGATCCCTCCGGGCAGGATCTCGCTATCCCAGGGACTTCTTCAGCATTCAAATCCTCAGTGGCTTCAGTTAGCCGTCTGGAGGTTGAGCGGCACTGTCTAAGAAAGGAGGGTTTTTTCCAACCAGGTCATTGGGGGGCATCTTGGCAGCGAGATGGCCTCAGATACCCTGATATATAATGCTACCTGGAGCATTTTCTGTAAGTGGTGACACAAATCACGCATTAATCCGCTGTCCCCAGGGGTTGCTCAAATGTTGGCCTTCTGGCAAGAAGGACTGGACAGGGGCCTCTCCCTCAATACCTTGCGAAGGCAGGTGGCAGCCTTATCAATTGTCATTTCTGATGACTCCTATGAACCATTTTCGCACCACCCTCGCATCCGGGCTTCCTTAGAGGAGCCACCAATCTGCATCCTCCAGTACTACACAGACTCACAACCTGGGACCTTAACAGGGTTCTCACGGCACTGACTAAAACCCCCTTTGAGCCCCTAAGAGAGGCATCACTTCAATTCCTTACATTCCAGGTAGTGCTTCTCGTAGCAGTTACATCTGCATGGCGGATATCTGAAATAGCAGTTCTGTCTGTTAGAAAGGATTTCTGCGCTTTTTCCACACTGATCGGGTGGTCCTGCGACCAGACCCTTCCTTCCTGCCCAAGGCTAACTCAGCCTTTCGCAGATCACAAGAACTCAGTCCTCCTAACTTTCGCCCCAGGCCTTCTCCTGAGAAGGAAAGGCAGTGGCATTCCCTCGATGTCAAATGTGCATTACGTATTTATTTATCAATCGCACTCGTCCTTTCAAGGAGTCAGAATCATTGTTCCTGTCATTCCAACCAAAGACGCTGGATTTCAAAGTATCCCCGTCTACTGTAGGCCGTTGGATCAGAGCAACACTCTCTAAGGCTTATCTAACTTAGGCACTTCCTGTTCCCAGTGGAATAACCACATATTCTACAAGGAATGCGGCTACCTCAGCAGCCTGGGCTACCCAGACTTCGATACACGATATCTGCTGAGCGGCCACCTGGGCGTCTCTGTCACCTTTTATTCGCATTATAAAAGCGATGTGTTTGATTCCGCAGAAGCATCCCTTGGCAGGCGAGTCCTGCAACAAGTGGCAAGAGAACCCTAGGATATTCCGACCCAGATGGAGTCCCTCCTGTAGGACAGGCCATGCTTTGGTATGTCCCACTCTGGATGCTCGCAGCAGCTCTATGGAGAATGGGCTTTGGTACTTACCTGATACGCCCTTTCTCATCGAGCTGCGTAGAGCATCCAGCTCCACCCTAAATTGTCCGTCTGGTGGGGAATCCTGTTTCGGCCAATGATTCAAACAATTAAGTAGTTGTGAGCTGCTACAATAGTTTAGAGGAGATAATAGTTGTTTGTCTTCTCGTCTTCGTAAAACTGGGGAACGCTATGGAGGTGTCACGTGGAGGAGGAGGAGCGTTCCTCAATTATAGCTCAGCCTGTAAGAGCGGAGATTGGAGCACCTCCCACTCTGGATGCTCTATGCAGCTCAATGAGAAAGGGCATATCAGGTAAGTACCAACGCCCATTCTGCGGACCAGGTCTCTCCAGGTCTTCCAATTTTGAACTATTACTTTGAGTTGTGTGTTGCTCTGATTGGTGTCAGCTTTGATGGTATCCATCCAGCATGTTCTTTGACCGCCTGGTTTCACTTTTACGGCTAACTCTTCCAAACCTTTGCTTTCTCCAGTGAACTCCCTCACATCATCATCATCTTCTTTTAATAATCCCATAATCCCTTGCAGGGAAGAGTCTGGACAATTGAATGGAGCTGAGTGTTTACTGGCCAGATGCTCTTCCTGTCACCAATGCAGAGTTTTGTTCAGCGGATATATTCTCCTTGTGCCCAGAGAGAGAAATACCTGCCTCTACCCTAGGATTAAACTCACAGCCTCCTAATTGTGAGGTGAGAGTTCCGCCTCTAGGCCATCACACCACTCTGAATTTCCCCACATGATGTGTCCAAAAAAAGCGAAACCAAGTCTGGTGTTCCATGACCCCTTATTTGATTATTAGTCACCTTTTACTGTCCAAGGCACGGGTGTCAAACCCGCCATGTCACATGACTTTTCGTGACTTTCCCCTTCGTGTAGCTGGGGTGGGCCTGGCATGACGTGGGCCGCCATTTTGACACCACTTGTCCAAGGGATCAAAACAGATGGGGAGAATATCCAGAAGAGCCGGATGACAAGGAAGAAGTAGTAGAACTGGCCGTCCTTGAGGAAGAGATTGCATAATATGAACCAACTACAAAACAACAAGACTCTAGGTGTTGACCCCTCTGGAATAGGAAGAACAATAATATTTGGGAGTATTTTTCTGCCCCCCCGCCCCGGAAGACCGATGTGGCCTATTATTCTTTTGTTTCTTGATCCTTTGCCTCTGGCAATAGTGACTTTCTCTGGTCTTGGAGATTAAATCAGGTCATGGAGTCCAAGATTAGACCACGTGTGTGGTCTCCACAAGGTCTTAGATCTTGGACCTAGAGATCCTCCAGGGAAATCTCAGCAGCTGTCAGCTGTCCCAACTAAACCATACAGGAAACGGGATTTGATAAGCTAATTCTACTTTATTCTGAGGCTGCATTTAACAGAATCTTGCAAGTCTGAAGATGCAAGTTTCGCGCCGCCCCTTATAAGTGTTTGATGCATAAGGAAGGGTCTTTTCCATGTTCCTTTTCTCTGGTCTTTTAGCCACCGGGGGCTTCTGCCTGGTCTGATCGTTTCCTAGGCAGCATCTCTTCCCTTCCTCCCACAAGGTCATTCACATATTCCATGACAGCAGCTTCTATCTCCATCTCCTGCCCTTCCACTTCTTGGCAGTAGATCTAGCTAGGAGTTCCTAACTGATGGGACAAAGACCTGTGAAAGACAAGGAGAGCTGGAAGGCTATTGTGGGTGGGTGGATGGATATCTGGAGGTAGATAGAATAGATAAAATAGATAGATCCATGATGGTGAACCTATGGCATGCGTGGCATACAGGTAGTCCTCGACTTACGACCACAATTGAAGCCCAACATTTCCATTCCCAAGTGATGCCATCGCTAAGCGAACTTTTACCCCGTTTTGCGACCTGTCTTGCCACGGTTGTTAAGTGAATCCCTGCAGGTGTTAGTCACAAGGTTGTGAAGTGAATCCGGCTTTCCCCATTTGATTTAGCTTACCCTGGGACACGGCCATCGTCAACTTCTAAGGTCAAGTCATTTCCACTAATTAATTGTAAAGATTGTTGGGAAATTTCTCCTTAGTTCTAGGGCTGTGATGGCAAACCTACGGCATGGGTTCCACAGGTGGCACGCGAAGCCATTTGTGCGGGCACACAAGCCCCAGCCAAACTTATTTACATTGCGCATGCGCGCACCTCCCAGCTGATTTTCAGCCCGTTTAAAGCCTTTTTCGGCCTCCTTGAGGCTCAAGGGAAGTCTCTGCAGCCTTTGAAGGCTGAAAAACCGGGCCCGTTTTGTCACTTCTGGTATTTCCAGAAATACCAGAAGTGATGAAACGGACTCGTTTTTCAGCCTCCAGAGGCTGCAGAGACTTCCCTCGAGCCTCAGGGAGGCCAAAAAAAGGCTTCCCCTGTGCTCCGGAGGCTGAAAACGGGCACTTCCAGTATTTCCGGAAGGCCCATTTTTTTTGCCTCCTGGGGCTGCAGAGGTTTCACTCGAGCCTCAGGGAGGCCGAAAAAGGCCTCAAATGGGCCAAAAACCACCTGGGAGGCGCGCACATGCGCAGTGCAGGTAAGCGGGTGGGGGTTTTGCACATGCATGCACTGGGGGGGGGCAGGGCACATTGCATTGTGAGTGCTGGCACGTGTGCAGTTTTCGGCATGCGAGACCAAAAAGGTTCGCCACCATTGTTCTAGTTTTCATCCATCGTTTCTTGTCTTGTCTTCAAGAGCTTTGGAAAATAGGTTGACTCCCCTCTTCTTTGTGGTAGCTCCTCAAATATTGGAAGACCACTATCATGTCCCCCTTAGGCCTTCTCTTTACTAGACATACCCAATTCCTGCGGGCTTCCTTCATAACTTTTAGCCTCCAGCCCCCTCGTCATCTGTGTTGCCTTTCTCTGCACTCTTCTCCAATGTGTTGTAACCTCAGAAAGAATCTTCCTGCCTGTTTAAAATGGAATTGAGAAAAGGCTTTAATTTCTTCCTATGGATATAGTTTGTACCTTCCTTCCGGCATGAGGTTCTATTCATCCCTGTAAACAAAGAAGTTGCCAAGCAAAAATTACTCCCCGCGTTCATTCATAAAAGCTTCTCGAATGGGTAATTCATAAAAAATATCTCTGCCAAGGGTGTGGAGGAGAGAGAGAGGGTGGGGGTGGGGGGAATAAAATAAAACACTGCCGGTTTTCGGTTGTGCATGTATGACAAATATAGATAGCTGGTGAGTTGGCGTATTTTTGTGGGATAATTGTTTTTATGGTCTTTTATTTGCAAAGCTGCTTTTGCTAACAGGAAGAATGACTCGTAATGAGAGGCTCCCAGATGGTCTCTGGGTAAATGCAGGGCAATTAATGCTGGTAGCAAAAACAAGCCAATTTGTTTTTTTTTAAAAAAAAGAAAAAAAAGGATTGCAAAGAAATGTTTCTCAGCTCTTGAGAATAATAGGCACATCGGTTGGAATATCGGTTGGATGAGCAGGAGTTACTTCCCTGCTATATGCATCTTGTTTCTTAGGAACTAAGTTAGCACGTCCTAATTAAAAGGTGGTTTGTTTTAACCTTTTTTTGATTGGGATGGATTCACACAGCTTGCTAAAGTAAAAACTATCGCTAGTCCTCAACTTACAACTTCAGTTGGGAACCAGAATTTCCATTTGCTAATCAGGGTGCTTGTTAAGTGAGTCCGGCCCAATTGTACAGCCTTTTTTTTTTTTTTTTTTTGGCCATGAGTATGAATCATGAGGTTGTTAAAGTGAATCTGTCGTTGCGCATTGACTTCACTTGTTGGAAGCCGGCTGGGGAAAATCACAAATGGTGGGTCATGTGAGCCAGGATTCAGCAACTGTCAGAAATGCATGCTGGTTTCCAAAGTGCCTGAATTTTGATCATGGGACTGTGAGGAATGCCGCAAGGGTTGCAAGTGTGAGGACCGGTCATAAATCAGTTGAGGATTCCATCTTGTATCTTGATAGAGTGCAACAGTATTTTATGTAGATTCTCCTTTGGAATAACAGAATAGCAGATGGAATAACCGAATAAAACAGAGTTGGAAGAGACCTTAATCTTCTGGTCCAACCCTCCCTTCGCCCCCCCCCCTCCCCAAAAGCTGGAAATCCTATACCATTTCAGACAAAGGGTTGTCCAATCTCTTAAAATCCTCTGGTGTAGGAGCAACCCCAATTTCTAGAGCAGGGGTCTCCAACCTTGGCTCCTGGAAGCCTGGCGGACTTCAACTCCCAGAGTTCCACAGCCAGCAAAGCTGGCTGTGGAATTCTGGGAGTTGAAGTCCACCAGGCTTCCAGGGGCCAAGGTTGGAGACCCCTGTTCTAGAGCAAGGCTCTTCAAACTTGGCAAGTTTGAGACTTGTGGATTTCAACTCCCAGAATTCCTGAGCTAAAATGGCTGGAGGAGGAATTCTGGGAGCTGAAATCCACAAGCCTAAAAGCTGTCAAGTTTGGAGATCCCCGTTCTAGAGGCAAGTCATTCCACCAACAGATTGTTCTAATGGCAGAAAATTTCTTCTTAATTCTAGGTTGCTTCTCTCCTTGATTAGTTTCCATCCATGGTTTTTTCTGCCTTCAGGTGCTTTGGAAAATAGGTTGAAACCTCCCCCTTCTTCGTAGCAGCCCCTTAAAATAGTGGTACACTGCTATGATGTCATCCTTAGTCCTTCTTTTCATCAGATAACAGATAATCAGAGTTGGAAGGGACCTTGTAGGTCATCTAGTCCAACCCCCACCCTTCAGTCCAAGCAGGAGACCTATACCATTTCTGACAAATGGCAATCCAGTCTCTTCTTGAAAAGCTCAAGTGATGAAGCTCCCACAACTTTCGAGGGCAACTTCTGTTCCATTGGTTGATTGTTCTCCCTGTCAGAAAGTTTCTCCTTATTTCCAGGTTAAATCTCTCCTTGTTCAGTTTCCATCCATTATTCCTTGTCTGGCCTACAGGTGCTTTAGAAAATAGCTTGACCCCTTCCTCCTCCTCTCTGTGGCAGCCCCTCAAATATTGGGAGACTGCTCTCCTGTCTCCCCTGGTCCTTCTCTTGACTAGACTAACCAAACCTAGTTCCTGCAACCGTTCATTGTATGTTTGAGCCTCCAGTCCCTAATCATCCTAGTCATTAGACTAGACATACCAATTCCTGCAACAGTTCTTTACATATTTTAGCCTCCAGTCTCCTAATCATCTTGGTTGCTGTTCCCTGCACTCTTTTCTGGAGTCTTGATATCTTTTTTTATATCATAGTGATGAAAACATTTAATTACTGCTTTCTCCCATTCCCTTTCTGCTGGCAACTAAAAAGACCCAAGAAGTATCTTTTAGTTGACACCTATGTCCTGTTGTTTATTAGCTCAACTGATTCACACAGCAGAGTGGATTGCTGAGCCTCAGCTGAGGTAAAAAACAGCAGAGCTCACCAGCGTTGATACAGAGGTGGTCTCTGCGCTCTGCACATGCATGTGTGAAGTGTGCATTAGGTGTGCCTGCGCAGTTCACCAGTGTTGATACAGAGGGCGGTGTTTGAGCCCTACGCATGCGCATGTGAAGCGCGCAATCGGTGTGCATGAAGTGCATAAGTGGCACATGTGCGGCAAAGCCCACCACTGTGCAGAATGCTGATGGATATTTAATTAATTGTCCACTAAAAGCTCACAGGATCCCTTTCAACTCTTCCCGAGGCAATGCAAATGGTCCAAGCATTGGGCATCTGACAGTTGATCCTGACAGATGGATCTGGGAGTCCAGGGATGCCCCCATAGAAAGGAGAAGGAAGCAGTCAAGAAGGATAGGAAGGGTCTTTCCTTTGGGCCCCAAATGAGCAAAAACCCTGATTAAAAGACTTTTAAGGCTGGAGAAAACAAGCAGGATACAGAGAGGTTATTATTCATGAGAAGCTGCCAAAGAGGGGAGGCCTAAATGAAACAGCTGCTTTTACAGCTTGGTTTGGCAGACTTGTGATTTAATAAATTGCATGTTTCGAGAAATAAAATGACAGCCTTCCTGTCTGGTTCTCCAGAGACGCTTGCCTCTGAATGGGAATGCGGAATAAATGGGAATAAAAGAGTTTTGTGTCTCTAAAACTAAGGAAGTAGTCCTCATGAAGCCTTCTTGATCACCTGAACTATCCCAGCCCCCTTCTCTTTTGCAAAGGTTGTCCTATTCCCCCTTGCAAAACACAACCACACTACCACAGTGTTCCTCAACGTTTGGAACTTGAAGAAGAGCAAACTTCAACAAGGCCAGCAACTTGAGTCCTACAATACAAGATTCTCTCAAACAAATGCCCAGAACGTAGCAGAGAATGGAACAGTAGAAAATAGGTGCAGCAATCTTTTTTTGACTCTTGAGAGTTGAAGTCCACCTGTCTTAAAAGTTGCAACCATTGAGAAACGCAGCACTAGCTGATAGGGTGACAAGGAAGAGGATGTGAGAGGCCCCGTCTTATGCAAAATTGGTTTATTTGCAATGCATCATCTTCTTGGCTGCGTCAAATTGATTTCTGAGGAAAGCAAAGAGGAACTTTAAAAGGCTTCAGCACGCCTCCTCCCCCCCCCCCCTTAATAAAATGCTAATATGGGTTGAATAAATTTTATGGAAAAATCACTCACGACACAAAAGCAGGCTTTTACCATTCCTGCTTCCAAAATACTGTGAAGGGCTGGGTGAAGTTTGTTGAGGCAGGTAGTCCTGGACTTAACCACCGTTCGTTGAAGGACCCTTTGAAGTTAGAGTGACGGGTTCCTGCATGAGCAAGGGGTTGGACTAGAACTGTGATGGTGAACCTATGACATGCGTGCCACAGGTGGCAGGCAGAGCCATTTGTGCGGCTCTGTGCTAACCAAACTTACCTGCATTGCACATGGGTATTTCCGGAAGGCCCATTTTTCAGCCTCCCGAGGCTACAGAGGCTTCCCTCAAGCCTCCAGGAGGGCGAAAACTGCCTCAAACCGGCTGAAAATCAGCTGGAAGGTGCAGGGGGAGCAGGGCCCATTGCATTGTGGGTGCCAGCACGCACGCGTGCTATTGTATGCGCTGCTGTCAGCACACACCCCACAAAAAGGTTCACCATCACTGGGCTAGAAAACTGTCAAGGTCCCTTCTGACTCTTCTGGGGGGAAAAAAGTGATGTATGCCCATTTTTCGCACTTATGACCATACCAGTATCCCATGGCCATGTGATCGAAGTTACGACACTTGCCAACTGACTCACTTACGACGGTTGTAGTGTTCCAGGGTCACGCGATCCCTTTTTTGCGACCTTCTGACAAACAAATCAGTAGGGGAAGCCAGGTTCACTTAACAACCGTGTGACTAATTTAACAACGTACTTAACAATTGTGACTGGAAAGGTTGTAAAATGGAGGTGGGAAAAAAAAAATTATGTAACGCGTCTCACTTAGCAGCGGAAATTTTGGGCTCCCCTGTGGTCGTAAGTTGAGGACTGACTCTCTTTAAGGTCACGAAAGGGAGCCAAACTCACGGCTGTCGCTGGATTGTGTGTGAATATAGTTTAAAATGCACAGAATGATAAACGTGATAGCGTATTATGCGATAGATAAGAAAACAATAGTTCTAATTAGGATGTACAACACTATGTAGTCAAAAGAGATTATATTGTATATGGTCAGGAGAATAATATATAACCAGGGTGTACGCTATGATGTAAAAAAAAAGAAAAAAAAGAAAAGGACTTGATTTAACCAGTACACCGAGGTTGTAAAATTGGAAGGAGGATGAATAACAATGAAAAATGTACAAATAAAATTATTTTTAAAAAAAGAACGAAAGAAAGGCCCGGCAGTAGGACGGGAACTTGAGGAAGGAAATTTAGATATCTCCACCACCTTCCAGCCAACGAAAAAAGGGCCGTAGGGTTTAGCAGGAAGAGAAACGCCATTATATTCTTGTAGGATGGTAGATTCCATATGCCTCTTGACCACCTGTCAATGGGATGGGATGGGATAGAATAGAATAAACACAGAATAGAATAAGAATAGAATAGAATAGAATAGAATAGAATAGAATAGAATAGAATAGAACAGAGATCTGGAAGGGACCTTGGAGGTCTTCTAGTCCAGCCCCCTGCTCAGGCAGGAGGAATCTATACTGTCTCAGACAAGTGACTGTCTAGTCCAGGAATGTCAAACTGGATTTCTTAAAGGGCCAGATTATGTTCTCTGCGGGCCGGCTGGCCTGCCCGGGGTGGGGGAGATGGGACTGACACCTCCTGCAACACTCTGCTGGCCAAAACAGGATGTGGGAGGGGCCCTGCACGAGCCCCCCATGCTCCGTTTTGGCTGCCAGAGTGCTGCAGGAGGCCGTCCATGCCCAAAATGGGCTGTGGGGGAGGGCTGCATGAGCGCCCCCCCATACGGTGCCCTGTTTTGGCTGCCAGAGGCACCGCGGGCCAGTCCTTTTTCTATTTTCCAGGACGGCCGGCCGCCCCCGTGGGCCAGAATCTTAACCGCCCCACAGGACTGGATCTGGCCTGCGGGCCTTGATTTTGACACCCCTAGCATGGGAGCTGAAACTGGTGTGGTCTCTTCTTCTGTCCTTTTGAGTGTCCATAAATTGCCCATTGGATCGGGTCCCCCCCTCCAGAAAGCTTCCTGCATCTTGAGTTTCAACATGTCGGCCAAATGTCTGTTGCAGTCTTAACAATAGGATGGGAAGATGGGGACTCTCTCGGTCTCCACCCTTCTCTCTTCTGCACGCTGCCACACTTCTCAACCACTTCCTCAGTGTGGTGACTGCCTTCCTTATGTCTAGGAACCCCTTCTTGAGAGCTCTCTCCGCCGCCGGCTGCAGCTTTCCCCAAAAAGGCCTTGGGTCTTGCATTTGGTTACGCCATTTCCGCCGTCACTCCCTTTCCTGTTAAGTAAGTTCTTGCTTGCTTGCTTCCCTCTCCTTCTCGTGTTCTACCGCATTTGGCCTCCTCCTCCTCCTCCTCCTCCTCCTCCTCCTCCTCCTCCTCCTCCTCCTCTTCTTCTTTTCTTCCAAACATATTATGACCAGCTTGGGAAGAGAGCTCCAGAGGTCTCAGAGAAGCTTCCAGGATGGCTAGATGGGATGGTCTCGGCCATGGATCAGGTATGGGGGGGGAGGTCTTCCAATTCGTAATTCTTCCCCTTGGATTTTTGGGAAGGGTCTACATTGGGTTCACTGCCAAGATGGGGTAAGGATTTGGAGAAGGGATGGAATTGAAAGACACCGAGAAAATCAGCCTATATCCAACCGGAATAACCTGCGTTGTGGATGGTGGCTTGCGTTGTGAAGTTGTGACTGCTTCAATCTCTGGAAGTTTTGCCCAGAATGGTACATATAGGGTCTCCTGCTTGGGCAGGGGGGGTTGGACTAGAAGACCTTCCAAACCCCTTCCAGTCCTATGATTGTATGTTCCAATTGGGTGGAGATCATTCAAGAGAGATCCAACCTAGAATTAAGGAGGAATTTATAGAACACACTATCATGGCTCGCCTCCAGAAGTTGTGGGGGCTCCATCCCTGGAGGTTTTCAAGAAAAAGATTGGGCAGCCATTTGTCCAGAATGGTATAGGGTCTCCGGCTTGGGCAGGGGGTTGGATTAGAAGACCTCTAGGGTCCCTTTCAACTCTCAGATTCTGCATTTCGTCCTCTCAGTGTTAATATCTCTCTAATGTTGGAGAGCAGGTTGGGTGAAATGGACTGTAGCTTTGCAGAATGGACTACTTGTTCCTTTTCACGGGTATACTTACTTATATTTATGATTTTATGCCAGAGGGCGAGTGAAAATTAATACCGCTTTGCGCATAAACCAAATGTTAATAGTGCACCAACAGGCCGCGTGGATTGACTCTTGTTCATATTTCCATGTCTGTCTTGGTGGCTCAACACAGGTTGATAAAGGAAAAGAACAAATGTGTGATAAAAGGGAGTTAATTTTAGGAGGTCACAAACTCTTGTTTTGCTATTTTTCTGAGCTTGTTTGAAAAAGGTTTCCACATATATTGCAATTAGATTTCATTTTTGTTGTGCAAATTTAGGCACTTAGTTTGTCAGCTTAGCTGAGCCTCGTTTGACAATATCTCTGTATGCATATTGGATTTTTTTTTATGCCAGTAGTCCTCGAGTTACAACAGTTCACTTAGTGACCGTTCAAAGTTTCAAAGGCCATTGCACAAAGTGACTTAATGACTGTTTAACTTACACGTTTAACAACTGCAGTGATTCACATAGCAACTGTGGCAAGAAAGTTCAAAAGAGGGGGCAAAAATTCACTTAACTGTCGCTTAGGGACAGAAACTTCGCCCTCAATTGTGGTCATAAGTTGAGGACTCCCTGTGTTTGGGATTTGGATATCAGCAGGTCTTCAGGGCTGCAGTGTATATAATATTGTATATTACGATTCAGTAGACATGTGTCATAATCTTAATTGCAACTGACACCCTGAATTTGGTTCCTCTCCTTCCCCTCTCTTGTTCTTGGGGTCGCCATCATGATTGAGATGGCTTATCTCGGATTTGTCCAGGAGATAAAAATCAGATTTTAAAGTCGTTGCACGCGTGACCGGATTGCAGAACAGAGAATGGGGAAATTGCTTTAAAGTGCAATGTACGTCAGCCATCAAGATATCAGCAAATCTCTTTTATATATATATATATATATATATATTCTGGAGAACTTGAAAGGCATGGCTGAGAAACTCATTTTAAACTATAATCTCCATATTAGATATCCTGGCTTGTGATGTTTTCGCTAACTGAGACGGTCTTTGCAGATTTGAATCCTCTCGTGCCTTATAGCTAAGCAGCACCTAAAGGCTTAAGATTATGAAACACCCATTTCTTTGAAATTTTTTTTATCTTTTGAACCCGGGTTCAATTATTGCTTTTTCAGCAAAGATTTTTTTTTTCACTGCCGGAAGCTTTTCATAATGCTAATCAACTCAGTCCTGTCCTATGCAACTGGAAGAGTACAATAGGGCAAGATTTTTTTTTTTTTTAAAAAAAGCCATTAAATTTTTCAAAAAGTCATTAAAATCAGTTTCTGTATTCCCTCCCAGTAAAAGAAGTATCCGGATGCTTTGATTTGAGATGTTTCTTACACTTCTCTTGTCTCTTGCAAAGTAGGGGCATCTATTTTGATTTCTCTTCTTTTAGTTTTTTTTAGCAAAATTCCCTGGCCAACTTGGACTTTGATGAGTTAGGAAAACCCTACATGCGTTTAGATTAGAAGATCTCAAATTGAATAAAGTTGTCTATTCAATAAGGAATTGGAGCCTGCGGTTCCTCTTCCTTGAGTGTGTTCACACAACACCTTTTTTTTAAAATATAGTTTATTAGTTTTTACAATTAAAACCAACCAACAATACATACACAAATAGGCAAGGGAAAGGAAAGGAAAGGAAAGAGGAGGAGGAGAAAAGGAAAGAATTTAGAAAAAAGAAAGAAAAAGGAAAAAAGAAAAAAAGAGAGAAGGTTAAAAGCATTCTTATTTTTACAGTTTGCAAGATCTTTTTTTTCATAAACTTAATTCATGTCATGTACCCACACCTGTTCTTTACTTATATCGCTACCTCATTATTATAGGTTAATACTTTTCTCTTATGCCTTATGATATATAATTTATTTTTGGTCAATCCAATTATACCAACAATTCCAGCTATCATAATATAGTGAAGTGTCTTTGTTTTTTAGCGCCAAAGTCAATTTATCCATTTCTGCACATTTTGAAATTTTTTCAATAATCATTTCATCTGATGGAGTTTGATGTTGTTTCCAGTGTTGAGCGAAGGCTAATCTGGCCGCTGTTAAAATGTGTATTTTAAAATGTGTACATTTTAACAGCACACAACACCTTTAACAGGACCAATTTAAAAACCTGATTCACAAGCCTGCGTGGTTTGTTCACAAACTTGGTTTTTTTTTTTGGGGGTGTGTATGAATGAAGCCCTTCTGGCGCCTGGGCGTTGGAAGGTCCTGTGCAAAGGCAAAAAAAAGAGAGTTTTAATTCTGGTTAGGTAAGCCTACTGTGTGAATGTAATTTAGGTGAGGAGAGCATATTGTGTGCATTCAGTCCTTGGGGTGCACTAGAAAGAAAGATGCACAGCTGTCTTCCTTCTTGGCAATTGTGAAATGGGGGGGTGGAGAGTTGAGGGTTTCCCCC
This sequence comes from Hydrophis major, assembly GCA_033807585.1. Classification (NCBI taxonomy): domain Eukaryota; kingdom Metazoa; phylum Chordata; class Lepidosauria; order Squamata; family Elapidae; genus Hydrophis; species Hydrophis major. Next base: position 258,707,444 of record CM066330.1, read on the forward strand.
TTTTTAGCCAGCAGCCTGCTCTCCAAGGTTTGAAGAAGACACCATGGTGATGTTCCTCACCCAGCTTGGAGCCAGCAGAGGCGCATTTTCAACCACGGTTGTTTTGCATCACAACTTTGTAGTGTTGCACACGGGTTTTCCTGCACCCTCTGAGATCAAACCCAACACATCATCATCATTTAACAACCCCATAATCCCTTGCGGAGTGGAGTCTGGGCAACTGAATGGAGGTAGCAGAGTGTTTCCTGGCCGGATGCCCTTCCTGTTACTAATGCAGAGTTTTGTTCAGCAGATATATTCTCAATTATACCCAGAGAAAGAAATATCTGCCTCTACCTAGGATTGAACTCACAGCCTCCTGAGCTCCGCCTCTAGGCCACTGCACCACTCTATCAAACCCAACATATCTCAGTGAGGAAAGTCCATTTGGGTGCCCCTGCAAATCTCCAGCTTTCAGATGTGAATCCATTTTTCCATAAGTTGGGAAACTTAGATCTTCCCTTCTGCAGGAAGCAAGTTAGTCCCAAAGGTGCTTTTTTAAAAAGTCAGCTGGACTTCGGTTTTCCTTGGAAGATTTTTCCTTGAAAATTTGTTTTTCTTTGAGGAATTGAAGAAGCTTCTTGGATGAGAGTCTTCAAGGAAAAACAAAAAGTCCATTTGCCTTTTGAAAAAACATCTTTGGGACAACTGTTGCCTGGATCAGGGAATGCCAACCTTTTGGACCTCAGGGACCACCAAACTCATAATTTTAAATCCTGCGGACCAGAGACCCTGGGAAAATCCCCCCCAAAAAAAGTCTGCAGGAAAATTCCCCACCCCGTTTTCCTACCGATCGATCATTCTTTATTTGGGATCACAGGATACAGTCTCCAGCTCCATTCTCAGGGACAAAGAGAGAGAGAGAGAGAGACTTTTGGCTTCATGCAAGGAAAGCAGCAGAAGTCTTTCTTTCTCTCCCCTAAGGAGTCTTTGTGAGACTTGTGTCAGCACAGCCTCGTGGAGCAGGAGGCCTTGCAGGGTCCCAAAGACTCATTTCTGGCGGAGTTTGGGGGAGAGAAAGAAAGACTTTCGCTGCTTTCCTTGCATGCAGTCAAAAGTAGAAGAAGAAAGAAGCAGAAAGAAGCAGCCTGGTGGCCAGGCAAGGCGTGTGGGGCGAGTGGGGCAAGTTTCCCCCTCCACCCTTTCTCCCCTCCCCTCACTACCTCGTGCTGTTCGCAATGCAAGCGACGCAAGCCTTGTATTCCTGCGGGCCATGTGGGCGGCACAGCCTTGTATTCCTGTGCAGCCTGGATTAATTGCTTTGGGGGTGACATTTCTCTGGACCACCAAAATTGGTCATGAAGTCACTTTTTCCAGTGCTGTTGTAGCTTTGAATGGTCTCTAAATGAACTGTTGTAAGTGGAGGATACCCTGTATACATTTCTCGCCCCCCCAGATTAGACTGTGTGACTGTTTCTTGAGTAATGTTCCTAAGATAGTCCTTGATTTACGACCACAATTCAGCCCAAAATCTTCAGGCAGTTGTGAAGTGAGTTTTGCCCCATTTTATGGCCTTTTCCCTCCCCACCATTGTTAGCAAATAAATGCAGTCGTTAAGTGAATCTGGCTTCTTCCCCCCCATTGACTTTGCTTGTTGGGAGCTGGCTGGGAAGGTTTACAGGTGGTGGTCACATGACCACAGGACAATGGAGCCGTCATAAATGTGAACCAGGTGCTAAGCACCTGAATTCTGATCACCTGACCATGGAGATGCTGCAATGATTGTGTCAGTTTTGTGTCAGTGTCCTTGTAACTCCAAACGGCCAGTAAATGAATACTTGTAAGTTGAGGACTTTTCCTGTATTTGGGTTTATGCAGGAGTGTCCTCGGTTTACAATCTAAAATTGATTCCCAACCTCTGGGCTGTGCATTCACATCGGGCTACGGCATGCCAGAAACAGGGCCCTGCAAATAACAGAACAGAGTAACAGAGTTGGAAGGGACCTTGTAGGTCATCTAGTCCAACCCCACCCACCCAAGCAGGAGACCTTATACCATTTCTGACAGATGGCAGTCCAGTCTCTTCTTGAAGGCCTCCAGTGATGACGCTCCCACAACTTCCGAAGACAACTTCTGTTCCGTGGGTTGAATGTTCTCACTGTCAGAAAGCTTCTCCTTATTTCCAGGTTGAATCTCTCTCTTCGTTCAGTTTCCATCCATTATTCCTTGTCTGCCCTACTGCTTTGGAGAATAGCTTGATCCCTCCTCCTCTCTGTGGCAGCCCCTCAAATATTGGAGCACTGCTATTATGTCTCCCCTGGTCCTTTTCTTCCCTAGACTAGCCAGGCCCAGTTCCTGCAACCGTTCATCGTATGTTTTATCCTCCAGTCCCCTAATAATCTTTGATGCTCTTCTCTGCACTCTTTCTACAGTCTCAACATCTTTTTTATAGTCCCATCCGCGGGTTGCAGGCAGCACGTGAAACTGTACCCCGCTCCAGTCCATGGAAAAACTTCTCTCCACAGAACTGGTCCCTGGGGCGCAAAGGATAGGGGAGCACTGATCTAAAAATATCAAGATGGTGGCTAGATTGATGGAACTGAGATACTCTCTGTTTTAAGTAGAAATCTGATCCCCTGTTGTGACCGCCATTTTCATGTTTTTTTGGATACCCCTTGGGTTCATACTACGCATGTTTTCCATGACGAGAGCCAGAGGTACTGATGGCTTTAAAACTCATCTTGCTTTGAGTGCCTGGGGTCCAGAAAGCAGATATGATCGAGGCCTACAGCTCAATTAATCCTTTCCAAATGCCGTCTCATTTCATTCACTTCAGATATGGCTAGGATAATTCCAGATAGGGTTGGGGTAAATCGACACACAACTCCTGCATTCAGCCTTTTCCGTGTTCAGAGTTAATTTTGGGATCTCCGCAGAGCATATTCTGAGCATGGTTAACAGATAACAGATAATCAAGAGTTGGAAGAGACCTTGTAGGTCATCTAGTCCAATCCCCCGCCCAAGCAGGAGACCCTACACCATTTCTGACAGATGGCAATCCAGTCTCTTCTTGAAAGACTCCAGTGATGAAACTCCCACAACTTCCAAAGGCAACTTCTATTCCATTGGTTGATTGTTCTCACTGTCAGAAAATCTCTTATTTCTAAGCTGAATCTGTCTCCTTGATCAGCTTCCATCTATTATTCCTTGTCTGGCCTTCAGGTGCTTTGGAGAATAGCTTGATCCGCTCCTCCTCTCTGTGGTAGCCCCTCAAATATTAGAAGATGCTCTCCTGTCTCCCCTGATCCTTCTCTTGACTAGACTAGCCAAACCCAGTGCCTGCAACCATTCATTGTATGTTTTAGTCTCCTGGTTGCTCTTTTCTGTACTATTTCTAGAGTCTCAGCATCTTTTTTATAATGTGGTGACCAAAACTGGATGCAGTACTCTAGGTGTGGTCTTACTAAGGCTCTATGGAGTGGCATTAGTACTTCACTTGATCTTGATTGTATCCCTTAACGCAACTTAGGATTGCATTAGCTTTTTTGGCTGCTGCTGCACACGGCTGGCTCCTATTTAGCTGGTTGTCCACTAAGACTCCAAGATCCCTCTCCCAGTTCCTGCTCTTGAGCCTGGTTTCCTCCAGTCTATCTATATGTGTCCTTTGGGTTTTTCTTGCCTAAATGTAGGACTTTCCTTTTCTCTACATTGAATTTCATTTTATTAGATATGGCCCAGTGTAGGAAATGGAGTGATTCTAGTTGTCCTCTCTTGAATCCTGTTGTGACCCCCATTAGATTTGTGGGGGCTGTGCAGGGGTGGGATTCAGCCGGTTCAGACCCAGTTCGAGGAACCGGAAGTTAAATTTACATTTGGTTCGCTGAATCGGTAGTTGAATAGACCGGCTGGCCCTTCCTAACCCTCCCAGGAGTCTCCATGTGGCCCGTTTTGGGTGCAGGTAAGTGCAGGGACACCCCCGGAGGCTCTGGGAGGGTGAAAAGTTCAGAAATGGGCCTGTTTCTGGCTTCCAGACAGTCTCTGGAGCCCAAGGGAGGTTGTTTTTGCCCTCCCAGAAGCCTGAGGGGAACCTCCGGATTCTGGGGAAGGCGAAAAATGGCCCTCCTAGAAGTGTTGGTAGGCTATGCCCACCATGACCACACCCAGCCAGAGAACCAGGCAGAGAACCGGTTGCTGGGATTTTTGAATCCCACCTGTTCAAACAAGATAACCGGCCTTAAATCAAGGCTTAGTGGCTGCAGTTGTAAAAATGCTATGGCTGCAAAACTCCTACTAACCACAAGAGGACAAGAAAGAGAAATAGACTTGTAACCAGTTGCTGCCCCCTTGTGTTCCTCTGAAAATTTGCAATCCGGGTGTAGAAACTCCTGACTAAATTTGATTCTTCTGCATTTTAGTTTTCTGGGACTGAGCCTGTCGCACAAGCAAAGTTGACTGCTTTAGTTATCTAAGGGTTCAGTACCAAATGCAAACATAGAACATGGGTTAATTCAGTAACCAGGTTAAGTGCCATTTTGGAATTTGGGAAAGGGTGACAATCTGTGGGCGATTATTGAAAACTCATTGGTTTTATTCAAACGCTGCCATTAGGAATGTAGGCAGAATGATCTTCAAAATTTAAATGATTTTAACATATAATTTGTTGTGTGTTTTAAGCACTGTTTCTATAGCAAACTGCTTCAGTATTTTTTGGCACAGTATTTCTGGACTTTGGCATCTTTAAGATGGCTGCTAACGTAGAGAAACACAAGAATATGAATATATTAGATCCACTGAGATAGGAGAGAAAACAATTTAATATTTTAGCGCTATTCTGTCAAATTTAGGTTTTTCAGACCTTCCAAGCTGTCTTTTAGCTCTACTTTGACCTATGGATTTCATTGTTTCCTGAGACTTTGTAGGTACAAATACACACACACACACACAGAGAGAGAAGATCCTCAGCTTACAACAGTTTAATGCCTATTCAAAGTTATAATGGCGTTGAAAAAACTTACGACAAGTTTTCACTCTTACAGCTATTTGTAGTCACGTAATCAAAATTCATGTTTATGATGGTGGCCGTGTCTCAGAGTAACGTGATTCTCTTTTGTGACCTTCTGACAAAGCCAATGGGGAAGCCAGATTCACTTAATGACCGTGTTACTAACTTAACACCTGCAGTGATCAATTTAACAGTTGTGACAAGAAAGGTCGTAAAATGGGGCAAACAACTTCACTTAACAAATATCTCGTTTATCAATAAATTTTGGGCTCAGCAGTGGTCGTAAGTCAAGGACTACCTATATTGGAGAGGAAAGACTCTTTAAGTGCATTTGGTAATGGAAAATTTCCTGCCAAAGTATCCTACGTCGGGAAAAGTTATAATGAACGATAAATTCGATGAAAAACTTGAAGGAAAAAAATGGAGGAAGGGAAGCTACCTAAAAATACATGCACATCCTTCAATTCTGAAAATGATTTGCAAAGTGGCAAGACAGACAGGAAGTTTCCAACGGCAAATAGAAATAAAGAGAATTTCTCTGCCGGTCAATGACAGATAGAGAGCATGGGATGTAACTGTGAAGATTAGACTGGAAATGTGGAGACTGGGAGTTCTAGTCCCGCCTTAGGCATGAAAGCCAGCTGGGTGACTTGGGGTCAATTAATAGGACATGGTGAGTTATAGGTTGGCCTTGTGCATGAAAACCAAATGAGTGAAATTGGGCCAGTCACAAGGAAATTCTGATTTCTAGTTCCACCTTAGGCATGAAAACTAGCCGGGTGTCTTTTGAGCAATCACTGGGAGACCGTGAGTTCTAGTCCTGCCTTAAGCAGGAATGCATCTTGAGTGGCTTTTGATCTGTCACCAGGTAATGTGAGTTCTAGTCCCACCTTAGGCCTAAAAGCCAGTTGGGTGACTTTGGGCCAATAAAGACTCATTTCTACACCTGCCTTAAGCATAAAAGCTGTCTGGGTAACATTGGGCGATTCGCCCAGAAACTGAATTCTAATCCCATCTCAGCCATGAAGCCAACCACCTTTTCTTAGCCCTAGGAAAGAGTTAATGTTTCAGTTTTGGTCACCAAACTATAAAAAAAAGAGGCTGAGACTGTAGTCTAGAAAGAGCGCAGAGAAGGGCAACAAAGATAATGAGGGGACTGGAGGCTAAACAGTTGCAGGCATTTTGGGGTATGCTTGGTCTCCTGAAAAGAAAGGTCTGCTTGGGCAGGGGGTTGGACTAGATGACCTACAAGGTCCCTTCCAACTCTGATTATCTGTTATCTGAAAGATCAGGGGGTGACATGATAGCAGTCTTCGAATATTTGAGGGGCTGCCCCAAAGAAGAGGGAGTCAAGCTATTCTCCAAAGCACCTGAAGGCAGGACAAGAAACAACGGATGGAAACTCACCAAGGAAAGAAGCAACTTAGAACTAAGGAGACATTTCCTGACAGGGAGGACAATTAACCAGTGGAACAGCTTGCCACCAGAAGTTGTGGATGCTCCATCACTGGAGTTTTATAGGAAGAGAATAGACAGCCACAGGGTCTCCGGCCTGAGCAGGGGGTTGGACTAGAAGACCTCCAAGGTCCCTTCCAACTCTGTTATTTTGTTGAAAGCCTCCTGTCAGTGGAAGATAAATCACGAACAACCGAGGTACTCCTGCCAAGGAAGTAGTTGGAGACTTTGGAAGGATAAATTAATGGAGACAGCCCAACAGCCTATCCAGTTGTGGTGTGTTAAATGATATCCATCCAACACATGAAGACATGGCCAGATATGCAGTTATTCTCTTTTCAGTGATGTTGTAGAAATCCAGATCCAGTTTAGAGATTTTGGAGGGAACAAACAGCCATCCAAAACGAATCATTGGCAGCTTATTTTAAAGTCCTTCTGCTTTGGCGATTTGCACCACCTCTCACAACTGTGATTTTGTTCTGTTGAATAGGCCTAACATGACTTTTGCAATCAGGCCAACAAAAACCAACTAAATGAGGAAGCAGCCATTCGGGTTTGATAGTCTCCCCAGATAATCAAATCAACAGCCCAGTGCCCATTCAAAACAGGAGACTGTTCAAAGGAATGGTGGGTAAGAGAGCTCAGGATTATGGGTCTTGAGGATTTTCCAAAGTCCGTTTGGGCCACAGAGGGAATCACTCTCCAGCAAAAGCTTCCCGCAAAAAGAAAAAAAAAAACAGAAGTTCATTTTGGGTAGCAACATGCCATCTGAAACCCCCTCTTAAAAGAGGAAGAAGAAAGAATGTGCTAACCCGAAGAGGAACAAAACGATGAAGAGGCGGATATTTCCCAAGAAGAGAAAATAGGATCTTGCTTTTAAAAAAGGGTTTAAAGTGTTTTGTTCTGGGAAGTTAGCAGTTGCATGCAGCAGGAGACTAGCCCTCAGCGGTATTACCAAATAGATCAGGGTTTCTCAATTTTGGCTGCCTGAAGGTGGGTGGACTTCAACTCCCAGAATTCGACAGCCAGCCATGATAGCTCTGGAATTCTGGGAGTTGAAGTCTGTACGTCTCCAAGCGGCCATTCCACAGCCAGCTATGCTGGCTTTGGAATTCTGGGAACTAAAGTCCACGTGTCTCCAAGGAGCCATTCCACAGCCAGCCATGCTGGCTCTGGACTTCTGGGAGTTGAAGTCCATGCATCTTCAAGTGGCCATTCCATAGTCAGCCACGCTGGCTCTGGAATTCTGGGAGCTGAAGTCCATGCGTCTTCAAGCAGCCATTCCATAGTCAGCCACGCTGGCTCTGGAATTCTGGGAGTTGAAGTCCATGAGTCTTCAAGTGGCATTCCATAGTCAGCCACGCTGGCTCTGGAATTCTGGGAGCTGAAGTCTACGTCTCCAAGCGGCCATTATAGTCAGCCATGGTGGCTGTGGAATTCTGGGAGTTGAAGTCCATGTGTCTTCAAGCGGCCATTCCACAGCCAGCCATGCTGGCTCTGGAATTCTGGGAGTTGAAGTCTGTATGTCTCCAAGCAGCCACGGGTGAGAAACACAAAACAGAAAGTTGGGGCTTGAACAGTGAGATAGCTTGTTGTAGATGAGGAAAGAGTAAGCAGTAGTTCAGCCTGTATTTGCTTGCCCCGATGAAAGAACCGGATGAGTCCAAAGCAACCTTAACTCGTCAAGCACTGATGACATTACCTGGTTGGGTAATGAAATATCTGCAAGAAAACAACCCAGCTCAGAGAGCACCAAGGACCCCACAGTTCAACCCTGAGTAGAAATAATTCTCTTCTATCAAATTCATGTTTTTGTGAAGAAAAGGTGTTGGTAAACACTTTTGGGCTGGAAGTAAAAGCCAATTCTGATCATCTTCAGTGTGAAATCAATACACACACACTGCAATGGAGTGATGCAATGGAGTGATGCATTTAATGGCTAGCTGGGTATTGCAGAAGGTAAAAATCAGCATTAGCTGGCTGGAAAATTAAAGGAGGAAGGAGGGGACGAAAGAGGGGAGAGGTTATTAGTATTTTAGGGGTTTAAATAAGGTCAGGACAACACACCCATTTGTTTTTTTTTTGTTTTTTTCCCCAAGAGGGAGATAAGAAGAGATGGTCATGACTTAGCGGGATTAGGTGTGACAGGCAATGCTGTATTACTCAAAAAGAGTTTTTCCTTTCATTTTGCCTGCCTTGCATAATGAGCCTTATTTTTTTCTAAAGCCGTCTGCGTGGGTGGAAACGAAGAGCTCAGAAAATTGGACAGCAAACCAGCCACGGGGCATCTTCACGCGATGGTCAATAGTAATGGCAATAGCAGTTGGACTTAAATGTAGGTCAGCCTCGACTTGTGACCACAATTGAGCCCAAAATTTTTCTTGCTAAATGAGACACTTGTTCGGTGAATTTTGCCCCATTTTTATGACCTTTCTGGTCACAAATTGTTAAAGTGAATCACTGCAGTTGTTAAAAATTAGTGACATGGTTGTTAAGTGAATCTGGCTTCCACTATTATTGACCTTGCTTGTCAGAAGTTGGCTGGGGAATTCTGGGAGTTGAAGTCCGCCAAGCTTAAAGTTGCCAAGGTTGGAGACCCCTGCTCTAAGTGGTTTACGGCCCCCGACAATCTGGATCCTCATTTTACCCACCTCAGAAGGACGGAAGGCTGAGTCAACCTTGTCAGAAGTTGACAAGTCCTGGTCAACTGGTCAGAAGATGTAAAGCATGATCATCTGAAGAGACAGAGGTCAAGGGACTTGACCCAAGCCAGGACATCATTATGCAAAAAATATATAATAATATACATACATCCTTGACCCAAAGGTGTTTTTTTTCCAAGAGGCAATTGGACTTTCTTGTTTGTCTTTAAAGACATTTCGCTTCTCATCTAAGAAGCTTCTTCAGCTCTGACTGGATGGTGGGGAATGGAAGGATTTATATTCCATGCAGACAGCTGGCCATTTGCATCCTTTTAGAAAGTTGTTGAGGCCATCTGGAGGTTTAACTGTGCCCAGGGTTACCTGCGTAGTTAACAAAACCATCAGGACAAGATTCAGCAGTCCATCTGCATTTAAAAGACAAAGGCCATTCTTTTGAAGACAGCAAAAAAAAAAAAAAAACATTTTGCAAGGCAAGGATTGTTGGTTTGAAAGAGGGATCAAAGAGGCAGTCTATGTCAAAATTTAACAGCCCTCTGTCAACAGAGGGGGAGGGATACGATACCATCTATCTCCTGTCTACAACACAGTCCTTTCAGCAGTTCCAAGAAGGCTCCACATCCATTTGCACCACTCAGATGTCTCGGAGGACACAGATACACCTTCAAGTGGCCTCAACGACCCTCTAAAAGAATGCAAATGACCAGCTGTCTTCAAGGAGTATAAATCCATTCCTCTCCATCCAGTCAGAGCTGAAGAAGCTTCTTGGATGAGAAGCGAAACATCTTCAAAGAAGAAAGCAGCCTTTCTTGCCACATTTGTTAAGTGAATCACGGCAAGTGGTTAAGTTGCCATAGTAGCACAGTTGTTAAGGCGGCCATCTTTGAAAGTTGACAAGATGTTACCCAGGGTATTTGATGCAGAATGGAGGTCATCTGCTCTGCGTTGTCTGGTTGTTTTAGGGATTATTAGCTGTGGTGGTGCAGTGGTTAAAGTGCAGTACTGCAGGCTATACTTCTACGGACTGCCGGCTGCCTGCAATTTGGCAGTTCGAATCTCACCAGGCTCAAGATCAACTCAGCGTTTTGTCCTTCCAAGGTCGGTAAAAGGAGGAGCCAGATTGTTGGGGACCATAGGCTGACTCTGTAAACCACTTAGAGAAGACTGTGAAACACTGTGAAACTGTATATCAGTCTAAATCAGGGGCCTCCAATCTTGGCAACTTTAAGTTTCGTGGACTTCAGCTCCCAGAATTCCTCAGCCAGCTTTGTTGATGTCCGCAAGTCTTAAAAGTTGCTAAAGTCTAAGTCTAAATGCTATTGCTATTGCTGCTATTATCATTGCAGATTTTCACCACAGACTGTTGCATGCAGTTTCTTCATTTCTGTCATCTGCTTCTTCCTAGATGGGCTCTGAGATTTTTTCCACTTCACACATTGTTGACCTCTGTCTGTGGAAGGTCCACTCTGTGAAATCATCATCTGATCGAAACAAGGATCTGGCTGTAATATTAAGACCAGCCCCTGGAGGAAATCAGCAGGGCCTTGGCAGACCCTAGCTAGTTTTGAAAAAAAAAGGGTTCCAAGCAATTTTTGTTTAATTTATTTTTTTATTCTAAAGTTAAAATACAAGCAAAGGGTTTTTTTTCGCCCAACCATCTGGAGAATGGAAGATTAATTTTTCCTATTGCAAATTTTTCCATCCTGCCACTTCTCCAAAATATTGTAGACACCAGCACAGGGTGAAAATACAGGTAGTCCTCTATGTACGACTATAGTGGAATCCAAAATTTCTGTTGTTAAGCAAGACATTAATTTATTAAGTGAGTTATGCCCGATTTTACGACCTGCCTCAACACCGTTGTTGATAAATGAGTAACCCAGTTGTTAAATGAATCTGGCTTCCTCCCATTGACTTCGCCTGTGTCTGAAGGTCTTTAAAAGGGGATCACATGTAATCTTAGGGGACACAGCAACGGTCATAAGAATGAGCCAGTTGCCAAGCAGCTGAATTTGGGTCCCGTGATCAGGGAGATGCTACAAAGGTCATAACTCTGAAAAATGGTCAGAAGTCACTTTTTTCATTGCTGTTGTAACTTTGAACACTAAATGCATTGTTGTACATCAAGGACTATCTGTAGAGCTTTCCCACAAGTCAGGTTTTAAACCTTGACTGTATAGGTCAGTGGTGGCTAACCTTTTTGGGCTCCTGTGCCAAAAATTGAGCTCATGCTTGCACGCTCGCACTCATGTGCCAGCACCCAGAAGGCAATGCACGCCCCCCCACAGCCCCTTCTCATGCGCATGCAATCCCACCCCACCCTCCGCCGCCCCCTTACCTGCACTGCGCCTCACAGCTGATTTTCAGCGGGTTTGAGGCCTTCTTCAGCCTCCCAAAGGCTTGAGGAAGGCGTCTGCAGGCTTCTACAAGCTTTGTAGGCCGAAATCTAGCCCCGTTTCATCACTTCCTGTTTTTCCAAAAATACTGGAAGTGATGAAATGGGGCTAGATTTCGGCCTGCAAAGCTTGTAGAAGCCTGCAGAAGCCTTCCTCAAGCCTTTGGGAGGCCGAAAAAGGCCTCAAACCTGCTGAAAATCAGCTGTGGGGCACGCACATGCACAGTGAGGTAAGTTTGCCTGCAGCTCGCGTGGCATAGGTTTGCCATCACCCATATAGGTAGTCCTTGATTTTATGACCCATAATGGAGCTAATCTGTTACCGTTATAAGTCAGGATGATTGACCTGATTTTACAACCTTTTTTATAGGAGTCATTAATAGATCCATTGTTTGCTATTGTTATTGATTAATTTGAATCCCACCTTTACTGTTCCTAAAAATAACTCAAGGCGGTGAACATGCCTAATATTTTTTCTCCACTAATTTTCTCCACAACAATCCAAAATCCAAGTTTCATTTTTTCCCCCCCGCCTCAAACACAAAGTTCAGAAGCGGTTTCCATGTGGCAACAAAAGATCTTAATTCTTTTCTGTAATCAGAATGGTCAATTTGGCTATTTTTACCAACTCCATCAACTTCTTCAGCCATTCGTCCATGGTGGGAATCGAAACGTCCTTGGATTTTTGTGCTGCCATTAACATATATATAAGTTCAAAGTTCCAATTTTTTTTCCTCCCAAGTCTTTTTCCATTAAAACCCAAAAGAAAACTTTCTGGTTTCATCTTCATTTTAAGAATTTTCTGTATTAAAATATGAATCTCACTCCAAAATTTTTCGCTTTAACTTCGTACTTTCAGACTGGCAAGATTTTATTAATTACGGTAAAGTAGAATTTGCTCATCTGACTGTGTTTCCTGTGTGGAGCACCTGATTAGACTGACAGCTGTCGGAGCTTGACAGTCTCAACAGAAATGGACGTGATTATCTATATCTGCATGAGAGACAATTAGGAAATCTCAGAGAGAAGGAATCTGCTCTGGGATGTTAAAGAAACTTTCCTATTGCTAAAAGTCGGTAGATTCTCAGTCATCCATGTCCCAAAAGTACTTTTTCAGGAGGCCACTGGACTTCCTTGTTTTTTCTTTTGAAGAAGTTTCGCTTCTCATCCAAGAAGCTTCTTCAGCTCTGAAAGGATAGTGAGGAATGAAAGGATTTATTTTCTTTGCAGGCAGATGGTCATTTGCATCCTTTTTAGAGAGCTGTTGAGGCCACTTGGAGGTTGATCTGTGTCCTCAGGGTCACCTGAGTGGTGTAAATGGTTCCTGTCGTCTGTAATTTTTTCCACTGGAAATCCATTCCTACTCCCACACTATTCAAAGGGGGTTCATCCCAAATTGTATAGCTAAAGTTTGTAGAGATTCTCAGTCATCCAGTTCATGTTTGTCCCAGAGGTGCTTTTTCAGGAGGCAACTAGACTTCTACATTATAAAAACTTGTTGAGACTGTAGACAAAGTACAGAGAAGAGCAACCAGGATGATTAGGGAACTGGAGGCTAAAACATGAAGAACGGTTACAGGAACTGGGCCTGGCTAGTCTAGGGAAGAGAAGGACCAGGGGAGACATGATAGCAGTCTTCCAATATCCGAGGGGCTGCCCCAGAGAGGAAGGGGAGTCAAGCTGTTTTCTAAGGCACCTGAAGGCCAGACAAGGAATAATGGATAGAAACTGATTAAGGAGAGATTCAACCTGGAAATAAGGAGAAACTTTCTGACAGTGAGAACAATCAACCAGTGGAACAGAAGTTGCCCCCGGAAGTGGTGGGAGCTTCATCACTTGAGACTTTCAAGAAGAGATTGGACTGTCATTTGTCAGAAATGGTGTAAGGGCTTGGGCGGGGGGTTGGATTGGATGACCTACAAGATCCCTTCCAATTCTGATTATCTGTTAAATATCTGTTTTCTTCTTTTGAAGACATTCTTATTGTTCTTACCCTCATATCAGCAATAGCACTTCGACTTATATAATGCTTCATAGTGCTTTTACAGTCTTCTCTAAGTGGTTGACAAAGTCAGCCTATTGCCCCCAACGATCTGGGTCCTCGTTTTACCCACCTCAGAAGGATGGAAGGCTGAGTCAACCTTGAGCCTGGTGAGATTCAAACTACCAAATTGCAGGCAGCCGGCAGTCAGCAGAAATAGCCTGCAGTACTGCACTCTAACCATTGCGCCACCACAGCTCATACATCGTTTTGAAAAGCCAAAAAGATCCCAAGCAACCTGTGTGAGGGAAGAACTGCACTGACCTCTTCCTTGGCTTGCTGTGCTACCTCGAGATCTGGGAACCGTTCCCAAAATGGCTGAATGGAACCCACTGAATAAAATGGAGCAGTGAAATAAGAAAAGCTGCTGCAGAATCCATCTGTTTTTTCTTCCTGTCTGCAGTGGGATTATATTTTATTAAACATATTTTAAACAGGTGAAAAAAATACCGCTAGCCCTTGATTTATGACCACAATTGAGCCCAAATTTTTATTAAATAAGACAGTGGTTCAGCAAGTCTTGTTCAATGGGATGACCTTTTTGCCACTGTTGTTGAGCCAAAAGCTGTAGTTGTTAAAAGTGACTCGTGGTTGCTAAGCGAATCTGGCTTCCTCCATTTGCTTTGCTTGTTAGAAGCCAGATGGAGAGGTCTCAAATGGAGATCATGTGACTGCAGGATGCTGCAACTGTGATCAATACATGCAGTTCGTATCTGCTCAGTTTTGATCATGTGACCACGGGGAATGGTCATGTGACCATGGGGACCATGCCAAGGTCGTAAATGTGAGGACCAGTTGTAAGTGACTTTTTCAGTGGTGGTATAACTTGCAACAGATGCCAAACAAATGGTTGTGAATCAAGGACTACCTATTAAACTGTCTAGATGGATGTTTCTCAACCCTGGCAATTTTAAAATGGGTCGTCTTCAATTCCCAGAATTCCTTACTCCGCTTTGTTGGTGGGAGGATGCTGGGAGTTGAGGTCCATGCATCTTAAAGTTGCCATAGTTGAGAAACTAGTCTAGATCAACGGTCTCCAACCTTAGCAATTTTAAGACTTGTGGACTTCAACTCCCAGAATTCCTCAGAGTTCAGCTTTCAGAGTTTAAGTCCACAAGTCTTAAAGTTGAGAAACGCTGATCTGAAGATTTTCTACTCCAGAGTCAATCATCCGTTGCCTAAACAGGCCGAAGATCTGCCATTCCAGTTCAACACAATAACAGGAGTTGGAAGGGACTTTGGAGGTCTTCTAGTCCAGCTCCCTGCTTAGGCAGGAAACCCTATACCATTTTAGACAAATGGTTGTCCAATCTCTTAAAATCCTCCAGTCTTGGAGCTTTGACAATTTCTGGAGGCCAGTTGTTCCACTGATTGATTGTTCTCACTGTCAGAAAATTTCTCCTTAGTTCTAGGTTGCTTTACTGAACTATTTTATGATCAAATTTCTAACCTTTGGATGAATCATTCCTGATCATGGCCCTCTCAGGAAATAGAATGTAGAATAGCAGAGTTGGAAGGGAACCTTAGAAAACCCTACATCACTTCAGACAAATGTTTATCCAATCTCTTCATAAAATCTTACAGTGTTAGAGCATTCACAACTTCTGGAGGCAAGTTGTTCCACTGATTAATTGTTCTCACTGTTAGGAAGTTTCTCCTTAAATTCGGGGTTGCTCCTCTCCTTGAAATGAATGATAATCAGCTATCTTCTCTTTCCATAACTTCCTCTTACCTTGACAAAGGACAAAAGGAACATGAAGAAGAGCCGCCTGAGTATTCCTCAATGCCACCTGTGCAGTGTGTCATTTCTTGCCATTGTATTTGAATCTTGCAGGAAAGCAAAGGCACAGAACACAGCGTACATAGGATGCAACATAAAAAAGTATTAGGGCTGAAGAGTTTGATCTTCAAAGCTGCATTTGGCAGCTGAATATAATCTCCTTTGACAAAATTAGGCAGGCGGTCGGTAGCTAAATGGAATGGATTGATGTTCCAATTTTGCTTAAATTAGAGGTTCTTGGTGCCCTCTGAATTGGGTTGTTTTCTTGCAGACGTTTCATGACCCAACTAGGTGACATCATCAATGCTTACATTTTTAGGGAGACTTTTTTTTTGGTGGTTTTTGGAGCTCATTGGATTCTTGGGACGTTAAAGTACATTAAATCTTTGTAGATCATCTATGGATGCTCAGATCTGAATCTTGCAGCTTTGGCAGTGGAAGAGGGGTGGTTTCCACTGGTGGTCTAAACGTTGCTAAGGACCTCAAGAAGTGTTGAGTGAAGAAACTTGGAAAAACATTCTGCTGTTTTAATCTCTGTGGGGTGGTCCTTCGTGCTTTCTGAGCGTGTGTTCTGACCTAGGCTTCCCCAAAAGCACGAAGCTGACCCCACATCCCGATAAAAACCCTTTTATTTGATTTACAGTGAATTCCTCTCCAGCAAAGTCCTGGCCAACAGTCTTTCAAGAGATTTCACAACTTTATCGGGCTTGGAAAGTTGCCAGGCTGATACCTTTCAGAGGTCACACTGTGGCAGATGATACTTCGCGAGAATGCAGGAAGAGATCTTCACCCAGATGAACTAATTGTCTCCTGCAAAACTCCTCTCCCCTTTCGCTCCTCTTTTATTCTCTCTGGGAGGGGCCATTCACTGTCCACCTGTGTCTTTACTCCCAAGTCAACCCTTGTTCCTTAGCTGTTCCCTTCTTCTGGCAGCTCTGTGCATGCACACACTGGGAATAGGCTCCAGCTGTTCTTCTGCCTCACTGATATCTGACACTGAAGGCAGCTGATAACTGTCAGGCAGCCCTGGCCCATCTCTGCCTCCGACGCAGAGCATTCGTCAGAGCCTTCCCCAGACTCCAGGATTGGCCCATGTTCCTCCCCAACTTCCTCACCATCTGAATCTGGTGGCCACAACAGCTTGGTTGTTTTTCTTGCAAACCCAACTAGGTAATGTCATTAGTGCCAGAAGGGAGTCGGGTGTTTGCTCTCTGTTTATATACCACTTTCCCTAATTGAGGAACTACAAAGAACAATCTCACCAATTCTGACAGGACCAGCCACTATATAAAGCAGCAGCTGTGAAGTCATATGTAGCCTGCAGCATATTTATTTGGTTAATTATTGGTTTTATTGTTTGTATCCCATTATTTTTACAAACAACTCAAAGCAGCAAACATATCCAACACACCCTATTTTCCTCACAACAACCCCTGTGAGGTGGGAAGGGCTGAGAGTAACCGGCCTAAGGTCACCCACCCGCCTTTTGTGACCAGGATGAAATTAGAAGTCACATTCTCATTACCGATGCAAAGTCACCCAGCCAGCTTTCATACCTAAAAGTGGGACTAGCACTCAACATCTACTGGTGATTGACCCATGGTCATCCAGTCACTTTTCATGCCTAAGGCAGGACTAGCACTCACCAACTCCTGGTGATTGGCCCAAAGTCACCCAATTGGCTTTCATGGCTAAAGCGGGACTAGAACTCACAATCTCCTGTTTTCTAGCCTGATGCTTTAACCACTAGACCAAGCTCTCTGTTTCATTATGACCGATTCCTTTACTAGTGATCATTGATCCTAAATAACTGTGTGTGTGTGGTTTAGAAAGAGAAGGAGAAAGAAATCCCTGTAGTTTTTTTTGGAAGATTTCAGAAGTTCACCCTTGTCATCTTCCTAACCCTGAGAGAGGGTCATCCAGACGTCTTCGTGCCTAAAAATGGGACTAAAATTCACTTTCTCCCACTTTCTAGCCTGGCATCTTCACCCCCAGACCAATCCGCCCCTCCACCACCTCAATATCTTTGAAGAAACTGCACTCACTCCGAAAAATTGGAAAAGTGAAGCAGGAGAACCTACCTGGTCTCTTGGGTTGTGACAGTGTCAAATGGGTCTTTTTTAAAATGCACACACACACACAGACACACACAATTGTCCGGATCAAGCTTTCTGCTTTTTGTCGGTTCTCCTTCAGAGTCTCTGCATTGCCTTCATGAGGAAGGATGCTTTAAAATGGCAGCTTCCAGCCTTTTGGATACCAGGGACCGGTTTTGTGGTGAGAGGCTTTTCTGCAGACTGAAGGTAGTGTGGTTTTGCGTGCTGCCTGCATCACACAAATGGAGCTTTGCTTGTTTGCGCATGCCACACCTCGCTGCTAGTCCATGGATTGGGGGCTGAGGACCTCCCCATTTAAAAATACAGCAAATTAATTTGTAACCACCACAATGTAAAAAGGATGTTGAGACTCCAGAAACAATGTGTCATGCCCCTGGTGGAGACTGACTCTGAGGGAGAGGAGGAACAGCCAACAGGGAGTGGAAGGTGTGGCTCCGGAGGTTGTGGAGGAGGCTGGGGAAGGGCAGAGGCTGGCTGGGCAGTCAGAGGAGGACCCAGGCCCATCTCCTCTCCATCCCAGGGCATGCAGGGAGGAGAGGATAAAGGAGAGACATGGTCTATGGGGGAGGAAAGGGCCTTGATCCTCTTCATGGGCTGTAGCTGTGACAACTGGATAAGAGGATGGACATGCATACGGACTAGTGCTGGAAACAAAGCGTGGAAACATCTAGTTTATGGTTCCTCTCTTGAGTTGGGCGACCTTCCCAATGTGTGTTCTGATATCTGGACATCTTCAAGCCCTTATCTTGCCTGGTTTGTGTTGTATTTTACTCTTTATAATTTAAAAGGCATTTCCTCCTTCTTGTAACTGTGGGAGTTTTTTTTATCTCCAGTCAAGGATATTTGGAGCTTGGAAGCAAAGTGAAAGAATAAATGGGGCTTTACCTGTTTTTTGTGACTATTTATTTTGTACCCCACCCTGGGTCATCACACAATGAAGAAAAGAGCAGCAAAGATGATTAGGGGACTGGAGGCTAAAATATATAAAATAGAATTATTTATTGGCCAAGTATGATTGGACACACAAGGAATTGGTCCGGTGTCCATAAAAGATGTAAGTGAAAAATTATGACCATAATCATCATAAAAATGCATTCATCATAAATCATAAGATACAATATTTAGTGATAGTCATGGGCTACTAAAGACGCAATCAAATCATACTAGGAAACTAAATAAAACAATATAAATTGTAAAGATACAAGCAACAAGGTTATAGTCATAAGTACAAAAGGAGAGAGGTAATAGGAAGGAATGAGAAGAAGAATAGAAATACAGTCTTAGTAAATAGTTTGACAGTGTGTGGGAATTAGTTGCTTAGCAGAGGGATGGCACGTAGGAATATAAAAAATGGTTGCTGGAATTGGGTATATCTTCTAGTTTAATGAAAAGAAGACTAGGAGTGATACAATAGCAGTCTTCCAGTATTTGAGGGCTGGCCACAAAGGAGAGGGAGTCAACCTATTCTCCAAAGCATCTGAGGGCAGGACCAGAAGCAATGAGTGGAAATTTATCAAGGAGAAGAGCAACCTAGAACTAAGGGGAAATTCCGACAGTGAGAACAATTAATCAGTGCAACTACTTGCCTCCAGAAGTTGTGAATGCTCCAAAATGGTACATGGTTTCCTGCCTTAGCAGGGGGCTGGACTAGAAGACCTTCAAGGTCCCTTCCAACTCTGTTATTCTAATTTTCTAATGCTAGACTTCTTTTAGATGTGGAGGCTTGGAAGATCAGCACAGGGAATTGTCCATGTAACCACCGCAAATTTTTTTTGGTTTTTGGCAGGGGCTGTTTCCTAAGCTGCAGTTCCCCTAGGCCAGGAAGGGGCCACGGGGACATCTGGCTGGCCCTTGGGCTCAGAATAAGTACCCAGAGTGGGCCAGAAGGGCTGAAGAGGGCTGCCCATGCCAACCGTTTGCGAAGTGGGGAAGCAGGTAAGTTGTCGATCCTAATTCCGGCCATTCACAAGACCAGCTTAGAATTTCAAACTGCCCTTTGTAGGGCATTGGTCCCCAACTTTTCTGGGCCCATGAGCCAGCTTTCATGGCTAAGCAGGACTAGAACTCACCACCTCCTGGTGATTGGCCCAAAGTCACCCAATTGGCTTTCATGCCTAAAATGAGAGTAGAACTCGCCGTCTCCTGGTGATTGGTCCAAAGTCACCCAATTGGCTTTCATGCCTAAGGCGGGATTAGAACTCACAGTCTCCTGGTGATTGGCCCAAAGCCACCCAATTGGCTTTCCTGCCTAAAATGAGAGTAAAACTCACAGTCTCCTGGTGATTGGCCCAAAGTCACCCAATTGGCTTTCATGTCTAAGGCAGGACTAGAACTCACAGTCTCCTGGTTTATTTGTGTAAATGAAGCTTCACTTGCCCATTACATGACCCATTTCCAACAGGCCACGACCTGGGACCGGTTCATGGACCTGAGGGGGGTTGGAGATCCATGTTACGGGACATCAACTCACATTGACCCAAGAAAGGATTCCAGTTATATTAGTCCTTATATTTAGTCCTCGACTTAACGGCTACAATTGGAAACCAATATTTCCATTGCTAAGCGAGGCAGTTGTTAAGTAAGTTTCATCTCGCTTACTGACGATGGGCAGAGTCAGCTTGCAATACTGCATTCTAACCACTGCGCACCACAGCTCGACACCTATTGATGGGTTGCATGAATGAATGAAAGAGTCAGTGAGCGTGAATGAATGAATGAATGAAGGGATTGGATGCTCTCTGCCTTCTCTCGTTCCTCACCTTCTCTGTTTGGCCTCCTCCCCCTTTGCAGTACTCAGAGCCGCCGTACCCGGACAGACCTCTTCCAATGTCCCAGCATGAGACTTCTCCGGCTGCACTGCGGAGAGCCAGCAACCACCGACGGGGCAACCCCTGCTGCTTGTGCTGGTGCTGCTGTTGCAGCTGCTCCTGGTAGGTGCCTCCTGCAGGAGGTGGTTGGTGGGAGGAGTTCATGGCATCTGGGCTGCTCCTCTATACACACCTGCACGGCGGCTTCATAACTCCACCTGGGATCTGGGTGCCTTGCAAGTCGTCCTCGACTTACGATGGGCCCTTGGTGAATGTTGAAAGTTATGCTGGGCCTCTCTGGGGGTAATTACGATGCAATTCTGATGGCTGGAATCTGTTTGTCTGTCTCTATCTCTCCCCATCCCCCAAATCATTATCCATCTATATTAATCTCTGTCTATCTATCCATTTCTATCTATAGAGATTGGATGGATGGATAATCTATCCGTCCTATCTTTATCCTTCCTTCTTCCCTCCTTCCCTTCTCTCCTTGCCCTCCCTCCCTTCTCTTCTTCCTTCCTTCTCCCCTTCCTTCCTTTCTTCTTCCATCTTTCTCCCCTTCCTTCCTTCCTTCTTCCCTTCCTCCCTTCTCTTTTTCCGTCCTTCTCCCCTTCCTTTCATCCTTCTCGCCCTCCCTCCCTCTCTTCTCTCCTTCTTTCCTTCCTTCCTTCTTCCCTTCTTCCCTTCCTCCCTTCTCTTTTTCCGTCCTTCTCCCCTTCCTTTCATCCTTCTCGCCCTCCCTCCCTCCCTCTCTCTCTTCTCTCCTTCCTTCCTTCCTTTCTTCTTCCCTTCCTCCCTTCTCTTTTTCCGTCCTTCTCCCCTTCCTTTCATCCTTCTCGCCCTCCCTCCCTCTCTCTCTTCTCTCCTTCCTTCCTTCCTTTCTTCTTCTCTTCCTCCCTTCTCTTTTTCCGTCCTTCTCCCCTTCCTTTCATCCTTCTCGCTCTCCCTCCCTCTCTCTCTTCTCTCCTTTCCTTCCTTCTTCCCTTCTTCCCTTCCTCCCTTCTCTTTTTCCGTCCTTCTCCCCTTCCTTTCATCCTTTTCGCCCTCCCTCCCTCTCTCTCTTCTCTCCTTCCTTCCTTCCTTTCTTCTTCCCTTCCTCCCTTCTCTGTTTCCGTCCTTCTCCCCTTCCTTTCATCCTTCTCGCTCTCCCTCCCTCTCTCTCTTCTCTCCTTTCCTTCCTTCCTTCTTCCCTTCTTCCCTTCCTCCCTTTTCTTTTTCCGTCCTCCCCTTCCTTTCATCCTTTTCGCCCTCCCTCCCTCTCTCTCTTCTCTCCTTCCTTCCTTCCTTCTTCCCTTCCTCCCTTCTCTTTTTCCGTCCTTCTCCCCTTCCTTTCATCCTTCTCGCCCTCCCTCCCTCTCTTCTCTCCTTGCTTCCTTTCTTCTTCCATTCCCTCCTCCTCTTCTTCCTTCTCCCCTTCCCTCCCCCTCTTCTCTCCTCCCTTCCTTCCTTTCTTCTTCCCTTCCTCCCTTCTCTTTTTCCGTCCTTCTCCCCTTCCTTTCATCCTTCTCGCCCTCCCTCCCTCTCTCTCTTCTCTCCTTCTTTCCTTCCTTCCTTCTTCCCTTCCTCCCTTCTCTTTTTCCATCCTTTTCCCTTTCCTTTCATCCTTCTCACCCTCTCTCCCTTCCTTCCTCCCTTCCTTCTTCCCTTCCTCCCTTCTCTTTTTCCGTCCTTCTCCCCTTCCTTTCATCCTTTTCGCCCTCCCTCCCTCTCTCTCTTCTCTCCTTCCTTCCTTCCTTTCTTCTTCCCTTCCTCCCTTCTCTTTTTCCGTCCTTCTCCCCTTCCTTTCATCCTTCTCGCTCTCCCTCCCTCTCTCTCTTCTCTCCTTTCCTTCCTTCCTTCTTCCCTTCTTCCCTTCCTCCCTTTTCTTTTTCCGTCCTTCTCCCCTTCCTTTCATCCTTCTCGCTCTCCCTCCCTCTCTCTCTTCTCTCCTTTCCTTCCTTCCTTCTTCCCTTCTTCCCTTCCTCCCTTCTCTTTTTCCGTCCTTCTCCCCTTCCTTTCATCCTTTTCGCCCTCCCTCCCTCTCTCTCTTCTCTCCTTCCTTCCTTCCTTTCTTCTTCCCTTCCTCCCTTCTCTTTTTCCGTCCTTCTCCCCTTCCTTTCATCCTTCTCGCCCTCCCTCCCTCCCTCTCTCTCTTCTCTCCTTTCCTTCCTTCCTTCTTCCCTTCTTCCCTTCCTCCCTTTTCTTTTTCCGTCCTTCTCCCCTTCCTTTCATCCTTTTCGCCCTCCCTCCCTCTCTCTCTTCTCTCCTTCCTTCCTTCCTTTCTTCTTCCCTTCCTCCCTTCTCTTTTTCCGTCCTTCTCCCCTTCCTTTCATCCTTCTCGCTCTCCCTCCCTCTCTCTCTTCTCTCCTTTCCTTCCTTCCTTCTTCCCTTCTTCCCTTCCTCCCTTCTCTTTTTCCGTCCTTCTCCCCTTCCTTTCATCCTTTTCGCCCTCCCTCCCTCTCTCTCTTTTCTCCTTCCTTCCTTCCTTCCTTTCTTCTTCTCTTCCTCCCTTCTCTTTTTCCGTCCTTCTCCCCTTCCTTTCATCCTTCTCGCTCTCCCTCCCTCTCTCTCTTCTCTCCTTTCCTTCCTTCCTTCTTCCCTTCTTCCCTTCCTCCCTTTTCTTTTTCCGTCCTCCCCTTCCTTTCATCCTTTTCGCCCTCCCTCCCTCTCTCTCTTCTCTCCTTCCTTCCTTCCTTCTTCCCTTCCTCCCTTCTCTTTTTCCGTCCTTCTCCCCTTCCTTTCATCCTTCTCGCCCTCCCTCCCTCTCTTCTCTCCTTGCTTCCTTTCTTCTTCCATTCCCTCCTCCTCTTCTTCCTTCTCCCCTTCCCTCCCCCTCTTCTCTCCTCCCTTCCTTCCTTTCTTCTTCCCTTCCTCCCTTCTCTTTTTCCGTCCTTCTCCCCTTCCTTTCATCCTTCTCGCCCTCCCTCCCTCTCTCTCTTCTCTCCTTCTTTCCTTCCTTCCTTCTTCCCTTCCTCCCTTCTCTTTTTCCATCCTTCTCCCCTTCCTTTCATCCTTCTCGCTCTCCCTCCCTCTCTCTCTTCTCTCCTTTCCTTCCTTCTTCCCTTCTTCCCTTCCTCCCTTCTCTTTTTCCGTCCTTCTCCCCTTCCTTTCATCCTTCTCGCCCTCCCTCCCTCCCTCTCTCTCTTCTCTCCTTCCTTCCTTCCTTTCTTCTTCCCTTCCTCCCTTCTCTTTTTCCGTCCTTCTCCCCTTCCTTTCATCCTTCTCGCCCTCCCTCCCTCTCTTCTCTCCTTGCTTCCTTTCTTCTTCCATTCCCTCCTCCTCTTCTTCCTTCTCCCCTTCCCTCCCCCTCTTCTCTCCTCCCTTCCTTCCTTTCTTCTTCCCTTCCTCCCTTCTCTTTTTCCGTCCTTCTCCCCTTCCTTTCATCCTTCTCGCCCTCCCTCCCTCTCTCTCTTCTCTCCTTCCTTCCTTCCTTTCTTCTTCCTTTCCTCCCTTCTCTTTTTCCGTCCTTCTCCCCTTCCTTTCATCCTTCTCGCTCTCCCTCCCTCTCTCTCTTCTCTCCTTTCCTTCCTTCCTTCTTCCCTTCTTCCCTTCCTCCCTTCTCTTTTTCCGTCCTTCTCCCCTTCCTTTCATCCTTTTCGCCCTCCCTCCCTCTCTCTTCTCTCCTTCCTTCCTTCCTTTCTTCTTCCCTTCCTCCCTTCCCTTTTTCCATCCTTCTCCCCTTCCTTTCATCCTTCTCGCTCTCCCTCCCTCTCTCTCTTCTCTCCTTTCCTTCCTTCCTTCTTCCCTTCTTCCCTTCCTCCCTTTTCTTTTTCCGTCCTCCCCTTCCTTTCATCCTTTTCGCCCTCCCTCCCTCTCTCTCTTCTCTCCTTCCTTCCTTCCTTCTTCCCTTCCTCCCTTCTCTTTTTCCGTCCTTCTCCCCTTCCTTTCATCCTTCTCGCCCTCCCTCCCTCTCTCTCTTCTCTCCTTCTTTCCTTCCTTCCTTCTTCCCTTCCTCCCTTCTCTTTTTCCATCCTTCTCCCCTTCCTTTCATCCTTCTCACCCTCTCTCCCTTCCTTCCTTCCTTCCTTCTTCCCTTCCTCCCTTCTCTTTTTCCGTCATTCTCCCCTTCCTTTCATCCTTTTCGCCCTCTCTCTATTCTCTCCTTCCTTCCTTTCTTCCGTTCTCTCCTTCTTCCCTTTCGCCCCCCCTCCTCTCTCACATACACACACACAAAATTGCATGACCACATGTCAGGCACCAGTCATCCAAACCATGTTTATGTCCTTGCAGTCCTGTTGCAACATTTTCTAACCATTTTGCCGAAAAAAACCAGCATTTAGTTCTGATCTTCTGTCCAACTGGCTCATGGCAAGCCATGAGGTTGCTTTAACAGCTGCGGTGTTTGTGTAATAATCGTTGCAAAAAGAAGTGGTAAAATCCAATCGGTCAAGTGGGTGACCTGTTTTATGACTGTCACAACTGATGACCCAGAAATTCAAATTCCACAACTGTCATATGTCAAGGGCTACCTGTACTAATGATCCAGAAATAACCAGTCGTCTCTGATCCTGTTAAACACAGCTGGATCTTTTGCAGGTGCACAGTTGAGGTTGAGAAGAAAAAAAGAGGATGCTGTAATCCTCACTTAATGACCGGTCACTTAGCAATTGTTTGGTTATTACAAAACACCTCCCCTCCACAAAAAAACCCAAAAAAACTACTTCTGGAGTTCCAAAGGCTACACACACACACACACACATAATGTCATGCCCCTGTCGGAATCTGATTCTGAGGGGGAGGCCGAGCAGCTGACAGCGAGTGGGCATGTGGCTTTGTTGGCTGTGGAGGAAACTGGGGAAGGGCACAGTCTGGCTGGGCAGAGCAGGGGAGAGGTAGAGCAAGGCAGAGGGAGTTCAGAGGAAGACCCAGGCCCACCCCCTCTTCATCCTAGGGCACGCAGAGAGGAACAGAGAAGGGAGTAATGTGAGTTGCATGGCTTACAGGGGAGGAAAGGGTCCTGATTCCCTTCATTAGTGTTTAAAAAAGAAAATTGCGCACAGCAACTTGTTGGAACCAAATCATGAGTTATCTTTCTTTGTCGAGGTTTATCTGGGTTCCTGGCATCTTCCCAGCTCTGTGTGTTTTGTTGGCCTTTGAAGTCTGCAATTCCGTCTCCTGCCCTATCCAATTAATTCCTGCAGGGCAGCTTGTGTGGATTTTTATTTACAGTTTATATGTACTTTGTTTTCGGACTGAATTTCCTCCACTTAAAGACTGTTTTTGGGAGAGTTTTTTCTCCAGCCAAAGGTATTCTGGACGTTGGGGGCCAAGTTGGAGGTATTAAAGGGACTTTTTTTACTTACGCGACTGTGTTGCCTTTGTGCCACGTCTCGGATCATCACACATATAGTGATATGAACATATTTTGGACACTTGTCAACTACCTCATTTTTAGGGCCAGTTGCAGTGTTTCACAGTCGTGTGACTGCAATTTACAAAGTGTTTTGCCCGTTTCCAGCCTTCTGGGGGGGGGGGGAACCCACATAGGAATAATTTGACTCACTTAATGATCATGGCATTCACTTAACAACATAAAAATCAGGTCCGATCACATAGGTGCCTTAACGGATGACCATAACTTACAATAGAAATTCTAGGCTCCACGACAGTCATAATTCGAGGTCTGACTTATATATTTTTCTGAACTCTCTCCAGCTCCTGAGCAAGGAGAAAGGGGTCAGAAATTGCCCAAAAGTTCAGACAGTTCCCTCCACCCCAGAGGATTTGTCAGAAATGGTGTTAAGGACATGATGGCAAATCTATGGCACGTGTGCCACAGGTGGCACGCAGAACCATTTGTGCCGGCACATGAACCCCAGCCAAATTTACCTCACTGCGCATTTGCATGCCTCCCAGCTGATTTTTGGCCAGTTTGAGGCCCTTTTTGGCCTCCCAGAGGCTCGAGGGAAGCCTCTGCAACCTTTGTGGGCTAAAAACCAGGCCCGTTTCATCACTTCCTGTATTTCTGGAAATACCGGAAATGATGAAACGGGCCCAATTTTTGGCCTACAAAGGCTGCAGAGGCTTCTCTCGAGCCTCTGGGAGGCCGAAAAAGGCCTCAAACGAGCCGAAAATCAGCTGGGAGTCTCAGTGCAGGTAAGGGGATGGCGGGGGGGGGGGAATTGCAGGCATGGGGGTGCCACGCACATTGCTTTCTGGGTGCTGGCACGCAAGCGTGCACACAATTTTTGGTATAGGAGCCCCAAAAGGTTAGCCACCACTGGTGTAGGGTCTCCTGCTTGGACAGGGGGATTGGACTAGATGACCAACAAGGTCCCTTCCAACTCTTGATTATCTGTTAAAAAAAAAAAAAGATCCAAACCCTTCACTGCTTTCATTAGCAAGTCAGAAGACCACAATTGCTGGGTGAGACCCAGAGGTGGTATTCAGCCGGTTCGGACCAGTTCTGACATACCAATTGCAGAAATTCTGAGAACCAGCAAATACCACCTCTGGCTGCCCGCCCCCCGGTCCAGCCACTGCCTCTCCTATATTCCCTTTTTTTTTTTAGCTCAGCTGATTCGCAGGGCAGAGTGGATTGCCGCACCTCAGCTGAGGTTAAAAAAAAATACAGCTCAACTCACCAGCGTCAACACAGAGGGCAGCCTTTGAGCCCTCCTCACGCACGCTAAGCATGCTCTCAGAACCGGTAGGAGAAAATTTTTTGAAACCCACCACTGGTGAGACCACGACGGTCATTTTGCACGGCGCAAAACACACGCTGCAAGGAATGGCTCTTAGTTTAGCCTCTGCCCAGGGCTGGCCATAAATAGAAACTCAGCTCTGTTCTTTTATTATAACCACTCCCTTTATCCTCCTATGCCACCTGCCCTGGCGGTGGTAGGATTCAGACATTTTTATTACCGGTTCTGCGGGCATGGATTGATGGGCATGGTGTGGCAGGAGAAGGATACTGCAAAATCCCCATTCCCTCTCCATCCCACTGACCTGCTTTCCAGCTCCGTTCTCCTGTGCAAGGCAACCAAAGAAGACCCAGCCGATCAGCTGGGACTCAATGGGAGGCAGAGAATAGATGCAGGCGCGGCCAGTCAGGGGTGGTATTTGCCAGTTCTCCGAACTACTCAAAATTTCCGCTACGGGTTTTCTGAACCTGCTGAATAACCCCTCTGTACCCTGGGCTTAAGCGGTGTTTATTCATGGAGGCTGCCTGGAGCATTTCACAAAGTGACTCTGAACATTGTCATTCGAACAGATGGTGTGTGTCTCCTGTTCGCACTTTGCAAAATGCATTGTGTTCTCTGCGTGTGCCTGAGTCTAAGTGCTTTAAATTTAGAGTTATTCCCTACTGATTTAATTTGTTCCTGGGCTTTTCTAAGAAATACCCTCATTTCCTAGCTCAATGTGCATTTAATCCCGTCACCCGTCCTTGGCTTTTTATGTCTCGATACTCATAAATAGCGAGGATTTTTCTGCAGCACAGGAATGCTAGGATGGAGTCCCCAGCAACCAGGAATGGCAGGAGCTCTGAAGTGGCCAAAATAGACAGGGCCAGAGAAGGTCTTACTCTGGTATAAATGAAACACATCCAACCTAAGGGGTCCTTGGTGCTCTCTGAGCTTCCTTGTTTTCTTGCAGACGTTTCATTACCGAACTAGGTAGCATCATCAAGGTTGTCAGAACAACAGTCAAGTAAACCATACCCCAATCTAGAAACTGCCAAAGAGCCATCCGCAAATAGCAGAAATTCTAAAATCGCTCCCACCCACACCGACAGGCAAGCCACCAAAATATAAACTGACAGCAAACAACACTCCTTAATAGCACTGATGGTGTTACCTAGTTGGGTCATGAAACATCTGCAAGAAAACAACCAAGCTCAGAGGGCACCAAGGACCCCACATCTCAACCCTGAGCTACAAATGTTCTCCTTTATTGGTGTTTAACCTGCTTACATGAATCATCCAGCTCAGGCATTGCAGTGTCTCTTTAAATCTATAGTAGTCAGCATAAATAGTCCAGTCCAGTTTCTTCTTAAAAGCCTCCACTTATGACTACAATTGAGCACCCAAATTGTCCCCAAGCAAGACAGTTTTTAAGCAAATTTTGCCCCATTTTACGGCCTTTGAATTTTGATCATGTGACTCTGGAGATGCTGCAATGGTCATAAATGAAAAACGGTTACAAGTCAATTTTTTCAGCATAATAAGAGTTGGAAGGGACCTTGGAGGTCTTCTAGTCCAACCTTCTGCTCAAGCTGGAAACCCTATACCATTGCAAACATGTGCTTTCCAGACTCTTCTTAAAAGCCTCCAATGATAGAGCACTCTGGAGGCAAACAGTTTCACAGATTAATTGTTCTAATTGTCAGGAAGTTTCTCCTTAGTCCTAAGTTGCTTCTCTCCTTGATTAGTTTCCATCCATTGTTTCTTGTCCTGCCTTCAGGTGCTTTGGAGTAGCGGTCCAAAGTGGGCCGCAGAGAAATCTCACCTCCAGAGCACCCCCCTCAAACCAATTAATCCAAGCTGCACAGAAACACAAGGCTGTGCCGCCCACATGGCCCGTGGGAACCCTCCCCACTCACTCCTTACCCGGCAAACTTGCCTGACAAAATTGCTATTTTTCCTTTATCCAACCATCATCTTTTCTGCTGTGCCAGGAGATTTAGATTAGCTAGGAAACAGGAAATGGTTGGATTTCTTCCTTTCTAGCTAGTCTTTAGATCTTTGGCTTTGCTTTTAAGCACAGCCGAACCTCCCTTAGGATTGAAATTTCTATTATTCAGTGCAGACTCACAGCAAGCTTATTTTATGTGACAGACTGAGCTAGCCGATGGCAGATAGATAGATCACTGAATGATTCTGTGAGCAACTCAATCTGCCTGCCTGCTTTGCCTAATTTGGGATAAAAGTTGCTCTTTTTTTTAAATAAAAAATTCAATATTTACATACATGGCGTGTTGTGAGTTAATTTTGTGAGTTTGCTTGCTAGCAAATTTTATGAATTTGCTTGCAAACGTATTTTATGTGACAGACTGAGCTAGCCAATGGCAGATAGATAGATCTCTGAATGAATCTGTGATTCTGTGAGCAACTCAATCTGCCTGCCTGCTTTGCCTGATTTTGAGTAAAAGTTGCTTTTTTATATTAAAAAAATCAATATTTATATAAATATTTATAATATTTACATACAAGCTATGCCCAGCCAGTCACATGACCACCAAGCCACACCCATAAATTAGACTACACCCACAGAACTGGTTAGCGGTCCCTGGGATTTAAAATTATGAGTTTGGTGGTCCCTGAGAACTAAAAGGTTGGCAACACTTTAAGGCACCAGGTCTTATTTTCAGGGGATGTCCTCCACTGACCAACCTCACTTGTGTGCATTGCCCCCAGCCTCCTTTTCGCTGTCAGAGGCCTTCAGGAACTCCTTCTTCTGTGGCCAGCAAGGCTTTCCTGAAGGCCTCTGCAGCCAATAACAGAGCTCTGGATCAATCCAGAGCTTTGTTACCAGCTACAGGGGCCTTCAGGAAAGCCTTGCCGGCTGCAGAAGAAATGGGCCGACAAGGCAGGTGTCAGGGTGTGCGAGGCCTAGTTACAACTGTCCAAAGGTAAGTAGGAGGGCAGCTACACACACACACAGTTAATTTTTACCCGTCCACTCTGGAATGGCAGGAACTTAATCAGGGCTTATTTGGGGGGGGGGGGTAGGGCTTATATTGGGCGCACATGTAAAAACCAAGCTAGGACTTACTTTCAGGGTAGGTTGTATTTTCAGAGAAACGGTAGAGTCTCAACATCTTTTCTATAGTGTGGTGACTAAAACTGGATGCAGTATTCCAGGAAAGGTCTCACTAAGGCTTTATAAAGCGGTACTAGTAACTAGCAACAGTTGCTGAACAATTCTTGTAAATTGAGGGACCACCTATACTTGACAACACAAGTAGAAATGTTATCCTGTGCCTATAGACTTCCAACTTCTGCTTCCTCTTCCGGCTGATTAAATATTTGAGGGTACCCTGACATCTACTGGTGAAATCAACGCAGACAAGACTCAAAATTGAGACAGGAAAAAAAACCTGGAAGCCACATCATCGCCCTATTAATTCAGATTCCGTTCGCAGACAATTAATTATTCTCCGTTCTTTTTCACCAGTGCAATTAGCAGTCTGGGGATTTGGTTATAATCAGTGCAATGACTGCACGTTTGATTTTTCTTGCCTAATTCAGCCACCTCCTCTGTTCTCCGTTGAATTTGATGCTCTCATTTTCCACTATTTTTTGTTTGCAACCTCCCTGGATTGCTTTGTGGTTCTCAACTATTAAGTGTTTGTCCACCAGCAGCCAGAAAAGCCAATGCAATCCTAAATTGCATTTACAGAGGGATACAATTGAGATTAAGTGAGGTGCTAATGCCAGTTGATAAAGCCTTAGTAAGACCACACCTAGAGTACTGGATCCAGTTTTGGTCACCACACTATAAAAAAAAAAGATGTTGAGACTCTAGAAAGAGTGCAGAGAAGAGCAACCAGGATGATTAGGGGACTGGAGACTAAAACATATGATGAACAGTTACAGGAACTGGGCCTGGCTAGTCTAGGGAAGAGAAGGACCAGCAGAGACAGGATAGCAGTCTTCCAAAATTTGAGGGGCTACCACAGAGAGGAGGAGCGGATCAAGCTATTCTCCTAAGCACCCAAAGGCCAGGCAAGGAATAATAGATGGAAGCCGATCAAGGAGAGAGATTCAGCTTAGAAATATGAAGAGATTTTCTGACAGTGAGAACAATCAACCAATGGAATAGAAGTTGCCTTCGGAAGTTGTGGGAGTTTCATCACTGGAGTCTTTCAAGAAGAGACTGGATTGCCATCTGTCAGAAATGGTGTAGGGTCTCCTGCTTGGGTAGAAGGTTGGACTAGATGACCTACAAGGTCCCTTCCAGATTAACAATCCGTAAATCTCTAATCAAGCCAAGAGAATTTGAAGTGCCGGTGATAACATTGTCTTCTCTTTCTTGACGTCTGCAATTGCTTGAGAAATCCTTTGCTTACACCAGTGTTTTTCAAACTTGGCAACTTTTTAAGATGTTTGGGACGTCAACTCCCAGAATTTCCCAGCCAGTGACCAGCCTAAAACTCATAGTCTCCTGGTTCCCAGCTTGGGGGCTTAATCACTACACCAAACTGCCTCGCTTGAATGCTTTAAAATACAACCATACAGTTTAGTCCTCAACTTAAACGACCACAATGGAGCCCACAACTTCAGTTGCTAAGCAAGACAGTCGTTCGGTGAGTTTCGTCCGATTTTACAATCTGCCTTGCGAACGTTGATAAGTGAATCACTATGGTTATAAAGTTAGTAACGTGGTTGTTAAGTGAATCCGGCCTCCCCCTTGACGTGGCTTGTCATGAAGGTCACAAAAGGGGGTCATGTGACTCAGGGACTGTCAACTCATAAAATATTTCTATGGTCTTTTTAGAGCTGCCAACAGAAAGGGAGGGGGGAGCAGTGCGGCAGCTTGGAAATCAAAAGTGCATTCCATAAATAGTTTTTCAAAGATAGTAACTAGGTGACCGAAGTTTCTGCAGTGCAAATATCTAACTGGAGAGCATGATTGATGACTCTTGGCTATGGATATGTCCCATTGGAGAATATGCATCCAGGGGGTGGGGGAAGACTAGGGTCAAGGGTGACAATGAATGAGGTGTCTCAAAGTCAACTACACCCAGGCAGTGCTGGACAGTTTAACTCCCAATAAATCCTTTTGAAGTTTTGTAAGTTTGGCTCAAGACTCATGATTTAATTGGGGGAACTGCCGGAATCCTGACAGGGACAATGCAACCGTCATAAATACGAATCATTGGCCAAGTGTCTTGGGATTTTGATCATCTGACCCTGAGGATGCTGCAGTGATTTTTAAGTGGACAAATCAATGCAGAGTCGCTTGTTCAGTGCTGTCGTAACTTTGAACGATCACGAAGCGAAAAGTTGTAAGTTAAGGACTACCTGTAATTGATAAAGCCACAGTGTTGGAGTCAGATCTTCAGAGAATTCTTATTTTCTCTCCCTCCCTCCCTCTCTCTCTCCCTTTCTCTCTCTCTCTCTCTCTCTTTGCATCATTTAGGAATGAAGAACGGGAAAGGGCTTGGAGAGCATCTCGCGAAACGAAATTGGAGACCATTCCAAACTGTGAATCCTGGTGAGTTTTATTGTGTGTTTGTTTTTTGCAACACTTGAAAATCTTTTGTTCTACCTGGCTGGTGGCATTCTCACAACCTGCTTGAATCTGGCTGCAGATTCAGGTTGCATTCACACTGCAATCCAGACCAGGCCAGTTGAAGATCTGGTCAGATGGGTTTGAAAAAACTTTTACCGAAGTTTGATTTGGTGAGTTGCCCAGAGTTGTTGCCTGTTGGGCATTGTACAAATAAACAAGAAACTTGTTTGTGTTGAATTTCTGTTTTACCAACAAAGAAATAAAGGGAGACTAGTATAAATCTGTTTAGCTGTCATCAGCTAGCCATACCCTTCTGGGATTCGAACCCAGGCTACTTGCATATTAGTTAGATGTATTAACCTCTAAGCAATGGGCTTTCCTCGCTTTGTCGGCTATGCCAGGGGAGAGATTAAGAAAGAGGAAGCAGTATGCTCTGTCCCATAATTGGGTAGACTAGGTTGCCCTTATAGACCAGTCTAACTGGAAAAAACACTTAAGAAGCTTGCTTGGTTTGAAATCAAGGTTAGGTTTATGGTGGCCTCTTGTGCTGTGTCAGCTTGTTTGGTTGGTTGAAATGTGTTGTACAAACCCAGAACAATTAGGCTGAACTTAGCCGTATTGTTTAAGGAATGTGTTTTTGGACCCCTTCATCAGTGGTGGGATTTAAATAATTTTACAACCGGTTCTCTGGCTGGGTAGGTGTGGCCGGGTGGTCATGTGACTGGGTGGGAGTAGCCAATTCAACATCACTCATCACACCCAGCCCCACCTTCCGACCACTCGCCTCAAAGGCAGAGGTGGGATTCAACATTTCTGACCAGTTTGGACTAATTCCACCACTGGTTAGCCCCACCTTCAGCCGTTTTCTGGGCTGTGTTTTGAAAACTGTCCGAAAAATGGGCGGGGCGGGTATCAGGTTTTCAAGTGATGAAATCCATTTAAAAAGAAAAGAGCAAAGTCCATCTTCCAAAACAATTTATTTTATTTAGGAAAGCATCAAATTGGCAAAGTCCATGCTAATTCTGGATACTGTGATGATTGAGGACCAATCTTAAGCTACTTTTTACAGTGCCATTATAGCTTTGAGTGGTCACTAAATGAATAGCTGTAAATTGAAGACTACCTGTAGGGTGTTTTTGAAAACCTCCAGTAAAAGAGCGTGAAAGCTCTAGAGCACTACTTCGCAATCCTGTCAACTTTAAGACATGTGGGCTTCAACTATGAAAGTTGACTTCAACTGTTGAGATCAACTGGTTAAGGTGAGGTGAGTTGTGTTGTCGAACTGTTGATATGTTTCTAATAACAAACTTTGAATATGACTGCCTCGGATTATTCATTCTGGAGATTTATTACTTGGAAGTTGAGATGAATTGACTTGTGGGTTAGTTGACTTCAACTGTTGAGATGAACTGGTTGAGTTGAATTGTATGGTCTTCAGTTGCTGAAGTTGAGTTCAACTGTTGAGCTGAATTGGTTGAGTTGTGTTGTTGACTTGAATTGGTTGAGTTGGGTTGTGTGATCTTCAATTATTAAAGTTGACTTCAACTGTTGAGATGAACTGGTTGAGTTGAATTGTATGGTCTTCAGTTGTTGAAGTTGACTTCAACTGTTGAGCTGAATTGGTTGAGTTGTGTTGTTGACTTGAATTGGTTGAGTTGGGTTGTGTGATCTTCAATTATTAAAGTTGACTTCAGCTGTTGACTTGAACTGGTTGAGTGGAGTTGTATGGTTTTGAGTTGTTGAAGTTAACTTCAGTTGTTGACTTGAACTGTTGAATCGTGTTGTTGAATTGAACTGGTTGAGTTGAATTGAGTTATGTGGCCTTCAGTTGTTGAGATGAATTGATTGAGGTGAGATGTGTTAAGCTGATTGAGTTGAATTGAATTGAGTTGGGTGGTCTTAAATTGTTAAACTGTTGAGTTGAGCTGGTTGTGAGGTGAGATGGGATGAGATGATATGATATGTGGACTTCAACTGTTGAAGTTGATTTCAACTATTTGGGTTGAAGTCCACAGGTCTTAAAAGTTGCCAAGGTTAAGAAACGCTGCTCTAGAAATTATATAAGAACTACCAAAATCTCGCTCCAATAACACATTTCTTTCTCCTCCTCCTCTTCCTCTTCTTTCCACTATGACTCACTCTACCATGCTTTGTTTCTGCTGGATCGCGGCTCCTGTGACTTCAGCACCAAACCCACCACCGAAGAAGTCAAGGGCTGGTCTCAGTCGTTTGACAAGTTGATGAAAAACCCAGCTGGCAGGAACGTGTTTCGGGAATTCTTACGGACTGAATACAGCGAGGAAAATATGCTCTTTTGGTTAGCTTGCGAGGAACTCAAAAGCGAATGCAACAAACATGCCATTGACGAGAAAGCGCGGGTGATCTATGAAGATTATATCTCCATCCTTTCTCCCAAGGAGGTATTTCCTTTCCTATTTTATTCCAGCATCCCAAAATGTTTCAGATACCAAATGCAGATACTGGTTTTAATTCAAATGGTAATTGGTAGTCCCCAGATCCTTCTCCTCTTTGCAGTCCAGAAACTTTTCCAAGGTTTTCTCATCCACCTGAAGACTATACTCTGTTCCCATGATGGCAAACCTATGGCACGTGTTCAACAGGTGGCACATAGAGCCATTTGTGCGGGCATGTGAGCCCCAGCCAAACTTACCTGTAGTGCGTATGTGCGTGCCTCCCAGCTGATTTTCAGCCTGTCTGAGGCCGTTTTCACCCTCCCGGAGGCTCGAAGCAACCCATATATTTCTGGAAGGCCCATTTTTCAGCCTCCCGAGGCTGCAAAGGCTTCCCTCAAGCCTCCGGGAGGGCGGAAACGGACTCAAACGGGCCGAAAATCAGTTGGGAGACGCACGCATGTGCCGTGTAGGTAAGGGAGCAGGGCAGAGATGATGCGCAGGGAGGGGAGGGAACATTGCTGGCACACACACTGTGTGCTTTCGGCACACCACAACAAAAAGGTTCGCCGTTACTGCTTTATGTAATTATTGGCAAGTGAGTATTTTGACCATATCATCATTTTTATGCATATTTTCCACGTCCAAGCTGTATAAACTGGAATGTTTAGTTCAGGTGTCCCCAAATTCTGGGAGTTGAAGTCCACAAGTCTTCAAGTTGCCAAGTGTAGAGACTTCTCTGGCTTAATGGATGTAAGCATATCAGGAGATGTTTGTTTGTGTAACGAGGGAGGGTGTGGCCTAAGGAGGTCAACATCCTTTAATCAAGGTGTACACAATTATCAGGCAGCTTCTTTTCCTCAGGCAAAACAGGCCAAAAAAGAGATTTAACTGACTCTTAAAAAGTCAAACATTGCAAAAAGTCTTTCAGAGGGATGCACCACCCTTGAAATTGGTAAAATTTTGGGGTGTGATCCCAGAATCATCAAAATGTTTTGTTGCAAATAGTCAACATGTATTTTTTATTATTATTTTTTTTCAAATGTCAGAAATGTTTACTGGTGAATTTTGAATTGCTTGTTTATTATTCTCACTTTCACAGATGAATGAGATGGGAATTTTTTTTTATTTTTCATTTAGTTGCATAATTATTCTGCCCTCTAATAGTTGCCCAATAATTGTGCACACGTAGATATTTTCCTAAGAAAGCCAAAACGTTGCTCTTACTTTCTTTAAATATTCAAGGTTTGGAGTTTATTAACATTTTGGATTGACCGAGAGCACTGTAATTGTTTCAATAATAAAATTAGTCCTCAGAAACAAAACTTGCCTAATAATTGTGCACATGGTGTAAATTCCTTCATGTTTGATCACATGATACTTATTAATATTAATGGGTAGGCTGTCAGGATTCCGGCAATTGCCCTAATTAAATCATGAGCCTCAAGTCAAGCTTCAAAAACGTTTTACGAGTTTACATACATATCGTCAGCCATAGTCGGGCTAAATCTGTTTAAATCTCAAAAAGCCAATGCAATCGTAGGTTGCGTCAACAGAGGCATAATAACTTCGTTATCACAAGCAGTGATAATCCTGCTTTCTTTCTTTCTTTCTTTCTTTCTTTCTTTCTTTCTTTCTTTCTTTCTTTCTTTCTTTCTTTCTTTCTTTCCTTCTTTCTTTCTTCATTCATTTGATTTATATTGCCGCCTATTTGCCCATGGCGACTCAAGGCGGCTTACACAATGTGAAACCATATTTAAAACAAAAATAAAAATAAAAAACAATAAAAACTAACCAAAAGAATCAAATAAATTAGTAAAGTACAATAGAACAAAATTTGGGAAAAACAAAAACCAACAACACCCCCCCCCCCACCCACCTCGACGACAGCAGATCACACCAGCCATTTGATGGGCTCCATCCCGCTCTGGGTTCCCCAGGCCCACTGGCCGAATCAGGTCTTCAGCGCCTTCTGGAAGAGTATTAGAGAGGGGGCTGTTCTAATCTCTGGGGGAATGATGTTCCAGAGAGAGAGGGAGCCACCACGGAGGAGGCCATTCTTCTGGGTCCCACCAGGTGTATCTCCCTCAAGGGTGGGACCTGCAACATCCCCTGCCTCTCTGCTCTGATAGGTCGGGTAGACGTGACTGGCAAGAGATGTTTCCTCAGATAACCCGGACCCAAGCCATGAAGGGCGTTAAAGGTGACAACTATAGATTTATACTGCAGGGATGAGGCCACACTTGGAATACTGCATCCAGATCTGGTTTCCATAATCAAGAAAAGAAATTGAGACTAGAAAAGAGTGCAGAAAAGACAAGCAAGAATGATAAAGGATCGGGAAGCTAAATTGTATGATGAACAATTGAGGGAACTGGATAAGTCTAGCCTAATGAAGGAGAGGATTGAGGAGAGGTCACATGATAGCTGCCATACAATATTTGAGTGGCTGTCACCATGAAGAGGGGATAGACTTAATTCTCCAAAGCATCTTGAGGACAGAACAAGAACTAACAAGCGTAAGATCGTTCAATATAGATCCAATCTAGAACCAAGAAGAAAATTCTTGATAAATTTCTTCCTCTTGTTTTCTGCCCACAACTACACCGGGAGTTGTGTTGGGCTGAAAAAAGAAAGAATAGCCCAAAGTCACCCAGCTGTCTTTCATGTCTAGGGTAGGACTAGAATTCCCAATCTCCTAGTGATAAGTCCAGTAACTCAACCAGCTTTCATGCCTAAGGTGGGCCTAGCGTATTCAGTCCCTTGGTAATTGGCCCAGTCCCCCAGCTGACTTTCAAGTCTAAGGCAGAACTAGAACTCCCAGTCTCCTGGCTTCTTAACCTTAACCACCAGACCCAGCTGACCCTCCCTTGATTGACAGTCGTCCCCCCCCAAATCATCTCTCTCCTTGTGTTTTGTCCACCCTCCTTTTCCTCAGGTCAGCTTGGACTCCCGTGTCCGTGAAGGCATCAACCGCAAGATGCAGGAGCCCTCCTTACACACCTTCGACGATGCGCAGCTACAGATTTACACGCTTATGCACAGGGACTCCTACCCCCGTTTTCTGAACTCAGCCATATACAGAGCTCTGCTCCAGAATATCTCTCGGTCATCTTCGGAGTCTTAAGCCCTTTCTTTACCATTGATAGAGACACCAAGTGAAGGATTTCCTTTCCTACAGCAGGTGTTATTGGAATCCTCCCCCCTCTTCTTCTTTTAAATATATATATATATATATTTCTCCCAAACGAGCTTACAGAACAAAATAGACTGAAGACATAACCCAGCTCGGTTCTGACCACAGACACTAATCCAGTCGTTGGAAAGGTCACTCAACAACTTCCTGCCGGTTTTTTCTTCCTTCAGAAAAGGGCCCATGCCAGCTGCCATCAAGAACTCCAAACTCGGGCTTCTACTTCCATTACAGAATCTGGGTCAGCCCCCAGCTGAAGAGATGGAGAACGCTGAAACGGAGCAAGCGACCAACAGTGGATTGATTGGGAGGTTGTTCCTCTGGGGCCACGTGGCAGAAGAAACTAGGCCAAAGCCCCCCACCTCTCCTGAACGTTTTCATCTCTTGGATCTGTGTTTTGTTTCGTTTTTAAATTCCTTCCGTGTTTATTAAGAATGATTTCCATGGTGTTCTTTTAGACACAACAATCTCAGATGGTTCGCGTGGGAAACGGTGGTTAGGCCAATGTTAATGGAATTAAGAGATGTTCCGATGTTATAAAAAGTACGTTCAGGTTTTCCGCATCTCGAATGCTTTTTCAGTTCATGGTTTATTCTAGGTAGGGTTCCCTCACCTCGGTTGGAGAGGAAGCAGGGACACCTCTTGGCTCTGATGCGGAAGCTGTGGGAGAAAGCCAAGGTTCTGACCCAGCTCCCCAAACACAAGCCCTCTGTATTTAAATCAATGGTTCCTTGATTTAAGGAGAGAGCTGGCAGAGAGAGGGACAGAGGTGGAACCTGAGCCCTCAAAATGGAGCTCCAGCAGCCCCGGCAAAAAGTTTCTCCTTCAACACAGGCTAACAAGTCCATCCAACCGGGGGATGAATAGTTGTCTGCCGCATCTGTTCATCTCTGCCCCCTGCCTTTTATCCCCAGAGCTAGGGTGGGGCTTCGCTAGCAGCGGTGGCTCTTCTGTCCCAAGGACCAGCCCATAGATTTCCAATGCTCTCCTCTCCTCTGCCTTCTGTGCATCTGCATGTCAGGCACTGGACCCAGCTGTTCCTGCTCTTCTCCCATCAGCCACCTCCAGACCTGGGGGCTGTTGACTCTCCACCTGAGGGCTGATGGATGTCCCAGGCTCTGCCTCCATCTCTCTCTCTGCCAGCTTCGTTCCTTCTTCCCCCCCCCCTCGGAGCTCTCAGGTTGCCTTGATGCTGGCCCAGGACCTTGGGTGACTGAGAATCTCCAGAGACATCTATGATCCTGTGGAAGCTGTGAGCTCTGGGTTGCTTCCATAACGCTGGGATAGCCATTCCAGGTGACCCAAAGTTCTTTAGTGCCAACTGCCAGTGCCAGTATATTGGGAGGGTGATTAGTTGCAGAATAGAAGGACTGTTGTGGGGTCCTTGGTGCTCTCTGAGCTTGAAGACATTTCATTACCCAACTAGGTAACATAATCAGTGTTAGAAGGGAGTAAAGTAAACAGTCAAGCAATTACCAAGTCCGCTAACAATCCAATAATAAATAATAACCTAATCAAGGAGCCACCAAGGACACTCCCACCAACACTGACAGGGCAAGACACTGGTATATAAAGAGCAACACACACACACACCCTTCTAGCACTGATGATGTTACCTAGTTGGATCATGAAATGTTTCCTTGCATTTCATGACCCAACTAGGTAACACCAGCGGTTACCAAATTCAGACAGCACCAAGGACACCGTAATTATCGTTGTCCTTCTCTCTATAAACCCCACTCCTTACTGCACTGGTGATGTTACCTAATTGGGTCCTGAAACATCTGCAAGAAAACAACCAATCTCAGAGCAACAAAGGCCTTCACAGGTCTATCTTCTGCTTCTATTGATAATCCCGAGGATCCAGTAAAAGAGGATATTTCCTCAATAAGTAAAGATATTTTCTAAAGTGCCTGTAGGCCAGACAAGGAATAATGGATGGAAACTGAACAAGGAGAGATTTAACCTGGAAACAAGGAGAAACTTTCTGACAGTGAGAACAATCAACCAATGGAAGAGAAGTTGCCCTCGAAAGTTGTGGGAGCACCATCACTTGAGCTTTTCAAGAAGAGATTGGACTCCCATCTGTCAGAAACAGTGCAGGGTCTCCCGCTTGGATGAGGGGTTGGACTAGATGACCTACAAGGTCCCTTCCAACTCTGGTTATCTGTTAAGATGGTCTAAGAATGGGTAGCTGGATCTGGTGGATGGGCCTATCCTCCAGGATTACACTTCATTGTAGGTATACTTTGGATCCCTGTTAAGGAGCCTCCCGTCCATATGGTCTCCCAAACCTTGGTTGCAGCCAAAGGCAAAGCTATTGTCTTGTTAAGGGACAAGACATCTCTGGATGGTGTAAACTCCACCCTGTTCTGCTCTTGAGGTTGTCACCCAAACTAGGGGTCTCTAACCCTGGCAATTTTAAGCTACACTACATAAGAAGCTGGCTGAAGAACTCTGGAAGCTGAAGTCCACAAGTCTTAAAATTGCCAAGGTTGGAGACCCTTGAACCAAACCATGTTATTTTTCAGCCACTGTCCACTAGACCAGTGCTCTCTATAATTCCCTCACTCGTGAATGTTAACTTCCTAACAGTGAGGACAATTCACCAGTGGAACAGCTTGCCTCCAGAAACTCCACCACCATACACACAACTTTGAAATAACGCTGAATTGACCACACTTCATAATTAGCTGAATGGATCCAATTACTTACCCCATCTTGAATAGCTCCAGTAAGAATGAGAATGCTTTGGGATACA
Source organism: Hydrophis major (assembly GCA_033807585.1). Taxonomy (NCBI): domain Eukaryota; kingdom Metazoa; phylum Chordata; class Lepidosauria; order Squamata; family Elapidae; genus Hydrophis; species Hydrophis major. The sequence goes on from CM066330.1 coordinate 258,748,201, forward strand.
GTAAATATATATTATTATTTTGCAAAATATATAAACAGTGAACTTGAGAGTGGATCTGCGGACTGAAGTGCTGTAGTTGCCGTATTTGGCATTTTCTCAAGTTGGCGCAGGGACAAAATGGCTGCAGAAATCTGGGCACATATACACCCAGCAGTGGCCCTGGTGATTTGTGTGTTGACATTTGTAATGTCAAATCCTTTCCTCTCTAACATTGAACCCATCTTTCCTTTTGCAAAACTGTCAGCATTTAAAAAAAAAAAAAAGATTTTCCACTCATTGTCGCTTTGAGTTGAAAGGTATCTCGGAAAGAGTAACAAAGACCTTTCTTGTATATTTCCCACTGAAACTGTAGGCAAGGGAAGGTTTGAATATACAGGTAGACCTCAACGTACAACTTATTGAACCCAACATTTTGGTTGCTAAGTGAGACCATCTGAGTTTTGCCCCATTTTATGACCTTTCTGGCTACATTTGTTAAGGGAATCACTGCAGTTGTTAGGTTAGTGACACAGTTGTTAAGTGAATTTTTGTTTGTCAAAAGGTAACCGCATGACTCCGGGATTGTGCAACCGTCATAAATATATGCCAGTTGCCAAGCAGCTGAATTTTGATCATATGACCAATGGAGTGTAGAAAATGGATATAAATTACTTTCTTGTGTAACCTTGGTCACTAAGTGGTTGTAAGTTGAGGATTTCAACTTACTGAATTAAATTATTTTCCTTGATCCACATAATATATTCACTGGTGACTAACCAAACAGTCTGCATGGGAATAACACACTAAGTCCTCAAAAAATCTAACCGAGATTCACCTTAATTAAATTAGTTTTTGGCGTAACTTCATCGAACTACTGCATTTGCACCGAAGAACTTCCGGGTCAAAAGGATTTTCCAGTCACATCATCACTCTCTGGGAGACACCTAGTTGGGGGCTCTTTTCACGTCCCTATTAAGTTGCCCGCCGAAGCGGTACCCATTTATCGACTTGAGGTTGCCCGCTTTCGAACTGCTGGGTTGGCGGGATCCGGAGCGAGTGTTGGGAGCTCACCCGCCACTTGGCAGCAACAGGCGCTCGAACACAAGCCTGCCAGTCGGCAGCTCAGCATCGTAACCATGTGAGCCACTGTGCTCCTCATTGGATCCTAAATAAATATGTTGGGTGAACCTAGCCATCAGTTTTCCTTTTTCTAGGGATGGTTTGATGTTCGACTTGGCTCCCAAAGGAAGGATTTGACAACCACCAAACTGCTATTTTGGCATGGCAGCTGGGTCAAAAAAGTCAGAGCAAAAAAACCAAAAAAAATAACTTTAGGAAACATTTATTTTAGCCTTCTTCATACATTCCTCACTACATCTGATGGCTTAAAATGGCAGTTTTTTTCCAAACTTGGCCACTTTAAGATGGGTGGGCTTCAACTCCCAGAATTCCCCAGCTGGCCATGTCAGTCCTGCTTTAGGCTGGTTGCTGGCTGTGGAATTCTGGGAGTTGAAGTCCACCCAACTTAAAGTGGCCAAGTTTGAAAAAACATTGACTTAAGATGAGGCAACCTACAAGGGCCCCATCCTGGCCTTCTCCAATATGTCCCCCTCGCTCATGGTTTCATATCTTCCTGTTTGGAGACATTTAAGTTACCTCAGAACTGCAGATTGTATGGCCTCATGTTCAACTGAACGCAAATCGTGTGTTATTTTCCCAAACCTTGGTCACACAAGAAGTTCAGCCTGCTCATTGGGTTAATCTATTACCAGGGTTTACATAATGCAAGCGAGCCATAAGCTTACTACAGGTAGTCCTCAACTTAACAACCGCAATTTGAGCCCAAACTAAGTGCTAAGTTGCTAAGTGAGGCAGATAAAGTGAGTTTGGCCCCATTTTATGACTTGTTCAATTAGTGACACAGTTGTTAAGTGAATCTGGCTCCCCCCCCCATTGATTTTGCTTGTCAGAAAGTTGCAAAAGGGATTATGTGACTCCAAGACGCCGCACAACCGTCATAAATACAAGTCGCAGAACGTCCGAATTTGACTCACGTGACCCTGGGGATATTGCTATGGTAACAAGGGTTTTTAAAAACGGTCATAAGTCACTTTTTTCAATGCCGTCATCGTTTCAGATCAGATTAACAGAGTTGGAAGGGACCTTATAGGTCACCTAGTCCAACCCCCCGTCCCAGCGGGAAACCCTACACCATTTCAGACAGATGGCAGTCCAGCCTCTTCTTGAAACCCTCCAGTGATGAAGCTCCTACAACTTCCGAAGGCAAACTTTGTTCCATGGGTTGATTGTTCTGTCAGAAAATTTCTCTTTATTTCCAGGTTGAATCTCTCCTTGTTCAGTTTCGATCCATTATTCCTTGTCTGGCCTACAGGTGCTTTAGAAAATAGCTTGACCCCTTCCTCCTCTCTGTGGCAGCCCCTCAAATATTGGAAGACTGCTCTCCCATCTCCCCTGGTCCTTCTCTTCACTAGACGAGCCAGGCCCAGTTCCTGCAACGGTGCTTCATATGTTTTAGCCTCCAGTCCCCTCTTCATCCTGGTTGCTCTTCTCTGTACTTTTTCTAGAGTCCCAACATCTTTTTTATAATTTATATTATAATTTTATAATTTTATTTCGAACGGTCACTAAACAAACTGTTGTAAATTGAGGATTACCCACACTAATATGACAGTCGAGGCACACACAACCATGGTTAAAACCATCCAAGATTAGGAAAAGCATGCTGGGCAACCTGGCAGGGTTTGAAATGAGTGGTAATTTAGGCAACAGACAAGTGGACATCAACAATCTTTGCTTTCCCCCCATTTTTTTATTTTTGTTTTTTTTAATTGTTGATGGTTTCAACTGGCACGGAGGGTGCACCGCATCGAAAGCAGATGGCTCTCTTCTTCGTGAAGGAAGTTTATTATTTTGCATTTGCGACTGTACATGGAAGACACAAAATAAATTTTAATATTAAATAAAAACAAGAGAGGGCCCGATTACAAGATGTGGCAGCAGAGGTACAAATCCACATTTTTCCCAAACCATGAATTGATTGTTCTGGTTTTCATTTGCCTGGGAAGCTTAGCTACCTTGGATGACCAGAGGGGAAGATCTAAAGAAATATTTCTCAAAGTTGGCAAACGTTCAGACAGATGGACTTCAACTCCCAGAATTCCCCAGCCAGCATAGATTTCAATTCTGGGAGTTGAAATCCAACTGTCTGCAAATTTGAGACACACTAGTCTGAAATCTTGTTTTCCAACTCTTTTCAGAGAACTTACACAGTATTTAAATACCACCAGCCTAAGCAAACTTCTCCCTTTCCCTTCCTTCATTCTTCTAGGATTTTTCATTTTCACAAACTCAAATACTTTTGTGTTAGTAACACTTGCGCTTGGAGGCTGCTAATAGGTCTGGGCATGCAGGCCAAATTACCCTCTCCATCAAGTATAAAAATGGCTCTCTTTTCACATTTGTGTGTATCTGCGTGGGTTCACAACGCAGAGACTTGTCCTATGTGGAAAACGGAAACTGGTGTGTAGGTGCAATTAGTATGGGGCAGTTGTATTCCTAGTATGCACGAAGAAGGCAGGAAGGTTAGGGATTTCAGACACCACAGTCAAGATGGATGCAAGTCGGACCGTCTCCATTTTACACAGGGCAGTTCTCCAAACTGCAAGCTGCAAACTTACAAAGAGGCTGAAAGATTGCAAGAAATTCATACCTGCCTTTTTTCCCCCCTCCCACCCAACTGCTGAAATTAAAGCCATTTTCCAAGAAACACTTCTGAATTTTGAACGTCTTTTTCCCCCTAGTTTTCTTTTGAAGCCCACACTTTTCATCTCGTAATGACAGCGGCCAACTTTTTGGAGATGTTTTGCTTCGTGGGAGATCTATATCATATATTTCAACTGACTTGAAAAAGGAAAATAACACGTTTAACTCTTATTTCTTATTCTTTCCAACCCCCAAAACAAAATGGAAGCAGGGCGAGTAATACTTGTTCGGTAGAGAGGCTGGGAGGTCTTGATTGAGAACCCTCAGACTTCTCCCACAGCCCCTTTGCACCGGCTTTCAAACTGGGCAGGGTTTGTGCAATGAAAGCAAAACACACAAAAGGTGCCTGGAACCTGGGATTAGGGAGTTGGGTTAATACTGGTTGTAACTTTTGAGAATTGCACCTGGAGCCAAGGAGAGAGTCACAAGAAGCTTCTGTACAACTTTGAGACTCGAAGCCTGGCCATTTTAAAGAGAAAAGAAACAAAACAAGAACAAATAATAATAATAATAATAATCATTGTCCCACATTCTCACAATAAGCTGGCTGGTCCGGGGAAACTTCCCATCCGGTGCCAATCCCAGCAGCCTCCGTTCCCAGCCGCTGCTATTTCCTACAGGTGTGCAGGCAGCCAGGCCCTCCTCACCTGGATGATGTACAGAGCACAAAGCAAACTTGGTGACAAAACAGGACAAAAATCTGCTGGCGGTACTTGCAAGGAGTCCATTGCAGAGCTCAGGGCCCTGAATTGGCTGTGGCTGCTCCCCTCGGAGATGATTTCAGCAGAACTGTAAGAAGGGGGGAAAGGGATTTAGAGACAGAAAAGATTCTGCAAGTAAACCTCTTCTGCTGAATGGGAAGGAAGGATAAAATAGGCCAAAACTCCCTGAACAACTGTGTTGTGGCCTGCCAGTGGAACTGGAAGCAGATTCGGACAGTGAGGAGGTTGGGGAGGAACACGGGCCATTCCTGGAGTCTGGGGAAGGCTCTGACGAGGGCTCTGTGTCGGAGGCAGAGATGGGGCCAGGGCTGTCTGATAGTAATCAGCTGCCTTCAGAGTCGGATATCAGTGGGGCAGAAGAATAGCTGGAGCCTGTTCCCAGGGTGCGCATGCACAGAGCTGCCAGGAGAAGGGAACAGCTAAGGAACAAGTGTCAACTCGGGAGTAAAGGCACAGGTGGGCGGTGAGTGGCCCCTCCCAGAGGGAATAAAAGAGAAGCGAAAGGGGAGTGGGGTTTTGCAGGAGACAATTATTTCGTTTGGGTGAAAATCTGTTCCTGCGTTCTTGCCAAATATTGTCTGCTACAGAGTGGCCTCTGAAAGATATCGGCCTAGCAACTCTTCAAGCCTGATAAAGGTCTGTAGTTGTGAAATCTCTTGAAGACTGTCGGCCGGGACTTTGCTGGAGAGGAATTCACTGTAAACTAAATGAAAGGAGTTTATTGGGACGAGGAGTCAGCTTCATGCTGTTGCGGAAGCCTAGGTCAGAACAAACTGTCTCACTTAATGAACGTTAATTTGGGCTCAATTGTGCTTGTAAATCAAGGGTGACCTGTATCAGGGTCATAGGTCACATCCAGGCTGGCCCCAAAGGCATGAAGATTGCTTACCTTCCAGCGATTTCCACATTCATTACACACCACAAAGGTTGTCATTGGCTCATCTGAACTCCGGGTTTGCACCTGTGGGAATCAAACACTGGATAAGCCTCCGCCAGGTGGCAGATTTCCAAAACTGTCAAATCGCCACCTTTCCTCACCCCTTCCATGTATGACAACTACAGGTAGTTCTCGACTTACAACAGTTCATTTAATTAACTGTTCAAAGTGACATCACTGGAAAAAGTGACTCATGACCATTTTTCACAATGACAACCATGGCAGCCTCCCCTTAATCATGTGATCAAAATCCAGATGCTTGGCAATGGGTTCATATTTATGACCATCGCAGTGTCCCAGGGTCATATGATCAACTTTCATCACCTTCTGACAAGCCAAGCCAGTGGGGAAACCAGATTTACTTAACAACCAGGTTACTAACATATCAACTGCAGTGATGCACTTAACAACAGTGGCAACCAAGGTCGTAAAATGGGGCATAGTTCACTTAACAAATGTCTTGCTTAGCCAGAAATTTTGGGCTCCAAATTTTTGTGGCTGTAAGTAGAGGATTGCCCGTATTCCTGCCCTGTTTAAGTTTGCTCAATTCCACTATTTTTACGATTTTATGTTTTTTTAACATTTGTAGGCCACCCAGGATCCCTCTGGGGAAAGGAGATTTTTAACAGTTTTAAACATGATACAATCAGTCCTGTGAAAGTCTCACCTGGGTGTAGGTGCAGTTCTTTTCCTTGCACTTGCCACAGGTGAAAAGGTCTGTCTGGGTCCCTCCCGTTTTGGCCATTTGATGCTCCCGGATGGCTTCCTTGGTCATGGCTTTGCGGATCTCTTTCAGTTCATTGCTGGCCATTTCCTGTCCAGGAAAGAAGGCAAAGGGTCACTTCGCTACACGGCAGGCAAAAACACAGCTGGAACACAGAAACATTTTAAGCATGTTTAATTCAAGATAGAATCATAGGGCTGGAAGGGACCTTTGGAGGTCTTCCAGTCCAACCGTTCCCTGCTCATCCAGGAGACCTCATGCCAACCTGGATAAGTGGCTGTCCAAACTCTTCTTAAATATCTACAGTGATGGAACATTTACAACTTCTGGAGGCAAGTTGTTCCATTGATTGACTGCTTTGACTGGGGAAATTTCTTCTTTTCTAGGTTGGATCTCTCTTTAACAAGCTTTCAACCACGGCTTCTTGTCCTGCCTTCAAGTACTTTGGAGAGTAAGTCAATCCTCTCTTCTCTGTAACAGCCCTTCAATTATAAAGGTACTTTGGTACTCAGTGTTAAGCCTGGGTTCCCCAACCAGGGTTAAGGAGAAAAGCTAAACAGAATGTGCAGCGTTAGTCAGATAGGCAAACAGATAAATGAGTGAGATAAGCTTGTATGTTTGTTAACATACAGTAAAAATAACAGATACGCTTGTGCTATCAAAAATATAGTTTATTCCATTTATAGCATAGTCAAAATAATAGTCCATTAGTCATGTATCATTTAGTCAGGCCATTCAAGGATATTCAGTTAGCAAAGTCCGTGTAGAATATCCTATGTCAGTTCACTTACAAATCAGTCCTTTGTTTATCTCTCCTGTTTGAGTAACGCAGTCTTGAGTCCATGCAGTAATTAGGGATCATCAAAGCCAGAGAGAGAGCAAGCTGTCGTCTTGCTTCTTTTAAAGTGCTTTCACAACCACTCCCTTAATTACATTCCTATATTTAAAGTTGCAGACACTTTAACTTACAAACCATGATTACAGTTATTATTTTACCTAAACCAGTTAGGGCAAACAATGTTATCCCTAACACTCATCATTAATTGGTTCTGGGAGGCGCGATGAGTACCATAATGATGAGTACCAAACAAATTTTATCCATAAGGCATAACATAGTGAGTCACAAGGCAACCGACAGCAATGAATTCTAGCTTGTGAGTTGAATACCAACCAAATGAGGAGTACCAGGACAAAATGTCTCACTTGACAACAGACATTTTGGGCTCAACTGTGGTCATAAGTTGAGGACTGCCTGTGCTTGCCTAGCAAAACAACTTGAATGGATACAATTCCAGACATTTTAGTCTCCCCGTCTCACCTCTGAGGTCATCACTGCGATTTGTTCGGGGGTGATCACTCCACACAAGACGTTCTTCCGGAGATCAGGGTTCTTGGAATCCTTGAGGTTGGACAGGCGACTCCTGATCCGGTTTTTGTACTTTAAATCTGTGTTCTTCACATCTTGGAATATAAGTTCAGGTGCCATTAAGGACCACCAACACAGAGAGATGTGAGTTTGCTGTAGCTCCAGCCAGAAGCTTATCAGCACATCAGGAATGTCTACGTATCCACACACTGAGAGAGGCTCCTCAAAGCTTCAGGGTTGAGATATTTTATCAAGGGTCACCATTAATGAACAGAACAACTGATGGATGTCCCTGTTCTGACCAAGGTTTCCTAAGACCATAATTAGTCAAAATAATTCTTGTTTTATTTCAACACTGGGAATTATGTGCATTCCCAGCCCGTAATGAGTCCCAAACAGTCCCTCGAGATAATCACCCACCTTTCTCTTTGAATTGCTGCCAACAACTAAAGTGCCAAATTAACTGGGGAAAACCCCCCCCACCAAATTACAAAGTCCACACAGAGCTTCAAGATTCAACCCGAAGAGAGCAAATGACTTTGCTTCCTGCAAAGGTTTCTCTACCTTTGCCTGTCCTTTATACCCTATGGGAGGGGTAATCACCTCCAAGCCTTACTCCCGAGTTGCCCCTTTTGTCTCAGCTGCTCTCACCTTCTAGCATCTCTGTGCACACGTGCACTGGGAACAGGCTTCCCTTGTTCATCTGCCTTGCTGCTGCCAGACTCCAGAGGCTCCAGAGTCAGCACCCCACTCCCAGATGGTCCTGGGCCCATCTCTGCATCGGATGCAGGATCCTCGTCCAAGTCCTCCCCAGACTCCCAGACTGGTCCCCGTTCTTCCCCACTGTCCGATTCCACTACCATCTGCACAGGCTACCGGCAAACCACAACGGTCCCAAAGGTGCTTTTTGGGGAGCCAACTGGACTTTCTGGTTTTTCTTGTGAAGATGTTTCGCTTCTTATCCAAGAAGCTTTTTCAGCTCTGACCAGAGGGTGGGGAATAGAAGGGTTTATACTCCTTGGAGAAAGCTGGTCATTTGCATCCTTTTAATTTAGAGAGTCATTGAGGCTACTGGGAGGTTGATCTGCGTCCTCAGGGTCACCTGAGTGGTGCAAATGGGTCTCGAACCCTCTTGACTGGAGGATGTTTTTCTGCCCTTCACTGTTGAAGACAGGCGCAGGAGGCTGTTGGGGGTGAGTCTGTGTTGTCTGCATCTCCAATGAGAGGTGAAACATCTTCAAAGAAAAAAACAAGAAAAGTCCAGTTGCTTCCTGAAAAAGCACCTTTAGGATATACCATGAGCTGGATGACTGAGAATCTCCATAGACCTTTAACACCTGCTGTAGTTTACATATGCATAATACCTTTAGAGGCAGCGGGGAATAAAATCCATATGCCTTACAAACTGAGCAAGTCCAATAGGAGAGCATTATTTATGGCACAGGAGTAAATTGTGGGGTCCTTGGTACTCTTGGAGCTTGGATATTTTCTTGCAGACATTTCATTACCCAATTAAGGTACATCAGCAGTGCTAGAGGGAAGTGGGGTTTGCTCTCATTTTATATATGTTTGGTTTCCTTATGTGGGTAGAGTTTGCTCTCATTTTCCCTTACTACAGGGGTCTCCAACCTTGGCTCCTGGAAGCCTGGCGGACTTCAACTCCCAGAGTTCCACAGCCAGCAAAGCTGGCTGTGGAATTCTGGGAGTTGAAGTCCGCCAGGCTTCCAGGAGCCAAGGTTGGAGACCCCTGCCTTACTACATATTTCCCTGAAAATAAGACTGAGTCACATATGAATTTTTGCTCCAAAAGACGCATAAGGGCTTATTTTCCAGCTAGGTCTTATCGTTGAGGAAATACCATGTTAAATACATCCATCTGACTGATGATCTTAGCTAGGGCTTATTTTAGGGGTAGCGCTTATATTACGAACATTCTGAAAAACCATGCTAGGGCTTATTTTTCCAGCTAGGGCTTATTTTTTTTGGGGGGGGGGGGAGGGATACGGTAGCACTGATGATGTTACTAAGTTTAGTGATGAGATGCCTGCAAGAAGACAACCAAGCTCAAAGAGCACCAAGGATCCCACCGTTAAAAAGACAAATATAAAAAAGAGTTTTAAAAATTAATGAGGTTTACTGTAAATAGAGACCAAAGAGCCAGAGGGCACAGGGATGGGCTCTTCTCTAATACCCTCTCAACAATTTCCAGCAAAATGCACCCCATTGGGGCTCCCAGCCAGCAGGTTTTAAGGCTTTTCCAGAAAGCCAAAAAGAGGGAAGGGAGATCTCACTGAATGCTGAATTCCACTGAGTAATCATTCTCACTGTCAGGAAATTTCTCCTTGGCTCCAGGTTGCTTCTCCCCTTGATGAGTTTCCACCCATTGCTTCTTGTCCTGCCTTCAGCTGCTTTGGAGAAGAGCTTGACTCCCTCTTCTCTGGGGCAGCCCCTGAGATATTGGAAGACTGCTATCATCCCTCCCCACTTATTTTCATTCAACTAGACATACCCAATTCCTGTAACTGTTGCTCATCATATGTTTTAGCTTTCAGTCCCCTAATCATCTTGGTTACTCTTCTCTGCTCTTTTTCCAAAGTCTCAGTACCTTTTTTTAATATCATGGCAAGATATATACAGAGTCTGGAAAAGGGCCTTAAAAATAAGAATTTCCATTTGAAATAATCTCTGATCAGAATCCCGTAATTTTTTTTTCCAGGTGATACCTTCAAGGTGTTTTGGATTTAATTCTCAAAGCCTTTAACACACCTAATGAGGGCAAGGGGACTGCAGGCCTAAACATCTGGACAATATCAGGTTACTAATCTGTTCAGTTTTGTTTACTGACACCACAAACAACGAAAGGATATATTCTTCAATCTGGCTAGCAAGTTGCTCACAGTCAGCACCAATAGCCACATAGTCATCTGTTAAGGAAAAGGAGCACAATAGGAATATTTAAGAGTAGGTATTACAGGAAGTCCTCAACTTACAATAGTTCATTCACCATGCAAAGTTACAACAGGATTGAAAAAAAGTGACATGACCATTTATCACACATATGACCATTGTAGCATGCCAAACAGCAAGATCACAGCTCACCAGCTCAAATCCCCCAGCAACTAAGACTAACCTGAGCACAACCAAGCCCCCACCTGAACAGAACACACCTCCAGCCAATCAGAACACGGCCAACCCGCCAACCAATCAAAACACAGCCAAACCCCCAACCAATGAGAACACAGCCAAACCCCCACCCAATCAAGTCACACCCCCACTAGCAGTTAAAAGGAAGAAGCAGCTGCAAGCTCACATCACTCTGAGAAGCACAGAGCTGAAGACACAAGCCTGAAGATGATGAATGAGACTTCATCGAAACGTTGCCTAGATACTTCCAATCTTACATGGAAGAAAACCCGAATAACCAAAGATCCACATACAAATACCCGCGAGAACCTCAGAAAACATATATATATATATATGGTATTCAGCTTTGCTTGGGTATTTTCCCACGTCATTGTAGTTGTACTTTTAAAGTTGTAGCAAGGTTTTGGCAGAATCTCATCTGCCATCATCAGGCTTCTGTATTGTGTTCGTCTGTGAGTCAGACTTTTACAGTTGTTTCAATTTTAAATTTGGGGCTAGTCTACTGCTGTGCCACAATGGTTTTTTCTTCATCCTGATTGGTTGGGAGTCTTGGTCTGTGTTTATTGGTCTTGGAATTTGCTGTGTTTTGCTTGATTGGTGTTTCTAATATCTTCTGTCTGTTTTGTGGCTTTTTTTGTGTCTTGATTGGCTGGCAACATTGTGTTCCTATATTGGAGGCTTTTAGTGCAGCTTGGCTCCAAGTAAATGGACGGCTATCATTTGTTAGGAAGCTAGGTTTCATCTGGTTGCCTGGTTGGGGTGTGTTTGAGGTGGAGGTATCAGGGGGGATCTGTTTGTGCCCAGGTGTTTACCTGGCTTGTGGTGTGGAGATTTTTTTGTTTGTGAGTGCAGGCTTCCAAATAATTGACAGTCTGGTGGAATCATCTCTTCTATTCATGCTTTCAGGTGTTTTTTCAATCTCTATGCCTTCGCTGATAATTCTGTGGCTGGGGTTTTCTATAGTGGCTAGGGTTTTGGTGCCATTGAAGTTGATGCTATGACCTGTGGCTTTCAGGTTTTGGACTAGTGAGGAAGTGTGTTCCAGCTTTTTTACTGCATTTTTGTGTTCATCCAGGCGGGTACTTATTCTTCTATTGGTCTGTCCAATGTATGTGGCCTGGCATGATGCACAGGGGACTTTGTATATGCCTTGGTTTTCCAGGTCAATTTTATCTTTGGGGTTTCTAAGGATGGCTGCTATTTTTCTGTCTGTTTTGAAGGCAGCCTTGATGTGATGCCTGTGTAGTATCTTACTGATTTTGTCTGTAGTGCCTCTTATGTAGGGCAGGACAGCTGTTCCATAGGTCTTTTCATCTTCTAGGTCTCCATTATGTCTCAATGTGTTTTTGTGGATCAAGCCGGTGATTTTGCTTTTGTGGAAGCCGTTGGCTGTCAGTACTTTAGTCAGGGTGCATAGTTCAGTCTTTATGTGTGTCTTGTCTGCCAGGCGTTTGGTTCTAGTGTTTTGGCCACAGATTTTACCTGTGCTGGGTGGTGGTGGGATTGGGCGTTGAGGTAGCGGTTGGTGTGTGTTTTCTTCTGGTAAATGGTGTGTCCTAGTGTGCCATCTGTTTTTTTGTAGATTAGTACATCTAGGTATGGTAGTTGTTTGTTTGTTTCCATTTCCATGGTGAACTTGATTTTGGGGTGTGCGCTGTTTGGGTGTGTTAGGAAATTGTTTAGGTTTTCTTTTCCATGGGGCCAAATCACAAAGCCTACAACTACAACTTTAAAAGCACAACTATAATGACGTGGGAAAATACCCGAACAAAACTGAATACCATACACACACACATATACCGTGTTTCTCATATAATTAGGCCGGGTCTTTTTTTTTTTTTTTGAGCCCTCCAAAAATGGCTAGGCTGTCTTTTCCGGGGTGACTTAATGCCCCCCTTGCATCTTTGGGCGGGCTGGCAGCGACGGCTTGGATGTTGACCTCGGTGTTGGTGGGGCACTTCGTATCGGGGTCAACTCAGGCAGCACCGTATCCGGGTGTGCAACAAAAGTACTTCCTAATGGCAAGCCCCCCTGCCATTTCCCCCCCCCCATTTCGCATGTTTTAATATAGGCCTTAATTTGGGGGGAGGGGCTTAATTTCATTTCATGCCTATAAAACATGCTGGGACTTCCTGTTGGGGGAGGCAGTATTGTTGGAGAAACAGGGTATATATACACACACACAACAGCCTGAAGATGGCAAGTGGGACCTCGTCGAAACGTTACCAAGATGCTCTCAAACTTACACGGGAAAGACCCAAACACGCCAAGACCTGCATATATATATATACACACACACATATACACACTCACTCATATATATATACGTATATATGCTATTCAGCTTTGTTCGGGTATTTTCCCACATCATTGTAGTTGTGCTTTTAAAGTTGTAGCAACGTTTCGGCCGAAACGTTGCTACAACTTTAAAAGCACAACTACAATGACGTGGGAAAATACCCGAACAAAGCTGAATACCATACATCTAAGTACCCACGAAAACTTAAGAAAACATATACATATATACATGCATACATATAAAACATATGAATATGTTTATATGTGTATATGTATATTGGTGGGTGAGTAGATGGATGGATGAGTGGATGAAAAGAGAGAGACACACACAGAGATATATATCTATAGATATATAGATAGATATAGGGTGTGTGCATATATATTAGTGTGTATATACAACATATATGTGTGTGTGTCTATGGGTGGGTGGGATGGGTGGATGGATAGATTCTTTTGAGAGTGGGCATCAGAATTTCATTTTTAACATATGCCAGCGTGTACACAGAAAAGGTGACAATAGAGGTTATCATATCTTATCTTATCTTGAACATTACATACACCAGGTAGTTGTGTTCAGTACTAGTACAGAAGGAAAAAAACATTTACAGTAGGAAAAATCAGGAGCCACGCTCATTTCTCTTGTGACTTACTGTCTGTCTGGAGTGCTGAAGTTAACATTTCTCGACATTTGCCTCGAACTGTGTCACACGTGATGGGTACTGGAGGGAAAGTAGTGATTTTGGGAGTGGTGGGAGTTTTTACAGACTCCTGCCTTTTGATGGAGCTGAAAGAGAAAACAAACCTGTCTGAATGTTGAGGTAGAATTCTATATTTCCAGAAGTTTCGAAGCCTCCTTCCTATTTTACTTGGAATATTATTTATTCTTTCCTAATCTTTGGAATGTAAAAAATAATCTCCAAAACTTTCTTGCCGTTGTTTCCCACATCTATAGAGTACTTGATTAAGCCCATTAAAATATTTTAGATGTATTCAAGAAAATAGTTTTGAAAATTCAACTAATAAAGACAATGAAAATGTAATCAAGAGAACATTAAGGATGTAGACCTGTGATGGCGAACCTAAGGCACATGTGCCACAATGGCATGCAGAGCTATTTGTGCTGGCACGCGAGCCACAGGCAAACTTACCTCACTGCACATGCATGTACCTCACAGCTTTCTGGCCTGTTTGAGGCCTTTTTAGACCTCCCAGAGGCTTGAGGAAACCTCTGCAGCCCAAAAAATAGGCCCGTTTCATCACTTCCTGTATTTCCAGAAATACCGGAAGTGATGAAACAGGCCTATTTTTTGGGTTGCAGAGGCTTTCATCAAGCCTCTGGGAGGCCAAAAAAGCCTAAAATGGGCCAGAGATCAGCTAGGAGGTGCAGTGCAGGTAAGGGAGTGGCGGGGGGATTGCACTCATATGTGCAGGGGGCGGGAGGATGCACATTGTCTTCCGGGTGCTGGCAGGCAAGTGCCCGCATGCACAATTTTTGATACAGGAGCCCAAAAAGGTTAGCCACCACTGATTTAGACAATTAAGTGTGGTGACACCCTTTTTTTTTTTTTTTTGACAAAATTGGCAGAACAACTGCAGTGATTCACTGAACAACTGTGGCAAGAAAGGTCATAATATCGGGCAAAACTCACTTAACCTGTTTCCCCAAAAATATGACCTACCCTGAAAGTAAGTCCTAGCCTGATTTTTTACACGTGCACCTAATGTAAGCCCTACCCCCCAAAATAAGCCCTAATTAAGATGCCACCCACTCCAGAGTAGACGGGTAAAAATTAAGCTAGGGTGGGAATGAGGGTTGGAGCTGCCCTCCTACTTAACTTTGGACAGTTGTAGCCAGGCCTCGCACACCCCGACACCTGCCTTGCCGGCCCATTTCTTCTGCAGCCGGCAAGTCTGGCAAGGCTTTCCCTGAAGGCCTCTGGAGCTGGTAACAAAGCTATGGATCGATCCAGAGCTCTGTTACCAGCTGCAGAGGCCTTCAGGAAAGCTTTGCCAGCTGCAGAAGAAGTTCCTGAACGCCTCTGACAGCAAAAAGGAGGCTGGGGGTGATGTGCATAAGTGAGGTTAGTCAGTGGATGGCATCCCCCGAAAATAAGACCTGGTGCCTTTTTTTTTGGTGGCAAAAATATATATAAGACAAGGTCTTATTTTCGGGGAAACACGGTATCTCACTTAGCAAGAGAAATTTTCGGCTAAAATCTTAAAGAGTTAAAAATAGCCTTTATAGCCACAATCCCCTCTCCTTCCTAGTTTGTAACACTAATGTGGTTTTCTGCCACTATATGTGGTTGGCCCTGATTTGAAGGAGTCCCAAAGGTGCTTTTTCTTCATGAGACAACTGGACTTTCTTTGAGGACATTTCGCTTCTCATCCAAGAATCTTGAAGGAGTCCCATTGTACGATTTCATCAGCAGCTTCCTTATCATCAAAATTCTTGGCTTAAAGGTTGACTTTCCTTCAGATGAGGAACACCCATTTTTCCTGATTAAGAATAAATACAGCAGTATCCTGTTCCAACAATGGTCAACACAATACAGGTAGTCCTTGATTTATGGAGCACAATGGAGCCCAACATTTTCATTGCTCAGCAAGACGATTGCTCAGTGAGTTTTTCCCCATTATACAAGTGAATCAGTGTTGTTCAGCGAATCAGTGCAGTGGTTAAGTTAGCAACGTGGCCGTTAAGTGAATCTGGGTTCCCCATTGACTTTGCTTGTCAGAAGGTCACAAAGGGGGATCATGTGACCCGGAACACTGCCACCGTCATTAATACGAGTCAATTTCCAAGCATCTGAATTTTGATGATGTGATCGTGGGGATGCGGCAATGGTTGTAACTGTCAAAAATGTTCACAAGTCACTTTTTCAGTGTGGTTGTGATTTCGAATGGTCATTAAATGAGCGGTTGTAAGTCAAGGACTACCTGTATTTCTGGGAAGCCTTTAAGCAGGGCAAGAAGGCTGTTGTTGCTCTACAGGTGGCCTTGAGCTTGGAAACCAAGCAAACCAACAGATCTTTTCCATAAAACTTTTCTTTAATTGAATGAGAATAGAATAACAGAGTTGAAAGGGACCTTGGAGGTCTTCTAGTCCAACCCCCTGCTTAGGCAGGAAACCTAAGGGTAAACCTATGGCACGGGTACCTCAGGTGGCACGCAGAGCCATTTGTGCTGGCATGCAAGCCCCAACCAAACTTACCAGCATTGCGCATGCATGCGCCTCCCAGCTGATTTTCAGCCTGTTTGAGGCTGTTTTCGCCCTTCCGAGGCTTGAGGGAAGCCTTTGCAGCCTTGGGAGGCCAAAAAAATGGGCCTTCTGGAAATACCGGAAGTGCTGAAATAGGCCTGTTTTCAGCCTCCTGAGGCTTCAGAAGCTTCCCTCGAGCCTCTGAGAGGACGAAAACAGCCTCTACTAAGCTCCAGAGGCCCTGAGGAAGCTGAAAATGGACACTTCTGGTATGTCCGGAAGGCCCATTTTTCGGCCACCCAAGGCTGCAGAGGCTTCCCTCGAGCCTCCAGGAGGGTGAAAGCGGCCTTAAACAGCCTGAAAATCAGCTGGGAGGTGCATGCATGCACAATGCAGGGAAGGGGGGATGTTTTACGTACACAGGCGCGGGGGGGGGGGCACATTGCATTTTGGGTGCCGGCATGCACGCATGCGCTTTCAGCACACCACCACAAAAAGGTTCACCATCACTGTCCTGTACCATTTGAGACAAGTGGTTATCCAATCTCTTCTTTAAAAATCCTTTAATACAATTGCTTCATGTTGCTACCTTAGCCATAAGCTTTACTTCCTAAAGACATTTAGGAAGGAGTCTAAAGACATTTAGAAGAACTACATTTTGAGTAAATAAAACAAGAAGTAAAATTGTGGATCCTGTAATCAGGAGAGGCAAGAAAAATCCTTCGAATCGACCATAAGCAACCTCATTGGATCAGTGGTAAGTATCGAACCAAGATCTGGATCATATGTACAGATTGCTCCCTTATGAATAATATTATGAAAAACAGGGGAGGCGGAGAGAAAAATCAGATATATATTGAATTGAAGATGTCACAAGGGGACAAGTTTTTTTTCCTATGAAATTTAAAAAAAAAAAATCCATCAAAGGTGATAGAGAGAGCCCGTTGGATCCCTGCAGCTTTCTTGATATGTTTGTGAGTAGGAGATTGCAGCTCCTGTCCATTTCAACAGATCCATAATATCAAGTGTTCAGAAAAGAGACCGTGAGGCATGTATAGGTAATCCTCAACTTACAACAGTTCATTGAGTGACCGTTTGAAGTTACAACAGCACTGAAAAAAGTGACTTATGACCATTTTTCAGACTTATGACCGTTGTAGCATCCCAATGCTCACGTGATTTACATTTGGATGCTTGACAACTGATTCACATTGATTGACAATCCCCTTTTGCAACCTTCTAAGCAAAGATAATGGGGAAACATGATGTGATGACCAAAGGGACGTGGCACAAAAGCAACAAAGTCATAAAAGTAGGCAAAGTCCTTTTAATACCTCCAACTTGGCCCCCAATATCCAGTTATCATCGGCTGGAGAAAAAAACTCTCCCAAGAAGTTTTTAAAGGGAAGAAATTCAGTCTGAACCCAAAATACATATAAAATATAAATAAAAACCAATAAAAACCACACTGCAGCAATTAACGAGACAGGGCAGGTTAAGGAAATGCAGAATTCAAAAGATAATGAAACACACACAGCTGGGAGGATGCCAGAACTCAGATAAGAACTGACAAACTCAAAATATTTTCACGCTTTGCTTCCAGCAAAGAGCTATGCGCAAACACCCTTTTTATCCTGTTTTCCCAGCTGCAGCTAATTAAGGGAATCAGGGCCCTTTTCTCCCCCGTAACCCATGTTGCTCCTTTATCCATTCCTCCCTGTGTGTCCTAGGATGAAGAGGGGTTGGGCCTGGCCCTTCCTCTGAATGCCCAGACGGACTTTGCCCTTCTCCAGTTTTCTCCACAGCCACTGGAGCTGCACTCCCATTCCCTGCCAGCTGTTCCGCCTCTTCCTTGGAATCAAATTCCAACAGGGGTATGACATATGATTCACTTAACAACCGAGTTACTGATTTAACAACTACAGTCATTTACTTAACCAATGTGGCAAGAAGTCATAAAATGGGGCAAAACGCACTTCACAAATTTCTCACTTAGCAACATAAATTCTGGGCTCAATTTAAGTCGAGGACTACCTGTAGTGTCTAGAATAAACTTTCTATAAAATATCAATACTGGTTCTCCTCGACTTATGACCACTACTAAAACCAAAATTTCCATTGTTAAGCAAGGTGGTGGTGAACACATCCAATTTTACGATGCGTTTTGCCATAATTGCTAAGCGAATCACTAAAGTTATTAAGTGAATCAGGCAGTTGTTAAGTGAATCCAGATTCTTCCATTGACTTTGTTTGTTGGAAGCCAGCTCGGAAGGTCACAAATGGAGATCATGTGACCCAGGGGACACTGCAACTGTTGTGAAGTGCCCAAATTTTGATCACAGGCATTTGCCACTCTCGCAGATCATGTGACTGTGGTGATACTGGGACAGTTGTAAGTGCGAGGACCCAATCGTAAGTCACTTTTTGTGCCATTGTAATTTAAAACAGCCACTACCAAAATAGTTGTAAATTGAGAACTACCTGTGTATCCAAATCTGTTTCTAGCTAGCTTTCGATATGTTGAAAGTGGTCCATCTAATTATTCTGTAAAGTGGGTCAATTTTATAGGCTCTATATGCTGTGATGAACAATCTCATTTTATGATTAAGAGCCTCTGGGACGCAGTAGTTAGAATGCAGTACAGCAGGCTACTTCTGCTGACTGCCGGCTGTCTGCAATTTGGCAGTTCAAATATCACCAGGCTCAAGGTTGACTTCCATCCTTCCGAGATGGGTAAAATGAGGAGCCAGATTGTTGCGGGGAAGAGACTGACTCTATAAACCGCTTAGAGAGGGCTGTAAAAGCACTGTGAAGCGGTATGTAAGTCTAAAAGCTATTGCTATTATTAGAGCCTTATGGTTTTCCTAAGACAAATAAGGAATTTGCCTCCCCTCCCAAACAGAAGCTGGACAGTAGATACCTCAAAAGGCAAGTAGTAGTTAATCAAGTAATTAACCAACCGGGTGAAGCACAAACTTTGTGGTTTGTGCTTTCATGGCCATGTCTATAACGTAACACAGAATAATCAGAGTGATTCCACTGCTAATTCCAATTAATTTGAGCACCAGTAGCATTTAATTCTTAGGAGACTCCATTTAAGTGGCTTCTTCAGATGGCATTAGTTTCTCCATGGTTCAATAGGAATATAAGTATATAAGCAATAGACTTATATACCACTTTACAGTGCTTTACACTCCAAGTAGTATACAGAGTCAGCCTCTTGCCCCCAACAATCTGGGTCCTCATTTTACCCACCTCAGAAGGACGGAAGGCTGAGTCAATCTTGAACCAGTGAGAATCGAACTGCCAAACTGCAGGCAGTTGGCAGTTAGCAGAATCAGCTGCCCCACAAGATATATGTAAGTCAGAGAGGCTGCCCCAAAGAGGAGGGGGTCAACTTATTCTCCAAAGGGCAGGACAAGAAACAATGGATGGAAACTAATCAAGGAGAGAAGCAGCCTGGAATTAAGAAAACTTCTTAATGGTGAGAACAATTAAACAGAAGTGGGTGCTTCAACACTGGAAGTTTTAAAGAAGAGATTGGATAAACATTTATCAGAAGGGGTATAGGGTCTCTTGCCTGAGCCTAGGGGTTGGACTAGAAGACCTCTGAGGTCACTTCCATCCCTGTTATTTGTACTCTGATTCAGAGGATCCCGAGGACACAGATAAACCTGCAAGTGACCTCAACGATTCTCAGACAGAAGGCTAACAATCAGCAAAGAATATAAATCCTTCCATTCCCCACTATTCAGTTAGACCTGAAGAAGCTTCTTGGATGAGAAGCAAAACGTCTTCAGGGAAGAATAAGTCCAGCTGCCTTCTGAAAAAGCATCTTTAGTACAATACAAATCATTCATTACACCCAAACAATACAATGGGTTCATGTTTCTCTGTATTACTGAATATTTGCCATCGTGAGATGTAGTTCAATGCTAAATTGAATTGAATAATTTATTTGTGATTATACATACAAGAAATTTGTCTTCAATGCAGAAGCTCCTAGTGTACATGCAAAGCAACAGAATGACAATCATCATCATACCAAAAAGAGGGAAGAGTAAGAAAGATAATATTAAAGATAAATAATAGTAATAATGCAGCCATACTCCATGGCAAATATACAGGGACATCAAACAGCATTGTGGGAATTAGGTGTTCAGCAGAGGAAGGGTCCAGCCAACTCGCTAAACAATTACTTATTAGATGTTCAGATTATTTGGAATCATGTTAACATGAAATATGTGTGTTTCTATTCAGAAAATGCTTCAATCAACATCATGTTCTAGGAAAAATTAGCAGGACTACTCCGAGCCACTGAATGGGAATTCCAAGCCCCCAATTTGAATGGTGGCTGATTGATACAGGTAGAATTGTGTGAGAATCCTATGAAGGAATTTGGAATAAGGGTACAGTGATATAGTGGGAGCCGAGAAATTACAAGACTTAGGACAGGTGACATGGCCAGTATTATTTATTTATTGCTGGCTACAGGACAAAAGGATTCTTATTCCCTTATGTGGCACAGTGATACTATTTAAGTCAAAAGAAATGTATGTACACAAACAGAAGACTGGGCTAATGAAGAAAGAAATAAAACTACAAATAAAATAAAGCAACAAAAGGAGAAATGCCCTTTATTAATAAAAGGAAGAGTGTGAGAAAGATGGGAGAAATGAAAGTGAATCAAATAATAAACAAGAATAAAAAGAAATGCACAAAGTCCACTGAGTTTTGCAGGTGTTTATTTTTTTTCCATTTATAATTGTAAGGTTCAGAAAAGGACATTATATGTTTGTCAAGATGAAGCCACCATCGCTTCTTGGGAATCTTTGTCAGTAGAGAAGTAATATTTCCCCGTTTGAATTGAGCTAAGTAGGGAAGCCATACTGATATTAATAATAACAGACATCTGGCTTAGAAACTGGGAAGCTGTGAGTTCTAGTTCCACCTTAGGCATGAAAGTCAACTGGGTGATTTTGACCAATCACAGGGAAACTGAATTCTAGTCCTGCCTTAGACATAAAAGCTGCTGGGTGACTTTGGGCCAATCACCAGGAGGTTGGGAGTTCCAGTCCCTTCCTTAGACGTGAAAATAGTTGGGTGTTTTTGGGCCAATCACCAGGAGGTTGTGAGCTCTAGTCCCGCCTTAGACATGAAAGCTGCTGGGTGACACTGGGCCAGACTCTCTCTCTCCCCCTCTCTGCCCAGCCCACCACATAGGATTGTTGTTGTTGGGAAAAATAGGAAGAAGGAGGAGTATTGGCTATGTTCACTGCCTTGAGTTGTTTATAAAACAAAAACTAAAGGTGGAATATGAATTAAATAAGCATTTGACACAAAACTTGGGTGGATTAAGGGGACAACCAGAAGAACATCACTTTCTATGGCTAAGGGAAGGATTACCTTTGGTCTCGTGAATCCCTGGTCTCTTTTGAAGAAGAAGCTGACAAAGAATTCTTCTTCTTTTCATCTCTCTTATCTTCGGAAGCATCTGAAGACAGTTAAGGAGGAAGAAGGACAAGCAGTAAAGAATGAACTCAGCCATAAAGAAGCAACAGGTCTTTTGCCTCTAGTGAGGTTCTAGGACGGCTCATTCCTTGGTCATAAGATCCTCTTCTGAGACAGCTAGCCTCCAAAGCAGAAGATAACAGCATGGTCCATGTTTCTATGTTTGTTTAATACCTGAGGAAGCTTGGAAGAACATCTGACATGGACAATGATGGAGAGGCTATTTTTCTGGCAATTAAAAGACAGAGCAACAAACAAGTTTTTGGCAGGAAAATAATCCAGTTCTAGATATACATCTTTTTCCTGGAAATCCGTTACTTCTCAAAAGAGAAGTAGCAGGGGAACATTTAGGGTTAAGGCTATGTGTTCCTATATATTTATCTTGTCCTCCGTTTGAACTTCATGTTCGATTGCTTTGACTTTTGGAAGGTGCATAATTGTTATTGGTTTCTTTTTATGATCTCTGGGGCGCTTAACGAAAATTGAACTCCATTTAATTTAGAAGTAAAATCTTTGTAATAAGCATTTGAGGATCGATTATCATGATAGCAGCCATGAATCTCAGTGCTGGTTGTCCTTGACTTACAACAGTTCATTTAGTGACCAAAAGTTACAACGGCATTGAAAAAATGTGGCTTATGAACGTTTTTCAGAGTTACGATTGTTGCAGCATCTCCAAGGTCACATGATCAAAATTCAGATGCTTGGCAACTGGCTCCTATTTATGATGGTTGTAGTGTCCTGGGATCATGTGATCTGCTTTTGTGACCTCCTGACAAGCAAAGTCAATGGGGAAGCCAGATTGACTAAACAACCGTGTTACTAACTAAACAAATGCAATGGTTCACTTAACAACTGTGGCCAGAAAAATCGTAAAATGGGGCAAACTCACTTCATGTTTCACTTATTAACATAAATTTTGGCCTCAACTGTGGTCGTAACTCGAGGATTACCTGTATTCATGGACTTGGTATGAAGTAGTGCAATTAGGAATTCATCACGGTTTGTTAGGACTGGGGAATTCTGAGTTTACAGCAATGTTTCTCAACCTTGGCAACTTTCAGGTGTGTGGGACTTCAATTCCCAGAATTCACTATGCAGTCTTGCCCTAATCGTTGCTGGAGGGTGGGGGGATTCTGGGAGTTGAAGTCCCACACATCTGAAAATTGCCAAGGCTGAGAAAAACTGGTTTAATGGTTAGCGGGGACCTGCCCTAATGGCTCTAGCAGTTAAAAGTGGGCAGGCAGGAACTTCAGACTTGCAAGATTCGGTTAAGGTAAGGATTCCAATACAGCAGATTTAGTTCATCTGGTCAAGTTTCCTATCTTAGTTTAACCAGGAAGGTTGGCAAAAACAGTAACCTAGAAATCATGGTGTGATAAAAACCTCTACAGGTAGTCCTTAAATTACAACCATAATTGAGCCCAAAATTTATGTTACTAAGTGAAACATTTGTTAAGTGAGTTCATCTCATTTTGCAGCTTTTCTGCCCATTGTTGTTAATGGAATCATTGCATTTGTTAAGTTAGCAACATGGCTGTTAAGTGAATCTGGATTCCACACTGACTTTCCTTGTCAGGGGATCGCAAAAGCGGATCCCACGACCACATTCAGGAGGTTCTGACCTAGGCTTCTCCAACAGCACGAAGCAACTCCTCGTCCTGATAAACCCCTTTTATTTCGGTTAAAGTAAATTCCTCTCCATCAAAGTCCCGACCAACAGTCTTTCAAGAGATTTCACAATTACAGACCTTTATCAGGCTTGGAGAGTTGCCAGGCCGATATCTTTCAGAGGCCACACTGTAGCAGACAATACTTGGCAAGAATGCAGGAACAGATCTTCACCCAAATAAACTAATTGTCTCCTGCCAAAACCCACTCCTCTTTCGCTCCTCTTTTATTCCCTATGGAAGGGACCATTCACAGTCCACCTGTGGCTTTACTCCCAAATCGACCCTTGTTCCTTAGCTGTTCCCTTCTTCTGGCAGCCCTGTGCATGCACACACTGGGAACAGGCTCCAGCTGTTCTTCTGCCTGACTGATGGAGATCTCCGAAGTCAGCTGTTAACCGTCAGACAGCCCTGGTCCCATCTCTGCCTCCGACGCAGAGCCCTCGTCAGACCCTTCCCCACACTCCAGGACTGGCTCATATCCTCCCACAACCTCCTCACTGTTTGAATCTGCTGCCAGATCCGCTGGCCACTGGCAGGCCACAACACAAGACACTGCAACCTTTATAAATATGAACCACTTGCCAAGCACCTGACTTTTGATCGTGTGACCATGGGGATGCTGTAATGGTCATAACTTTGAAAAATGGTCATAAGTCACATTTTTTTCAATGCTGTTGTAATTTTGAATGGTGACTAAATGTTGAGGACTACCTTGCAGGGAAAGGGATGCAATTCCCGCCTTCACATTCCGCACGAGCATGATGTTGCTCAAAACCAAAAATAGGTGTATCTTGATTTATTCTATGTTTTTATTATTTGACTCACCTACATGATGCCTATTTCTTACCTAGGAGTTTCTTCCAAGCCTTGATAAGTGACTTGGCAAGTGCAATTACATCTTCATCTGTGCTTTGCTTCCGAAGGGCGTTCACAGACATCCCGATTCGGGTAGACTGCAAAATATTAAACGAAGAAGTGACTGTCCCAAAAACTAGCTAGATTAAAGGCAAAGGAAGACTGCCCAAACTACAAGTTAAGGTCAAGCCGCATGCTATTTTTCTAGATGGCAGTATTCTCAATATTAGGCAAAAATCAAGAACACGGGAGTATCACCTCAAACTGACAGGAGGAAACTTCAAAAGTAATGTTAGAATTCACAGAAAGAATAGTGCAAGCCTGAAACCAACTTCCAGTGGAGGTAGTGAGTCAAACATACATAAGTAACTGAGTTTAAACATTTTGGGATAAACACATATCCATCATCGCCCCCAAAATTAAATCTATATATATAAAAGCATAATACTACTCATGCATCATCACAAAATCTCCAGAACCATAAAGCCTACAAACTTGAAACTTGGCACATATGTTCCTCTTAACTTATAGGTGCTCATTAAGAAAGGATTTTTCGAAATGACCATCAGAGCATTTAGAGTATTTCCTATATAATTATTATTAACATGCTCTGATGGCTAAGGAGTTCTACTCCCCACCTGAAATCTGTTCCAAATGCAAAACACAAGCAGAGGAGTTTCCGTTTCACAGCAGTAACCAACTTTAGTACAGAACAGTTGAGCTAAGCCACATGCAGACTCTTTGCTGTCTCCTTGCTCACACAGCAAATACTGTTTCAGTTTCCAAACAGCCCTCAACTCTCTCTCACACTGACAGGACGCTAGCCAAATGAATACCGATGGCTGCTGGTAGGCAGAGGCAGAATTTTTTCCCCTTATTTTCCTCCCCCAAAACTAAACCCAACCACATAGTTTCGTAGCGAAGCACGAGTTATCAAGCTAGTTAAATTAATAAAAACCTCAAACAGAGTGGAATATTAGGCCTTCTTCCGCCTTTTTTCTTTGTTTCCATGTTTGTTTGGCAATTTGCATTAATTTCACAAAGCAACAACTTTACAATTGTTTACTTTATAAATCTTATCCCTATCCTATTTTTTTCTTACTGTGTACAGAATCTTGGCTTTAATTTTCATGCTATGGGACACCAAACCACATTCGGAAATGGGTTTTGAAGAGTATTATATACCACAATAAATTGGTATATAAGTCTAAGTGCTATTGCTATTATATAGTGGAGCGAGGCATTTCAAAACATGTTTCACATGACAGGAAGCAGTCAGATAACATAGGACTTCATTCATGATCAAGTGTTAATCTTTTTCAAAGTATAATACCCAAAGAAGTATAGAGAAAGTGAGAACATGTTAGAAGGAAAGAGAGAGTCAACACCATAGTTTACCTGTAGTAAATGCAGGGTTATCGGCATACTTTTCAGTTCCTTCAGCAAGTCCATTGCCCCTTCCTCAAAAATAAAAGAAATTCCACAAGTTAAGAGACATCCAATATCAAATTGTTAAATCGTTTTGATGAAGTGATGTAAATATAGAAAAGGGGCTCGTATTCATAAGTCTAACCAGAAATAGAGGGCCGCTACCAATCAAACAGAGAGTGGGACACAGTATAAAAAAGTAGTAGTTTGGTCAAAACATACTGTATATCAATTGAAATAATATTATATGAAACAAAAGAAAAATTAAACTGTGGTTGCCTAAATCTTTCAAATTAGACAAGATTGCAGACATTTTATTACCCCAACTAGGTAACATCATCAGTGCTAATCAGGAGTGGTGTTTGCTCTCTTTTTATATACTAGTGGCTTGCCCTGTGAGTGTTGGTGGGAGAGTTCTCGGTAGTTCTTTACAAACAGCTCGGAAGTAGACCTTGAGTTACAACTATTTGTTTAGCGACAGCTTCAAGTTACAACAGCACTAGAAAAAGTGACTTATAACCAGTCCTCACATTTGCGACCATCACAGCATCCCCAAAGTTATGCCATCAAACATTGGGGGCTGGTCATGTAGTCGCCATTTGAGAAGCAAAATCAAGGAGGGGAACCAGTGATGGGATTCAGTTTTTTTTTAATACAAGTTCTGTGGGCGTGGCTTGGTGGGCGTGGCAGGGGAAGGATACTGCAAAATGTCCAGTCGGAGGCGGCATTTGCCGGTTCTTCAAACTACTCAAAATTTCCTGAGGTCAGAACCTGCTGAATTACCACCTGTGGGGGGAACCCAATTTTGATTCACTTTGCAATTGTAGTAATTAGTTTACCAACTGTGGCCAAAAAAAAAGGGCCATAAAATCAGGTGCAATTATTTAACAATCTCATTTCACAATTCTGGTCCCAATTATGATTATAAATAAAGGACTACCTGTATCCTGAAGAAGTCAAAAAGAGGGCTGTGAAAATATCTACAGACCCCTCACATCCCAGACATAAACTGTTTCAACTCCTTCCCTCAAAACACTATAAAGCATTGCACACCAAAACAACGAGACACAAGAACATTTTTCCCCCTAACACTATCACTCTGCTAAACAAATAATTCCCTCAACACTGTTCAACTATTACAAAATCTGCACTATCACTGTTAATCTTCTCATCACTACTGATCACCCATCCCCTCCCACTTGTGACTGTATGACTGTAACTTTTTCTCTTGTATCCTTACGATTTATGTTGACTGTTTCCTAGTATGATTTGACTGTTTTTTGTACTCTATGACTTAAGTGTTGTATACCTAATGATTATTGACTCTTGACAAATGTATCTTTTCTTTTATATACACTGAGAGCATTTGAACCAAGACAAATTCCTTCTGTGTCCAATCACACTTGGCCAATAAAGAATTCTATTCTGTTCTATTCTTTTTCTATTCTATTCCATTCCATTCTAATTCTATTCTAATCTATTCTAATCTAGTGATTCTCCCCGTCCGTCCGTCCCCCGCAATGAATCTTACAGCCCTTGTTTCTTTGGGCAGTCTCCCATCCAAATATTAGCCAGATCCAGCCCTATTTTTCTTCTGAGACCAGTCAAAATTGGCTAGGTATTGCTACCTATGGTAGATTTCTCGGGCAGTAAGTTTTTCCCCCCAAGAAATCAAATAACAGATAGTCCTCGACTTACAAGTTCTTTTAGTGACTGTTTAAAGTTACAATGGCACTGAAAAAAGTGACCTATGACCATTTTTCACACTTACAACCATTGCAGCATTCCCATAATCACATGATTTATGGATGCTTGACACCTGACTCACATTTATGACGGTTGCAGTGGGCAGGGATCATGTCATCCCCCTTTGCGACCTGACAAAGTCAATGGGGAAGCCAGATTCACTAAACAACCATGGTACTAATCTAAACAACCGCGGCGATCCATTTAACAACTGCTGCAAGAAAAGTCGTAAAATGTGGCAAAACTCACATATAAGGACCCAAATTCTTGCAGGCAATCTGCTGACTCCGTAAACCGCTTCGAGAGGGGCTGTAAAGCACTATAAAGCGGTATCTAAATCTACTGCTATGGCTACCAAATTTCTCACTTAGCAACATAAATTTTGGGCTCAATTTTGTGGTCATAGGCCGAGCACTACTACCTCGGCATGGATGTTATAAGCAGCTTGATGAAGCCTTTCTCTTTGCTTACAGCAGGTGGCAACCCCGGGTCAAGTTTGGATTGGCTCAAAACAATGAAGCCAGATCAGGTGGGTTGCTACCTGGATGGGAGACCACCAGGAAATCTCGGCCAAAATGTCAAAAAATCTCCCCGGAGTGGGGAGGGGGAAGCAGTTTTTTAAGGACAAGAAGCATCTCCCGGAATCCAGATCAAGTCATAGGAATCTATGGAAACACGCAAAAGAAGTGAGCAGGCAGGATCCCAGCCGGGGCCAAGAGGACCGTCTCGTTTCCCTCCCGCCCCTCCCCCCAAAAAAACCGCGGGCGGGCGCGCGAAGTTAAGATCGACAGAACAAGACGGCGAAGGCGTCCGGCCAAGGCTGCGGCGATCAGGGAGAGGGGGCGTGGCCTGAAAGCGGCGGGCGAAGCGCTAGTGGGCGGAGCCACGAGCGCTTCACGGCAAGAGCGAGGGCGTGACCAACGGCTAAAGTATTTAAATAGCGAGGGGGAGGCGGGGCCAAGCGGCCGTCTTGGGCGGGGCCCATTCTCCAGGCGATGCGGCGCGGGCGTTGCCATGGCAGCGGCGAGGACGGACTGGGGGTTTTCTTTTTGAGAAACTGGAAAGGCCGAGCAATGGGAGTTCTCGGAGGAGGAGGCGGCGGCGGTGCTGCAGGACGGGCCTCCGGACGGGCTCCTTCGCGGGCCGGGAAGGCGGCGGGCGGCGTCGGTGCCCCCCACTCACCACGCTCTTCTTGGCGACCATCTTGTCGAGCCGCTTGGCGATGCGCAGGACCTCCTCCTCCTCCCCGCCCATGGCGCCGGCTCTCCGCTCCGCGCTCTGGCCCCGGGGAGGAGGGAGGCGAGGAAGCTCCGTCCCCGGGACGCTGCCGACTTGAGCCGCGGCGAAGAGCGAGCGGGCGGACGAGCTTTCTCGGTGACCACAGCAACGCCTCTTCCGTTTTGGGCGCTCGCCCAAGGCATGCTGGGAAACGGAGTTCGGCTTTAGAAGGCGCCCTGCCCTCTTTCAGAGGGCTGCGCGCGCCGCACCTGGTCGTTCGCTTCGCAAAGCCTTTCGGGAACTGTAGTCCCGCGGAGGAAGCCGCTTATGCTTAGCTACTGAAGAACGGACTCCGAATCCCAGCATTCTCGGCGGCTTCTGCGAGCGGGGGAGGGGTGGTCGCCAGGTCTTTCTGTTGCTACCCCGTTCCATTTCAGAACGGGCTGTTAGAGCCGTTAACCTGGCTTGCAAATAGGCTGCGGGCTTTAATTCCGCCCATGAGTTAAGATGCCAAGCTGGGTGTGAGTTCTGGTCCTGCCAGAACTACTCGAACTCACGCTCCAGTCCTGCCAATTTAGATGCCCTTGCACCAATCAGTCTCTCTAAGGTCCGGGAAGAAGATTATATGTGTCATCAAGTCACCATTGCCTACTATGAATACAGCTCGTCCTCCACTTATGACCACAACTGAGCCCAATGCTTCAGTTGTTAAACGAGACATTTGTTAAAATGAACCTTGCTATGAACATCCTGTCTAGCTATGGTTGTTAAGTGAATCACTGCAGTTCTTAAATGAATCTGGCTTCCCCATTGAACTTTGATTGTTAAAAAGGTCGCAAAAGCTCATCACATGAACCTGGGACACTGCAACCATCATAAATATGAACCAGTTGCCAAGCCTCTGAATTTGGATCGCGTGACCAAGGAGATGCTGCAAAGGTTGTTAGTGAAAAATGGGTCGTGTCACTTTTCAGTGCCATTATAACTTCCAATGGCCATTAAATGAGCTAAGTCGACGTCTACCTGTACACAGATTTGCTTCATTCGGATGTGTTTCTAAACTGGTCCTTCAAATCTTCCAAGGGTCCACCAGTCACTATGGCAACTGAGTTTATCCACCTGGCTTGCTGGCCATCCTCTTTCCCTGGAACTTTCCAGTATTAGAGCCTTCTCCAAACCCGGATCTTCACAAAATGTGTCCAGAATAGGATGATGAGGGAATGCCAGAGACCAAAAAAACTACAAAAAAATGTCACAAATTGCAGTCACGTAACCATAGGATCCTGCAAACGTTGGTGGGAATGGACTGGTTGGGCTCCACAGTCCAATATTCTATCGTTTCACCTCTATTATAGCACAGTGTAATCCAGAACAGTGGCTGCCAATGTGACTGGGGACCACTGATGGTCCGTGAGAAAACTTTGGTGGTCTGCAGAGAAATGTCACGCCCAAAGCAGCCCCCAAAGTAATTAATCCACACTAGGCGTGCGTCACTTGTATTGTGAATGAGGGAGGAGGGGGAAGGGTGAGGTGGGGAACTTGCCCTATGTGCCCATGCACCTTGTCTGGCCACCGGGCTGCTTTCTGCTTTTTTCTTCTGCTTTTGGCTGCATGCAAGGAAAGCAGCAAAAGTCTTTCTTTCTGTCCCACAAACTCCGCCAGAAATGAGTCTTTGGGATCCTGCAAGGCCTCCTTGCTCCAAGAGGCTGCGCCAGTGCGACAAGTCTCGCAAAGACTCCTTTCTGGCGGAGTTTGGGGGAGAGAAAGAAAGACTTCTGCGGCTTCTGCTGCTTTCCTTGCATGAAGCCAAAAGTCTCTCTCTCTCTCTCTCTCCCCCCCCCCCCGAGAACGGAGCTGGAGATGGTATCCTGCAATCCCAAATAAAGAATAACCGATTGGTAGGAAAACAGGGTGAGGAATTTTCCTGTAAACTTTTTGGAGGGTTTTCCCAGGGTCTCTGGTCCTCGGGATTTAAAATTATAATTTTGGTGGTCCCTGAGGTCCAAAAGGTTAGCGATACCTAATCCAGAATATGAGCTATTGCTCACACCAACTCAAAATTACTTTTTGATTTTCCTTCAATTCAATTTCAACCTTTATTGTCAGAGTACGACATATGTACAATGAGATTGGCTACCTCCCTTTGTGCATGCCCCCCCCCAACACAATTCACAGTGAAGACAAAAAGCCCCTAACCCAGTGAATCCTATTAACAAACACAATCTTATTGCACCGTGTGAACTTATTCCACAACGCGCCGGCCCCACAAGTCTATCATACTATGTTGACATGAAGTTACTTTCCATTCAGGAATCTGACAGCCTACAGGTAGGTTTGATTTTCCTAACAGCGCATTAAAGGTTTCTTCCTCTCCCAAAGCTTGGAGACCCAACGAGTGACACACAATAAGTCACATGGAATCATTTGCCCAAAGCCTTTGTCACAACTCATTTCTACGCAGCAACAAAGGCTCAAGTCAAACTGCCCCACCGGATCCTCAGGAAACAACCCAATCTTTCTCAGAAACCCATCAGTTTCCATTCATCATCTGGGTGGGCAGGTCTGTCACTTTGGGGTAGAAGGACATTGGCAACCCAAAAAGCCACCAGGTTATGACTCAGCCGCAATAGACCACTGTCAATCATGTCCTCTGGTGTCAGATAACATCACAATAGCCTGATCATGCTGACAACTACTAGTCCTTTGACCATGCCTCCGGCTTAATGAGTGACAAATGTTATAAATGTTGCACACCTTAAGGATGTCACTGGCAGTGGAAACTTCAGTTGGTCTCATTAGTTTGGGATGAAAAGAAGACAACTTTGGACTATCAAGGACTGGGATGGTTGACTCATGTGATGTTATCTTAAATTAGAAATCTGGAGCAGATCTTCGTCCAATGAAAAGGATTTGGGATGATGTGATAGTATTCCAATATTTGAGAGGCTGCCACAGAGAAGAGGGGTTTGAGCTATTCTCCAAAAGCACCTGAAGGCAGGACAACAAATAACGATGGAGACTTATCAAAGAGAAAAGCAACCTAGAACTAAGGAGAAATTTCCTGACAGAACAATTAATCAGTGGATCACTGTGCCGTAGAACTTGTGGGAAATTGGACAGCCATTTGTCCACAGTGGTAATAGGAACTCCTGCTGGAGCAGGGAATTGGGCTAGAAGACCTCCAAGATGTCTTCTAACTCTGTTATTCTTTTAAGTACATAATGATCCGGTCCTAGCTCAAAAACAGTAACTGTGAGAGGGACCTTGGAATCCCAATAGATGATCACATAAATACGAGCCAGCCCAAAAAGCTACTGCAATACTTGGTTGTATAAAGGTAGGCATAGAATCAAAATAATGTGAAGTATTAGTACAGCTTTATAAATCCTTAGTAAGGCCACACCTGGAAAACTGCATGGAGTTTTGGCCACCACATTACAAAACATGTTGAGACTTTGGAAAAAGTGCAGAGAACAACAGTTAAGATGATTAAAGTATGAAGACTAAAACATAAGAAGAATGGTTGCAGGAATTGGATATGGCTAGTCTGGAGAAAAAACGGACTGGGGAGATATGGTAGCAATACTCCAATATTTTGAGGGGCTGCCCCCAAAGGAGAGGGGCTCAACTTATTTTCCAAAGCACCTGAAGGCAGGTCAAGAAGCAACAGATGGAAAATAATCAAGGAGAGAAGCAACCTGGAACTAAGGAGAAACTTGCTGACAGGGAGAACTGTTAGGGATAACATTGTTTACCCTAACTGGTTTAGGTAAAATAATAAATATGTAATCATGGTTTGTGAGTTAAAGTGTCTGTAACTTTAACTGTAAGAATGTAATTAAGGGAGTGGTTGTAAAAGCACCATAACAGAAGCAAGACAAGGGCAGCTTGCTCTCTCTGGCTTGATGATCCCTAATTACTGCATGGATTGAAGACTGCGTTTTTTCCCCTACTGGAACGGGAGAGAGAAAGGAGTGTTGATTTATCAACTGTGAGAGGACAGATTTATTTGTAAGTGAACTGACATAGGATATTCTACATGGACTTTGCTAACTGAATATCCTTGAATGGACTGACTAAAATGATACATGACTAATGGACTGTTATTTTGACTATGCTATAAAACTCTAAATGGAATAAACTATATTTTTGATAACACAAGCGTATCTGTTATTTTTACTGTATGTTAACAAACATACAAGCTTATCTCACTCATTTATCTGTATGCCTATCTGACTAACGCTGCACATTCTGTTTAGCTTGTCTCCTTAACCCTGGTTAGGGAACCTAGGCTTAACAAGAACAATTAACCAGTGGAACTGTTTTGCCTTCAGAAGTTGTGGGTACTTCATCACTGGAGGTTTTGAAGAAGAGACTTAGACTTAGAGCAGGTGTCTTCAAACTTGACAGCTTTAAGACTTGTGGACTTCAACTCCCAGAATTCCTCCTGCAGTCATGTTAGCTCAGGAATTCTGGGAGTTGAAGTCCACAAGTCTTAAACTTGCCCAGTTTGAAGACCCTTGACTTAGAATAACTTTGTCACTTTGAAGAGACTGGACAGCCACTTGTCTGAAATGGTATAGGGTCTCCTGCTTAACGGGATTGGACCTCCAAATTCCCTTCCTGCTCTATTCTGATTCAAAGACCAATCTTTCATATCCTGGTGGGAGCATCAGGACCTGGGAAATGCCTGCAGGTGGCACTGTTGTGACATTCAAGAAATATCTGGTCAACTGCTGAACTCAGCCGGATCCTAACTGCCCTGGAGTACAGCTAAGAGTTGTATTTTGCCCAAAGTCCATACACTATTACACTCTTACGCAATTCCTTGAATGGTAGAGTGGGTTTGAGTGTTCTGTTCTTGCTCCTGTTTTTGTTGTTATTGGAATTTATCTGTCTTGTCTCTCAGTTCAGGGTATGGAAGAAAGGAAGGAACCAGCATTGAGTCATGAAACTAATTTTGGGAAGAGCTCAAAAATGCCATTGACCCTTTCTGATGAGACCAAGCCCCATCATAGCTGTCAGTCTTTCTAGTTGAATGTAAAAAGCCCAATTGCAAGATGATGCCAGTGCCAGATGCGAGAGCCTGGATGCCAAGGTCATAAGACATACTGTTCTTTGGAATAGTCCTTGCTCAAATCACATTTATTTCTTTAGCATATGGCAAATACAGGGACTTATAGTGGTTCAAATATTAATGTCCAGTCCACCCAGCCATTCAAGGACAGGGTGGTCTATGTTGAAAAAAAAAATCAGACATTGGACCGGTGTAAGCTGTTGATGGATATTTGGACACAAATCACAATAACAGCGCAAATAAGAGCCCAGCTGCACAGATGGTGCATTGCTGAATTAGGCTGTTGTGTCGTTGCCAACCCAAAAATGCTTTGCAAATGGAGAGGTTGACTTCAGATCTCAGGGAAGCTGAAGTGATGGGAGGAGCAGAACAGATCTGACTGTCAGTGTGTCACTTGTTATCTACAATGGGGGTCTCCAACCATGGCAACTTTAAGACTTGTGGACTTCAACTCCCACAATTCCTCAGCCAGCAAAGGCTGAGGAGTTCTGGGAGTTGAAGTCCACAAGTCTTAAAGTTGCCAGAGTTGGAGACCCCTGATCTACAATACTGTTAGTCCTCGACTTAATAACCAGTCACTTAAAAGAAGCTTTCAAATTTGCGACAGACCCCAAAAAGGGGACTTATGACCCAGATCTGAAATTCCAAAGATTGGTTCCCTCTACAATCATGTGTCCGCTGTTCAGGCACTGTTCAACATGCATCCAAGGCTGTTTGCAGCATGCCACAATCACGTGTTCTCATTTTACAATGGTTTTGCCGAACACCGGCAGTTAACTTCCCTTTTTCGGCAGAACCACACCCATTGCAAACCTTCGCTTCGTTTAACAATCATGCCGTTCGTTTAACTACCAGTGTTTCATGTAACAACCATACTGATTTGCTTAACAACTGATGCAAAAAAAACATCAAAATCATTTTACGACCATTACAACTTCGAAGCTTAACAGGCCGGCTCCGCTGCAGTCATGACTCAAGGTCTACGTGGACATAGAAACCGATGAAGCTTCAGTTGCATTGTCGTGAATGCCCTCACTATAAGACTTATAATAATAGTGTTGGAAGGGTCTTTTAGGTCATCTAGTCCAACCCTCACTATGAATGCCCTCACTATAAGACTTATAATAATAGTGTTGGAAGGGTCTTTTAGGTCATCTAGTCCAACCCTGTCAAGCAGGAGACCCTGGACCATTTCAGACAAGTGGCCGTCCAGTCTTTTCTTAAAAACCTCCAGTGATGGGGCACCCACTTCCGAAGGCAAGTTGTTCCACTGGTTGATTGTTCTCACTGTTAGGATGTTTCTCCACAATTCCAGGTTGAATCTCTCCTTGATCCGTTTCTATCTTTGAGTTTTTTGACCATATCCTCCAGACACTTTTGGACAAGCAAGAAAGGTAAGTCAGTTTGGACTAGTGGCTGAGGGACTAGGCGAGAAGGCAGGAGACAGGGAGTTCTAGTTCTGCCTTAGGCATGAAAGCTGGATAGGTGACTTTGAGCCAATCTCCAGGCGACAGTGAGTTCTAGCCCTGCCTTAAACATGAAAATCATTTGGCTGACTTTGGGCCAATCTCCAGGCAACAATGAGTTCTAGTCCTGCCTTAGGCATGAAAGCCTACTGGGTGTTTTGAGCCAATCACCAGGAGATGGTAAGTTCTAGTCCTGCCTTAGCCATGAAAGCTGGCTCAGTGACTTTGGGCCAATCACTGGGAGATAGTTCTAGTTCCACCTTAGGCGCTAAAGCTGGCTGGGTGACTGGACCTACAGCAATAGCAGATTTATATACCACTTCACAGTGCTCTCTAAGTGGTTTACAGAGTCATTTTACCCACTTTTGAAGTATGGGAAGCTGAGTCAACCTTCAAACTGCCAAATGGCGGGCAGCCGGCAGGCAGCAGATGTAGCCTGCAGTACTGCACTCTAACCACTGTGCCACTGCAACTCAACCACCTGGAGACTATGAATTCTAGTCCTACTTTAGGCATGAAAGCCCAATGGACGACTGGGCCAGTCACCAGAAGACTGAGTTCAAACCCTGCCTTAGGCATGAAAGCCCACTGGGTGACTTTAGTGCCAATCACCAGAAGACAGTGAGTTCTAGCCCCGCCTTAGGCATGAAAGCCCACTGGGTAACTTTGGGTCGGTCACCAGGGGATGGTGAGTTCTAGTCCTGTCTTAGGCCTGAAAGCCAGTTGAATGGCCTTCAGTGAGTCCCTCCCTCATAGGCCAACCCACCTCACAGGGTTCTTGGGTGTAAAAAAGGTGGCATAAAATACATTCTCAGCATTCTTCTGGACTCCATTTGGTAGGAGGGGAAGTAAGGGAGAAAACCAACAGAGGATCGACCTGCCCTTTGGCAAACCTACCATTCAGACTGCCGGCTTTTGTTTAGCTTTTTTTGAAAAGTCAAAAGAGGTACCTGTGATTTATGTCCCCAGCATCCCAAAGGTCCAAAGGCTTTATTAGTGTTGCGCTGAATGGAAGGTGTTCCTGGGGCGTTCCCTGAAATGGGATAGAACAGGAACCAACGGGAAAGAAAGGAACAATTTAAAAAGGAAGGAAGGAAAGTGTATGCAGAGCCCTGCAAAAAATCAAAATAAAATAAAATAAAATGGCTGGCTCTCACCTTGTTTCCTGGCATCCTATGCCAACTGAAGCCAGTGCCAAATTCCCCTCCTCTCATTCCCTGACAGAATTGCTTCGCACCGCTGAAATTCTAAATACATTTATTTGGATAGGACTCCATGGGGCTTCTTTCCTTTCTTGAAAATATTTTTTTATGAAAGTGGATTATAAAATAAAATGCAAATAGAAGCCAAAGTTTGGGAAGTTAAAAGAAAAGAAAAGCGATTTATGGCTCTTTTCCACCCTTACAACCATCGCAGCATTCCTATGGCCACATGACCAAAATTCCTGGGCAACTACCTCGTATTTATGACAGTTGCAGAGTCCCAGAGTCACATGATGAAATTTTGGGCTCCATTGTGGTCATCAGTTGAGGTCTACCTGTATTTCTGATCCTCCAGAAATCAGTTCCTTGTTCCACAGAGGAATTGCTGAGTCTGTCATCTGCACCTCTATAACTGTCTGGTTTGGTTCTGCAACCCAATAGGACAGACACGGACTTCAGAGGATAATTAGGACTGCAGAAAAAAACAATTGCTACCCACCTGCCTTCAATCAAGGACCTGTATACTGCATGAGTCAAAAAGAGAGCTGTGAAAAATATTTACAGACCCCTCACATCCCAGACAAACTGTTTCAATTCCTACCCTCAAGACGACGCTATAGAGCACTGCACACCAGAACAACTAGACACAAGGACAGTTTTTCCCCAAATGCTATTGCTCTGCTAAACAAATAATTCCCTCAACATTGTCCAACTATTAAGTCTGCACTACTATTGTTATTAATCTTCTCATCACTCCTTATCACCCATCCCCTCCCACTTGTGATTGTATGACTGTAACTTTGTCGCTTGTATCCTTATGATTTATATTGACTGTTTCCTAGTATGATTTGATTGCTTATTGTACCCTGTGACTATTATTAAGTGTTGTACCTGATGATTCTTGACAAATGTATCTTTTCTTTTACATACACTGAAAGCATTTGCACCAAGACAAATTCTTTGTGAGTCCAATCACACTTGGCCAATAAAGAATCTATTCTATTCTATCCTTCTCCAAATGGAGTGGATGCATGGAATCCAGTAACTGTTGGTGCCAGGATCCTTCCACTCTGGATGGACGTTTTTCCAACTCGCCCTCCTGGCTCTTCCAGAAGGGCTGGTCAGCCTGTGGAGTCTTTCAGACATGCGGCAGCAGCTGAGGTGGCGTCGCTGGGACGCAGCTCCTGAATAGCAAAGCTGCCTGCCAAGGATCCCAAGGGGGGGGTAGAGAGAGGACGGGAGGAAACCCCACCTCTGCGGGAACCAGCCCATTGCAGCCGCAGCAGGAATTCCCAAGGAGAGGAGAAGGATCTTGATGGGAATTGGTGCTCCTGACCTTCTCACCCAGCTAGCAGTTTCTCTCTGACTAGGTGGCTTTGAGTGTGTGTGTGTGTGTGTGTAAGGAGAGAGAGAGAGAGAGAGAGAGCACTTGCAACACACATGGGTGTTTTTTGCTTGCTCTCTTTCCATACCAATTGCGCTCATTAGCATTGGACTACTGCACTTCGCTCTGTGTAGGGCTGCCCTTGGAGACTATTCGGAAGCTACCACTGGCACCAAATGCAGCAGCACAACCCATATAACACCAATGTTGCGCGAGCTGCACTAGACAGCTTCTGGGTCCCAGTCAAGTGAGTTATGACAGATTGTACTCAACTTAACAACAGTTCATTTTGTGACCACAGCAATGGTGAAATGCTCCCGGTTTGGCCCAGTTCGGCCCAACTGGTAGTAAAAAAAAACAAAAAACAGCTCCTTTCTGTTCTTTATCCTCTCAGTTGATTGGTGCTGCAGAGCCTCAGCTGGTGTTTGAAAAGCTGCCCGGGCACACACGTGAAGTGCACGATCACCAGTAGGGAAATGGGTAGAATCCCATCACTGCAACAGTCCTGAAAAAAGGTGTCTTATCACTGTTTTTAACACTTGCGACCATAACAGTATCTCTATAGCCATGTGATCAAATTCAGAGGCTTAGCAACTGGCTCGTATTTATGACGGTTGCAGTGTCCCGAGACTGTGTGACTCCCTTTTGCGACCTTCTGACAAGCAGTCAATGGATTCAGCTAACGACGCTGTTACTCACTTAACAACTGCAGTCATTTACTTAACCACTGTGGTGAGAGACAATGAGTAATGAAAGCCGGGTGGTTTAGTAATGAAAGCCGGGTGGATGATTTTGGGCCAATCGCCTGGAGAATGTGAGTTATAGTTTTGGGCCAATCGCCTGGAGAATGTGAGTTATAGTTTTGCCTTAGGCATGAAAGCTGGCTGG
The DNA here is from genome assembly GCA_033807585.1 of Hydrophis major. Classification (NCBI taxonomy): domain Eukaryota; kingdom Metazoa; phylum Chordata; class Lepidosauria; order Squamata; family Elapidae; genus Hydrophis; species Hydrophis major. The sequence continues at coordinate 258,786,804 of CM066330.1, forward strand.
ATGATGCTTATAACAGTTGGCTTGAATGAAGGCATACATTTAGCAGGCGAACCACAAAGGCTAAGAGATATTTGTACAAGTACTCCTCAACCTACAATTGGCCACTTAACGGCTAAACTTATGACAGACCCGCCCCCCCCCTCAGAAAGTATTTATGATACAGATTTGAAGTTCCAATGGCAACCCCTCCCAGTGAGTAGATGTTCGTATTCTGGGAAATCAGCAACCAACTGTTGTGTCCAGTGGTGGTATTCTACTGGTTCGGTCCAGTTTGGGCAAACTGGTAGTAAAAAAACAGCTAGTGGTTCAGCTGAACCTGTCTTTTTTTTTTCCTCCTGATGATCAGCTGTTTTGATGATTAGCTGTGCCAAGATCCCCCTCACTATCTTACTGCTTTGCCCAAGAGGTTTCCCTGAGCCCCAGAAGGCAAAACAAAAAACGGATCACAGGGGGAGTGCTGCAAAAAAAAGACCTACCCAGTCACATGGCCACAGCCACCTAGACACGCCCACAGAACTGGTAGTAAAAATATTTGCATCCCACCCCTGGTGCTGTCCCGCTCACACATAACAGTGGTTTGGTAGGTGCGTTAATATTCCCTCGCCACTCCCTTCACCAAAAACCCAGAACAAATCCAGCCACAAGCAGACTGATGCTCATCCACAGAGCAATGGCCAGTGAGTCCACAAGGCACGATCCAAGTCAAGGCACCGTGTCGATCCAAAGTAAGGCAGGAATTACAATGATTGGAAAACACACAGCTAGTCAATGAACATGTTGTTCCCATCATCCCCTCCATTTGTCTGCTGTGCTGAATAGCCAACTTCTGGTGCAGCCCATCAAGGAAGGTGAGGCTGCCTCCTTGAGAGTAATCTGGGTGACCTTCTCGGCTCTTGCCTTTCCTCTGCCCTATGTGTCCTTGGATCAGGTGCAGAAGGCAGTTCCTCTTCCTCATCGCTGACCAGCTGCAGCTGCCTGCTTTCCCCACCTGAAGCTCAGAGACGAACTCCCCTCCAGATGTGCCTGGAACTGGTTCATCCTCCTCCGAGCTAATATCTGGAGAGGTATCTGGGGAAGCATGTGGGGGAGTTATTACATCACAACTAACATGGGTGATAACAGCGTCCTGCAGATATTTGACAGCATCGGGTTTTTTTGCTGGAAACTGGTAATTTACCTCCTGTTTGTGGCAAGCTGCCCATTGCAGACGATGATGTTCACTTTATGACCTCCCCAAAAAAGATCATAAAATGATTACCTACTTAATGACCAGCACTATTTACAATCGGAATTCTGGGCTTATGTCAATTACTGACAGAAGTTGAGGACGACCTATATTTGAACTAAAAGGTAGTTTTATTAATAAATGGATAGGAAAGCAGAGTTTGGTTCTAACATCTTGAAGACAGGAAGAGGCAGAGCAGGGCGGAAGAAGGAAAAAGTACTATATCAATTTTATTTCTCCCAGCTTCTCAATTTCCAAAATCTTGACATTTTTTTCTGATTTTTTTTTTACAAATCATTCGCCTTCTGTTTATTCCCCATTTTTAAAGATAGCCCTAAACAAAATCAGTATGTATTTCTGTTCGAAATTCTGTTTATATAAAGCACCACATAGAGCAATGAGTACAGTCACCATGTCCCTTACTGCTCAACTATTTTTCTGTAACAGGAAACAGGAAACTCTACTTAGAACAAAAGAGCATAGAGTATATACCATAGATCCAAACTTGTAAATATTTTATTTTGTTTATTTATTTATTTTTGTTGATTGCTTACAAGATAATAGGTATAAGTAAAAACATAGTTATGAATACATGGATACCTACAAGAAAAATAAAAAAAATAAAAGAAACAATAGGACAGGGACGGTAGGCATGTTGATGCGCTTATGCACGACCCCTACAGACCTCTTAGGAAAGGGGTGAGGTCAATAGTAGACAGTCTAAGGTTAAAGTTTTTGGGGTTTGGGGAAGAAACAAAGTCAGGTAGAGTATTCCAGACATTGACCACTTTGTTGCTGAACTCATATTTCCTGCAATCAAGTTTGATGCGATCAACCTTGAGTTTGTATCTATTGTTTGCTCTTGTGTTGTTATGGTTGAAGCTGAAGTATTCATTGACAGGTAGGACATTGCAATATATGATTTTATATACCGAAGGTGGCGTAGTTCTAGGTTTTCTAGGTCTAGAATTTCAAGTCTGGTGGCATAAGGTATTCTACATCGAGTAGAGGAGTGGAGAACTCTTCTTGGGAAATATTTCTGGACTTTCTCAACTGTGTTAATATCAGATACGTAATGTGGGTTCCAGACTGATGAGCTGTATTCGAGTATTGGTCTAGCAAATGCTTTGTATGCTCTAGTTAGTAGTGTAAAAAGCTATGTAAGATTAGGTTAACAATTCTTAACGCCTTTTTGGCTATGTAGTTACAGTGGGCTCTAGCACTTAGATCATTAGAGATGAGTACTCCAAGATCCTTGACAGAGTTTGGATCATCAACAAGGTCTTGACTATTCAGCCTGTATTTTATTTTCTGATATATATATATTTTGCCATCTATTGGCTGAATACTACTGTAGTTGTTGCATAGAAATACATTCCAGCAATCTTAGTAAGTGGTTTCTTATACTCCCTCCTGTTTGCCATCTTAGCAAACATACATCGAATCTGCAAATAATTTCCACAAATGGAATGTATTCTTCCATATCACATTCACAAAAATATGCATTTTTTGGTAGAGATTTTTCCCTAGCTTGCAATAAGCCCAATTGGCTGGGGGCTGGGTATGTGTTTGTGTAGGTGGGGGGGCATCAATCAGGCATGTGAAGATCTCATTACAGTAATCTGGTGTTCCACCCAAGGGACCCACCCATTTTCATTTTTGCTTCTGCCTCAGTTTCCCAGAAGAGCATGAGACCCTTGGTGGATCTTTTAGAATTTGGTGGGAGCAAAATTGCCCATTCAATGGCAATAGAATAGGAATAGTGTGGTATGAGTGTGTGCTGTCACCGGGGGAGGGAGAGTGAGGGTATTTATTATATTTTTATTACATGTTGTGCTTTTCTTTCCTGTAAACTGTCTTGAGTCAATACGCATGAGTAGGTGGCAATATAAATTTTACAAATAAATAAATTGAAATTGGAATGGAGTAGATTAGAGCAGAATGGAATACAATGGAGTAAGAGAATAGAACAGAGTAGAATGGAATGGAGTGGAGAGTGGAGTGAAGGAGAGTAGAGTAAAGTAGAACAGAGTAGAATGGAGTAAAGTGGAATGGAATGGTGGAGTAGAGTGGAGTGGAACAGAGTGGAGTAGAATGGAATGGAGTAGAGTAGAGTAGAGTAGAGTGGAGTGGAGTGGAGTGGAGTGGAGTGGAGTAGAGTAGAACAGTAGAGTAAAACAGAGTGGAATGGAATGGAGTAAAGTAGAGTAAAGTAGAACAGAGTACAGTAGAACAGAGTGGAATGGAATGGAGTAAAGAGTGGAATGGAATAGAGTAGAGAGGGGTGGAATGGAATGGAATGGAGTAAAGAGTGGAATGGAATAGAGTAGAGAGGGGTGGAATGGAATGGAATGGAGTAAAGTAGAGCAGAGTAGGACAGAGTAGAGTGGAATGAAATGAAATGGAGTAAAGTGGAATGGAATGGAGTAGAATAGAATAGAACAGAATGGAATGGAGTAAAGTAGAGTAGAGTAGAGTAGAGTAGAGTAGAGTAGAGTAGAGTAGAGTAGAGTAGAGTAGAGTAGAGTAGAGTAGAGTAGCACTGCTGGAATTCCACTGCTGGAATTCTGGGAGTTGAAGTGCACACTTCTTAAACTTAGTAATTGTGTCACTTTTACTGAGGGAGACAGTGCTGCCAGCTCTCATTCAGCATCCAGAAAAGTATAAACTTTCCCTTCTGCAATTGCTGCACTTGTGAAAATGGTCAGCCTCCCCAGCAGGCCCTCCCTTCCCCTTCCTCTCCTCACCAGCTTTCTCTGCTCTGCTCCTTTGGCGTCCTTGACCCAAAGAAGTCCGGTGTTTGCATCTTTCCCTTCTGGTTTCTGCAAAAAACCTTCCTCCAGTGGCGCCACTGCAAAGCTGGCTGTGGGAAGACCAGGCCTCCCGAATTCTCACCAGAGATTCCCGTTCTCCCCCCCCCCCAATTCAGGCTTCCTAAATCATTCCTACCTTGTTCCCTCCCAAACTGCCAAAGCTGGCACACCCCCAATCAGAAATATAGAAGGGACTTTAGAGGTCTTCTAGGCCAACCCCCTGCTCAAGCAGGAACCCCGATGCAATCTGAGACCCCATCCATACATATTTCCATGCCGCCAGCAAAGCAGGGGGAGAGATTTGCAAGGAGGCCCCTCTAATGAATTTTCAGATTTTTGAGGTTCCATCTGACTTTTGTCCTTCTCCAACATTTTGTGCTTTCCGTAGATAGCTTTTTTTTTTTTTAAGTTGAATCCTTTAAGTTAAGATGTCCCCCCATTTTAAAATGGCCAACTTTGAAAAACACTGCTGTAGATTTTTTTTAAAAGAAGACTTTTTGCACAGTCACAAACCAGGACAGAATTTTTCTTGTTTGTCTTTATTAAAGTTTATTATAAGATTAAAAGTACAAAAATTAATAAATGTTAGAGAAGGATGCAAAGGAAAGAAAAAATGAGAGACAGAGAGAGAGGAAGAAAGAAAAGAAAGAGAGAGGTGGGGAAGGCAGAAAGGAAGGCAGGAAAGAAAAAGAGAGAGAAAGAAAGGAAAGAAAAAGAAAGAAAGAAAGAAAGAAAGAAAGAAAGAAAGAAAGAAAGAAAGAAAGAAAGAAAGAAAGAAAGAAAGGCAGAGAGAGAGAGGGAGAGAGGAAGGAAGGAAGAAAAGAAAGAGAGAGGTGGGGAAGGCAGGAAGGAAGGCAGGAAAGAAAAAGAGAGAGAAAGAAAGGAAAGAAAAAGAAAGAAAGAAAGAAAGAAAGAAAGAAAGAAAGAAAGAAAGAAAGAAAGAGAGAGAGAGGGAGAGAGGAAGGAAGGAAGAAAAGAAAGAGAGAGGTGGGGAAGGCAGGAAGGAAGGCAGGAAAGAAAAAGAGAGAGAAAGAAAGGAAAGAAAAAGAAAGAAAGAAAGAAAGAAAGATTGATAGGCAGAGAGAGAGAGGGAGAGAGGAAGGAAGGGAAAAAAGAGAAAAAGAAAAAGAAAGGAAATGGAGAGGGAGGAAAGGAGAAAGGGAGGAAAGAAGAAAGAAAAAGAGGGGGAGAGAGATGGCAGGAGTGACGTGCATTTTTCAGTGTAATAGAATACAAAATAAAAAAAAAAAATTAAAACTTCAGCCTTTTGCTTCCCATTTCTCAATATTTCAAGGCACTTGTATAATAAAACCATTCTAGTCATCAAACTTAAAATCAAAGTTTCATTTGATTTTAGGGAATTCTGGGACATCTCAAAATGTCTGTGGAGATTCTCAGTCATCCAGGTCATGGCTGTCCCAAAGGTGATTTTTTTTTTGAAGATGTTTCACTTCTCATCCAAGAAGCTTCTTCAGCTTAGAGCTTCTTGGATGAGAAGGGAAATGTCTTCAAAGAAAAACCAGAAAGTCCAGTGGCCTCTTGGAAAAAAAGCATCTTTGGGATATACATCTCAAAGTCGCTGAGGTTTTTGATCTAGATTTTGCCCCATGATGTTTGCTGGGGAATTCCGGGAGTTGAAGTCGTCCACTCATTTTCAAATTGCCAAGGTCAGGAAAAACCCTCGACTTGATCAGGGAATGCCAGCCTTTTTGGACCTAAGGGACCACTAAACTCATAATTTTAAATCCTGTGGACCAGAGACCCTGGGAAAATCCCCCCCAAAAAAAGTCTGCAGGAAAATTCCCCACCCCATTTTCCTACCATCAATCATTCTTTATTTGGGATTGCAGGATACCGTCTCCAGCTCCGTTCTCGGGGGTGGGGGGAGGAGAGAGACTTTTGGCTTCTTGCAAGGAAAGCAACAGAAGCAGCAGAAGTCTTTCTTTCCCTTCCCCAAACTCCGAAAGAAATGAGCCTCTGGGAGCAGGAGGCCTTGCAGAGTCCCTCATTTCTGGCGGAGTTTGGAGGAGCGACAGAAAAACTTTTGATGCTTTCCTTGCATGCAGCCAAAAGCAGAAGAAGAAAGAAGCGGAAAGAAGTAACCCGGTGGCCAGGCCAAACACGTGGGCAAGTGGGGCAAGTTTCCCCTCTCTGCCCTTTCTCCCCTCCCCTCACTCCCTTGTGTTGTTTGCAATGCAAGTGACACAAGCCTTGTGTTCCCATGGGCCATGTGGGCAACACAGCCTTGTGTTCCTTCCCAGCCCGGATTAATTGCTTTGGGAGTGACATTTCTCTGCGGACCACCAAAGTTTTCTCATGGACCACCAGTGATCCCTAGCCTACTGGTTGGTGACCACTGGACTAGATGATCTCCCAAATCCCTTCCTGTTCCTTCTGGGGACTCTATATTCGCAGTCTTCTGTCTGGGCTGCCTGATAGAGGGCCTATCCCACTCCACTTGATGCAAATGACCTAGAAACCCAACCACTTCCCTCCTTGACCTTCACAATTCCCAGAAACGCCGGGCTTTTTGTTCAGAAATCTCATGGGACATACGCCAGCCAGCCGGCACCAGTGTGAAGAAAAACGGCCTTCCACTGTAGGACCAAAGGAAGCTTACGATGGTCCCTGAAGGGGCTTCCCCCAGCAGCAACACAACGGGCAAGGCGAATTGGACTTGCAAAGGGAGAGAAAGGAGGATTGTTTCATAAGAATGACGGGAAGGATCAGCCCGCTGGCTAGGAAATTACTGCTCCGGCGAGGTTTCAGCTGACTGTTTCCCCCTCGGCAGGCTTCCTCCGAAGGAAGTTCTCCAAAGCACAGCCAGATTCAAAGTGAAATTCAACGTAGAAAAAAAAGCAAGATTTTACACTTAGGTGAGGAAAAAACCCAAATGCCCAGGTAATTGGTACCTGGCTAAAAGTAACTGGGAGAGGGATCTTGGAGTCCTAGTGGACAATCACTTAAATATGAATCAGCAATGTGTTATACAGCTGCCAAAAAAGCCAACACGGTTCTGAGCTGCATAAACAGAGAGATAGAATCAAGATCACCTGAAGTGTTAATACCATTTTATAATGCTTTGATAAGGCCACAGTTGGAATACTACACCCAGTTTGGTTGCCACGATGCAAAAAAAAAGTTGAGACTTTAGAAAGAGTGCAGAGAAGTGCAACCAGGATCAGAGGTGATATTCAGCAGGTTCTGACCAGTTCTGGAGAACCAGTAGCGGAAATTTTGAGTAATTCAGAGAACTGGCAAATACCACCTCTGAGTGGAGGTTTTACAGTATCCTTCCCTCTGCCATGCCCACCAAGCCACAGAACCAGTAGTAAAAAAATTTGAATCCCACCACTGACCAGGATGATTAGGGGACTGGAGGCTAAAACATGCAATGGATGGTTAGAGGAACTGGGCCTTGATTGCTTATGGCTAGTCTAGGGAAGAGAAGGACCAGGGGAGTCATGATAGCAGTCTTCCAATATATGAGGGGCTGCCCCAGAGAGGAAGGGGGTCAAGCTATTCTACAAAGCATCTGAAGGCAGAGAGGAATAATGGATGGAAACTGAACAAGGAGTGATTCAACCAGGAAATAAGGAGAAATTTTCTGACAGTGAGAATGTTCAACTAATGGAATAGAAGTTGTCTTCAGAAATTGTGGGAACTTCATCACTGGAAGCTTTCAAGAAAAGACTGCAGTGCTGTCTGTCAGAAATGGTGTCCTGTTTTGGTGTGGGGTGTGGGGATTGGACTAGATAACCTACAAGGTCCCTTCCAACTCTGTTAATCTGTATCAAACTTAAAATGGGAAACCTCAATTGGTTCTGTGGGCGTGGCTTGGTGTGCGTGGCAGGGGAAGGATACTGTAAAATGTCCAGTCAGAGGTGCTATTTGCCAGTTCTCCAAACTACTCAAAATTTCTGCTACCAGTTCTCCAGAACTGGTCAGAACCTGCTGAATACCACCTCTGGATTCTGGGAGTTGAACACATGCTAGCTGGGGAATTCTGGGAGTTGAAGTTCACATATCTTCAAGTGGCTACAGTTGGGAAACGCTGTTGTAGCTATTCAGAAATAGACATCAGCCCCACACTTACCCCCAATAAAACAAGAGGGGCTAGCAGCACCCTAAGCAGGCCTTCTGGTCTATCCCTCATATCATTCCCAAAGCTCAAAATCGCAAAAACGCAATTTCTTGACTTACTTGTACAGCCCTAATATTGTTTATGACCGTAACTGGCTAGATTCTGCTATCGAGTACGTATAGCAAATTATGTGTTGTCATCTGGCAGGCTTGAGTTTATTTTCAGACTAGATTTATGCAGTGAACATCTGTTGTCCCTCCCTCCATTTTTTTTTTTTTTTGCCTCCTCAAGATCTTTCTGGCACTTCACCTCTGAAATGTCAAAACCCATCATTCTGAAAATCTCCTGGACCTCATGCACTTGGCCAGTTCCAGCCTGATTATAATTACCTGGCTTTTCCAGAAATCTTTTCTTCCTTCTCTTCCCACCACCTCCATTCCAGAAAGGGAGCCAGCTGGCAGTCCTGAGGACTAACACCTGGGCAAATCCAATGGCTTCTCTGCATGGCTAGCAATGGCGATTGCTTTGAAGCATCTGAAGAAAGTTAGCACCCACCCTTCTGCTAGAAGAATGAAATATTTTGAGAAATATGAAAAAGGAAGAATATTATATTTCCCTGGAAACATGTTTTTTTAGAGGCAGGAAGCAGACTCACTCTTAAGAAACCCGCCTTTCTTAATAGCCCTCAGCAGATGTCAGCACTTAAGAGATAAAGAGATAGCTAACTCTATTCACAAGCAGATTCCCTGCAGCAAGGTCTGAACACACTCAAAACCGTAGAAATGGTGGTAGACTTTAGAAGAAACCCTCCCATACTCTCCCTCTTACAATACTAGACAACACAGTATCAACAGTAAAGGCCTTCAAATTTCTAGGTTCTATCATATCACAAGAATAAAATGGACACTTAACATCAAAAAAAGTCATCCAAAAAGCACAACAAAGAATGTTCTTTCTGAGCCAACTCAGAAAGCTCAAAGTGTCCAAGGAGCTGCTGATCCAGTTCTATAGAAGAATTATTGAGTCTGTCATCTGCATCTCTATAACTGTCTGGTTTGGTTCTGCAACCCAACAGGACAGACACAGACTTCAGAAGACAATTAGGACTGCAGAAAAAACAATTACTACCCACCTGCCTTCAATCGAGGACCTGTATATTGCATGAGTCAAAAAGAGGGCTGTGAAAATATTTACAAATCCCTCACATCCCGGACATAAACTGTTTCAACTCCCATCCTCAAAACAACACTATAGAGCACAGCACACCAGAACAGCTAGGCACAAGGACAGTTTCCCCCCGAACGCCATCACTCTGCTAAACAAATAATTCCCTCAACACTGTCCAACTATTTACAAAGTCTTCACTACTATTACTATTAGTCTTCTCATCACTCCTTATCACCCATCCCCTCCCACTTATGACTGTATGACTGTAATTTTGTCACTTGTCTCCTTACGATTTATATTGACTGTTTCCTAGTATGATTTGATTGCTTATTGTACCCCATGACTATTATTGTGTTGTACCTTATGATTCTTGTCTCTTGACAAATGTATCTTTTCATTTATGTACACTGAGAGCATTTGCACCAAGACAAATTCTTTGCGAGTCCAATCACACTTGGCCAATAAAGAATTCTATTCTATATGTTCTATGTTCTGAACAAAGATAGGATTAGTCCTCAGCCACAATAGGAATTGGCCAACACAAGCTTTCATCGCATCAGCAAACCAAACTTCAACTAAACCTAGCTCAGCCTACAGAGCCAGCTATGACTCCTACAATAACCAATAGAATACATGTTTTTGCCCAGGAACAGGAAGCTCAAGGGCAAAACCCAAGAGAAGGTATAAAAGCCCCTCACTCTCAACTCCATGGGGTCATCTGCCCAGAATCACGTGGTTGATGGTTCTGTTTCATCCATAAATGGACCTTCTTTCCAATCAGCCGCCAGCCTCCGTTTTGCCTCCTGGCTTGGAACTGGACCAGATGGATATTTCTTCCCACATGCCTACCAGCAATCACAGCCCTTTCACCACTTTAGGCAGAAAACAACGGTGGTTGCCTTTGTATTGCTGGCCTCAAACATCTCCCAATGTAAATGTTTTCCTTTGGGAAAACTACAACACCTCCCCCTGAAAAATAAAGCAAACTCCAAAAATCTGCCATCTCCTCTGTTTGATTTTGACAGCGTCTTCCTGGCTTGGATGAGACCTGTGGTGCACCTCACTCGAGCCAGCCGCGGCACATGGGCTCCTTCTCCCATCATTGTTGATCCGACAATAGTCTGTTTGTATTTTTCCTTCCCAGAAAGGCTGCCAACAGCACATCTGTCTCCAGCTGATAGCGAGGAGCTTTGGAAAAACTCAGGCTGCTCCATCTGATAAGCCGGCAGGATTTCGGCTCCTTCACCTCTAGCACATCCACCAGGCCTGGGCAGGGGCAGGGGTAGCAAGATGTCAGCCTTAATTTATTAACTTATTGATTTTTTTCCCCTTCAGCTTGCTGAAACACACACACACACACACACACACACACGCAAGCATGCAGATAGAGGAGAATCTTCGGGATGGGCCTTTTGGAGGCTCGAGATTCCGTTTGGCATCACATAAAAAGATGAGCAGGAATGTGGAAGGCAGGAAGGGACACCCAGGTGCATGTGGGCATGGCTGAAGATAAGATATAAGATGAGATGAGAAGATGGGAGGAGATGAGAAGATGCAAGGAGGGGAGGAGGGGAGGGGACAGGACAGAAGAGGGGAGTAGAGAGAAGAGAAGAGAAGGAGAAAAGAGGAAAGAAGAGAGAAGAGAGAAGGAGAGGACAAGAGGAGAAAGGAGGAGAGGAGAGAGGAGAGGAATGGAGAGAGGCGGAGAAGAGGAGAGAAGAGAGAAGGAGAGGAGAGAAAAGGAGAGGAGAGGAGGAGAGGAGAGAGGAGGAAAAGAGTGGAGAGAGAAGGGGGAGAGAGAGGGAGAGGAGAGGAGAGAAGAGGAGAGAAGAAAGAAGGAGAGGAGAGAGAAGGAGAGGAGAGAATGAGAGGAGAGGAGAGAGGAGGAGAGGAGGAGAGGAATGGAGAGAGGCAGAGAAGAGGAAAGAAGAGAGAAGGAGAGAAGAGGAGGAGAGGAGAGAGGAGAGGAGAGACAAGGAGGAGAGAGAAGGAGAGGAGAAAAGAGGAGAGAAGAAAGAAGGAGAGGAGAGAGGAGAAGAGGAGAGAATGAGAGCAGAGAAGAGAGGAGGAGAGGAGAGGAGGAGAGGAATGGAGAGAGGCAGAGAAGAGGAGAGAAGAGAGAAGGAGAGGAGAGAGGAGGAGATGAGAGAAAAGGAGAGGAGAGGAGGAGAAGAGAGGAGAGAGGAGGAGAAGAGGAGAGAAGAGAGGAGGAGAGGAGAGAGGACAGAAGAGAGAAGGAGAGGAGAGGAGAGAGAATGAGAGGAGAGGAGAGAGGAGAAAAGAGGAGAGAAGAGAGAAGGAGAGTGTTCTGTCCCCTCATTAGCATTCTTGAGATCCCCGCGCTTTGATTGGCCAAAGCGCGGGGCACTCTGATTGGTCAGGCGAGCCGCGCCGATTGGCTCGCTAAGAATCTCCCACGATTGGTCTATTCGAATCGCGGGAGATTCAAAGTGGTGCCATTGGCCGCGGCCACCGCGGCTAAAGGAATAAAAGCCGCGAACCTTTTGCATAGCGCCAGTTCGGTTCCTACACTAATAAAAGAGCATGATTTGAAGTCACCGACTCCTGGCATCATTTTCGAGGACACGACAGAGAGGAGAGAGGAGGAGAAAAGAGAGGAGGAGAGGAGAGAGAAGGAGAGAAGAAGAGAGGAGAGGAGAGACAAGGCAATCTTTCTTGGCACATTTTTGTGAATACACTGGCACATATTTAAAAAATAAAATTCTAATGCCTGCTCTCAAAAGAAAATAAATATATAGAGTTCCCTGCCTGAGCAGGGATTTGGACTAGAAGACCTCCAAGGTCCCTTCCAACTCTGATGTTGTTGTTATATAACCATACACACACTCACACGTATGTATTGATCACAGTCCATTTAGAATACATAGTGGAAAAAAGAGTTTGAGAGCTAACAAAGTGGCATAGGAAAGACTGAAATGCAAAGTGCAAAAAATTCTATGCTTGGTTTCATTCATTCATTCATTCATTCATTCATATTTCTTAACCTCCCCTCTCCCTCACTGGGATTCTGAGTGGCGAAGAGCATCCAGGCAGTCCTTGACTTACAATCATGCGTTTAGTGACCTATCAAAGTTTACAACTGCATTGAAAAACAGGACTTATGACTGTTTTTCACATTTAACAACCATTGTAGCATCCCCACAGTCCTGTGATCAAAAGTCAGACGCTTGGCAACTGACTCATATTTATGACGGTTGCAGTGTCCTGGGGTCACATGAACCCCTTTTGGGACCAGCTGACAACCATGTTACTAACTTGACAACTGCAGAAAAGAGGAGGGAAGGGATGCAACACCATTGGATTTGCGAACCTGTTTGCGCAGCTAATCTCCATGAAAATAGTTCGAGCTTTCCTGCGACTTCCTGATCTGATGCAGCTCGTGGGGCTGACATCCCATAATATAGGAGGGAAACATGGTTCCCTGGGGAACCATGAGCCTTAATCTAATGTCTAACCTCAGATATAGCCTAAGATCGCCCTGAGATACAACTTACTCAAGTCAGTCTGTAGCATGGTGTGGTCCTGCACCATTCTAAGGGGGTTCATCCCAAATTGTATAGCTAAAAGCATATAGAGGTTCTCTGGTGTGGGAGTAAGGATGAATTTCCAGAGAAAAAAATTGCAGACCAGGAACACTACTCAGGTGACCCTGAGGAGACAGATAAACCTCCAAGTGGCCTCAACGGATGCAAATGACCCGCTGTCTGCAAGGAATATAAATCCTTCTCTTTCCCCATTATCCTGTCAGAACTGAAAAAGCTTCTTGGATGAGAAGTGAAACATCTTCAAAAGAAAAGAACAAAAAAAGTCCAGTTGCCTCTTGAAAAATAAAGCACCTTTGGGACAACCATGATCTGGATGATTGAGAATCTCTTCAGCCTTTTAGCTATACAATTTGGGATGAACCCCCTTGGAATGGTGTGGGAGTAGGAATGGATTTCCAGAAGGGAAAAAAAAAATTGCAGACTACAGGAACCAGAAACACCACTCAGGTGTCCCTGAGGACACAGATAAACCTTCAAGTGGCCTCAATGACCCACTAAAAGGATGCAAATGACCAGCTGTCTGCAAGGAATATAAATCCTTCCATGCCCCACCATCCTGTCAGAACTGAAGAAGCTTCTTGGATGAGAAGTGAAACATCTTCAAAAGAAAAAACAAGTTATTAAAATTGGGATTTGCATGACAATTCAGAAACAGACTAGAAACGGATGTAGAGAGAAACAAGAAGTCACGGCTTGTTTGATCAAAAGCAAGCTTACTTTTCTTCCTTTTTTAAAGCTGCTTTTTACTTAGCTCTCTGCAGCTTGGGTCATACAGGTAGTCCCCGATTTACAACCATTTATTTATTGACCAGTTGAAGTTACGATGGCCGTGAAAAAGTAACTTACTTTTTAAGTAACCAGCAAGGACACACGGCCATTGTGGCTTCCTTACAATCGTATGTTCAAAATTTGGGCACTGTGCTAGGCTGTGCGGAGTGGGAGCTTCATCCCTGGAGGCTTTCAAGAAGAGATTGTACTGCCATTTGTCAGAAATGGTGTAGGGTCTCCTGCTTGGGCGGGGAGTTGGACTAGATGACCTACAAGGTCCCTTCCAACTCTGTTAATCTAACCTATTGGGTTTGCATATGCATGTCTCTGTGGGTGTACAGCGCATATGATTGTGAACATATTTTCCATTTGGGATGGATGTTTCTGTCAAATCTGTTTTCTGCTAGTTTCTCATTTAGCAATTATGTCAACTTGGGTTTCTTACAATTAAGTTTGTATATTTTTCAACTCCACATGAGCAGTTAGGTAAGAATAATATTAGATTGGTGCACTTTTCCCCCAAACCTATAATTTATTTTTCTTTGTAGTTTTTGCAAGCATTTCCCCAAATATGATGTGCTTAGATCTTCTTTTCGATGTATTTCTGCACAGATTGGTCCGTAACTGCTTTTTAAAAAATTGTTGGCAAGTTCCACTGTAAAGATTTGGAGAATTTCCAGTTTGGCACGATAATTAACCTTGTTGCTTTGGAGAAAATTAGTTGTGGGAATATAAAGGATGTTCGTCATCTTGAATTGACCAAATACAGGTAGTCCTCGACTTATGACCTCAATTGAGCCCAAAATTTTTGTTGCGAAGTGAGAAATTTGTTAATTGAGTTTTGCCCCATTTTATGACTTTTCTTGCCACTGTTGTTAAGTGAATCCCTGCAGCGGTTAAATCAGGAACACCGTTGTTAATTTGAATCTGGCTTCCCCATTGACTTCGCTTGTCAGAACGTCGCAAAAGGGGATCACACTGCAACCGTCATGAATATGAGTCAGTGGCCAAGCACCTGAATTTTGCTCACATGATCACGGCAATGTTGCAATGGTGGTAAGTATGAAAATTGGTCATAAATCACTTTTTTCAGTGCCCCTATGACTTCAAACCAGGAGTGGGATTCAGCCGGTTTGGACTGGTTCAGGCGAACCGGATGTTAAATTTGCATCTATCCAGTAGTTGAACCAACCAGTTGGCCTCACCCCTCCCCTCCCCTCTCAGGAGTCTCCACATGGCCCATTTTTGATGGAGGTTAAGTGCAGGGCCTGGCATGGAGGCTCTGAGAGAGGAAAATCTGGCCCTTCTGGAAATTCAGAAGCAGGCGTGTTTCCGGTTTCCGGAGAGCCTCTGGAGTCCAGGGGAGGCCATTTTCGTCCTCCCAGAGGCCTGAGGGAAGCCTTAGGACCCTGGGAAAGCCAAAAAAATGGCCCTCCCAGAAGTTCCAATAGGCCACGCCCATCATGGTCACGCCCACCCAGCAACGGGGCAGCCAACCAGTTGCTGGGATTTTTAAATCCCACCCCTTTCTACAAATGGTCACTAAACAAACTGCTGTTAAGTCGAGGACTATCTATATTTATTTGTCAAATTTCGAGTCTCTCCATGATGGAGACGGGCGGCGTTTAAAGCGAAATAAATAAAAACAAAATCAGTAAAACAGGCACCAACCCTCTGGCCTGCGAGGGAGGCCAAACTCCCTGCCCTTCCCGGCCTTCCCGAGGGCCCTGTGGGAACTTGGCCATTCAAACAGGGCTGGGCACAATCGTGCGGTGATGCCAAGGTTGACACCCAGTCCGGGCCTTGGGTTAAAAAGGAAAAGTGCTTTCACTGTTTGAATTTTTCTCCGAAGTCTCGTCCTGCCAAGAGCCAAAAATAAAAGGAGAGCAGCATCCTCGGCTTCAAAGCAATCCCACCCTTTTCTTAAGGAGAAAAAAAAAACATATTTTTTTTTTCACCAGGAAAGCCACACGGTCCATCAAAATGGCCCTGACACACATCCGGTCCTTCTCGCAGAGGGTTTATTTATAAAGAAGCTGCAAAAAGTGAAGTGAAGAGGGCCACGTTCTCCATCCGGGCGCCAACTGATAAGGCTCCTCGGCAAACCAGGCGGCCCAACGATGGGATACTCGTTGGCATCTTCACATTTTCCTTCTCATATGCTCACAAACTGTTTGGAGCCAGCTGATATGTTCTTGCAGCCCATCACCTTGGTCTTTTGCCACCCTTCCCCCCAACACACCAAAAAAGGGCCACTGATATTCTGGCAGGTAGAAATGGGATGGGTCTGGGAGGGAGGGAAGGAAAGAAGGAAGGAAGGAAGGAAGGAAGGAAGGAAGGAAGGAAGGAAGGAAGGAAGGAAGGAAGGAAGGAAGGAAGGAAGGAGGAAGAGGGAGGGAGAGAGGAAGGAAGGAGGAAGAGGGAGGCAGGGACGAAAGGAGAGAAAAAGGAGGGAGGGAAAGAAGGAAGGAAAGAGGAAGTGGGAGAGAGGGAAAGAAGAAAGGAGGAAGAGGGAAGGAGGAAGGGAGAGAGAAGGGAGGGAAGGGAAGGAAAGATGGAAAGAGGAAAAGGGAGGGAAAGGGGAAGGGAGGGAGGAAAAAGGGAGGGAGGGAGAAAGGGAGGGAGGGAAGGAAGGGAGAGAGAAGGGAGGGAAAGAAAGATGGAAAGAGGAAGAGGGAGGGAGGGAAGAAAGAAGGAAGCAAGGAAGGGGGAGGGAAGGGGGAAAGAAGAGAGGGAGGAAAGAGGGAGGGAGGGAGGGAAGGAAGGAGGAAGAGGGAGGGAAGGGAGGAAGGAATGAAAAAGGGAAGGAAGGAAGGAACAAAGGAACAAAGGAAGGGAGGGAGAGAGAAGGGAGGGAAGGAAAGGAAGGATGAAAGAGTAAGAGGGAGGGAGGGAAGAAGGAAGGAAGAGGGAGGGAAGGGGGAAGGGAGGGAGGGAGGGAGGAAAGAGGGAGGGAGGGAGGAAGGAAGGAGGAAGAGGGAGGGAAAGGAGGAAGGAATGAAAAAGGGAAGGAAGGAAGGAACAAAGGAACGAAGGGAGGAAGGGATAGAGAAGGGAGGGAAGGAAAGGAAGGATGAAAGAGGAAGAGGGAGGGAGGGAAGAAGGAAGGAAGGAAGGGAAAAGGAAAGGAAGGGAGGGAGGAAAGAGGGAGGGAGGGAGAAAGGAAGGGAGGAAGAGAAGGAAGGAGGAATAGGGAGGGAAAGGAAGGGAGGAAGGAATGGAAAAGGGATTGAAGGAAGGAAGGAAAGAGGGAGGGAGGGAGAAAGAAGGGAGGGAGGGAGGGAGGGAGGGAGAAAGGAAAGGAGGGACGGAGAGAGAAGGGAGGGAAGGATATCTATCAGAATGCAGTATTGCAGGCTAACTCTGCCAACTGCCAGCAGTTCAATTCTGACCAGCTCAAGGTTGATTCAAACTTCCATCCTTCCGAGGTGGGTAAAATGAGGACCCAGATTGTTGGGGGGCAAGAGGCTGACTCTGTAAAGCACTTAGAGAAGGCTGTGAAAACCCTGTGAAATGATATATACATCTAAGCATTATTGCTATTGACTTCCCATTGGAGTCAGTCCTTCCAGCTGGTCTCAAGCTACACATGCAGCCAGCCCCTCCTTTAATATACCAAGAACTCACTCCTGCGTGCATTGATTCCCACGTTCAGGAAATTCACTCCAGCGGGGAATCGAATTCAGGAAGTTGCTTATTCATGGCAGTGAAGGCTGAATTCCTCACTGCGGCCACGGAGATTGCTTTGGCTATTAAGATCCTAGGGCATCCTTTCATTCTCACAATATCCCCGGCATTTTGCCAAGGTTCTCTAAGCCTTCATATTTCAGGCTTCCCAAATGATCTCAGCTTCCTCCGTTGAACATGTGCTTGGCCGGTTGTCCTCCATGACACTGGAAGGATGCAAAGACCTGGCTTGGGGAGACCAAGATCTTCAGGGACGTTGGGTGAACTCTTCATGAGTAGGACACCCCGAAGCCAAACCACCAACCACCAACCTACTGGCAACTGAAGTCCTCCAACTTTTCAACACAAAGGGCTTTATTTCCAGCAAAGGAAACTTGTAGAATCATAAAGTGGTGAGCTCAGGGCTCAAATGTCCTGACATTGTGTGTGTGTGTGTGTGTGTGTGTGTGTGTCTCCTGAATGACCCTTTGTCAATACAGACCATAAGAGAACCTCTCCAAAGATCTTCACGGGATAGATTTGTGCAAAGGGCAAAGGTGATACAGACAGTACCCAAAAAATTTCCCAGAGAACTTTGTTCCTTTCCTTGGCCACTTTGCACCAAGGGTAGGATTTTACTGGTTTGGACTGGTTCAGACGAACCGGATGTTAAAGTTACAGCTGATTTGCCAGACCAGTATTTCAACTGACTGGCTGGCCTCACCCCACCCGTCCCTCCCCTCCAGAGGCTGGGGGAGGCTGTTTTCACTCTCCCAGAGGCCCAGAGGGAGCCTCCGGACCCTTATTGGGAGGGTGAAAAAGGCCTCCCGCATGCTCTGGAAGTCCACCAGAAGTCCAAAACAGGAAGTTCAGGTAGGCCCCGCCCACCATGACCACGCCCACCCAACAACCGGGCAGCGAACCAGTTGCTGGGATTTTTGAATTCCATCCCTGCTTTGTACAGTGGGCTGCAGGTTGTTTCAGTTTATTCTGAGGCTGTATGTTGATGTACAGCCTTACAACTGTTCACTTAGTGATCGTATGAAGTTATCAAGGCACTGAAAAAAGTGGCTTATGACCATTCTTCGTGCATACGACCGTTGCAGCATCCCCTTGGCCGTGTGATTGAAATTTGGATGCTTGGCAACTGGTTCATATTTATGAAGGCCACCCTTGGAATACCGCATCCAGTTTTGGTCACCACAGTGTAAAAAAGACGTTGAGTCTCGAAAACAGGGGTGTCCAACCTTGGCAACTTTAAGACTTGAACAACTCTGGGAGTTGAAGTCCACAAGTCTTAAAATTGCCAAGGTTGGACAACCCTGCTCTAGAAAGAGTCCAGAGAGCAGCAATGAAGATGATTAGGGGACTGGAGGGTAAAACATATGGAGAATGTTTGCTGGAATTGGATATGTCTATGTTCTGACCCAAACCTTGTTCCAAGGAAACAAACACCAAACGGAGATAACAGCAAAACCTGTCAATGATTCTTTATGAATTCCGTTCCTTCCCGGTTAAAAAGCTGTGTCAAACTAATTGTCCCTGATAAGAATGAGCCTTGCCAAGGTTGTGCAAGGCTGCCAAGAACACTAGATAAAGTTACTAAGAAATATTTCAAACAGAAAGAATCTCCAAACACCAACCAAGGTATTCTGAACATCCACAAAGCTTGAGTGGAATAACTTTTTTGCTTCCTGCAAAGAACTCCCGTTTCTCAGCTGGCTTTTATCTCTTAAGGGAGGGGCCATTAGCTTGCAGCCTTACTCCTGAGTCACCCATGCTGCTGAAGCTACTCTTTCTTTTGAGCAGCCCTGTGTGCACACGCATTGGGCACAGGATCCTCAGGGGCCTCTTCATCACTGCTGCCAGCCTCCACAAGCTCCGAAGGCAGCACTTCACTCCCTGATGGTCCTGGCCCCATCCCTGCATCCCACGCAGGCCCCTCACCTGAGTCCTCGCTCTCCGAAACACAGCCATCCGCACCTACTGCTGGTGAACCACATTGGTCTAATATGATGAAAAGAAAGACTAGGGGAGACATGATAACAGTATTCCAATATTTGAGGGACTGCCACAAAGAAGAGGGGTTCAAGCTATTCTGTAAAGCACCTGAGGGCAGGACAAGAAGCGATGGGTGGAAACTAATCAAAGAGAGAAACAACTTAGAACCAAGGAGAAATTTCCTGACAATTAGAACAATTAACCAGTAGAATGGCTTGTCTCCAGAAGTTGTGGGGGCTCCATCACTGGAGGTTTTTAAGAAAAGATTGGACAACCATTTGTCTGAAGTGGTATAGGGTGCCTAAGCAGGGGGTTGGACTAGAAGACCTCCTAGGTCCCTTCCAATTCTGTTATTCTATGATGGTTGCAGAGTCTCAAGGGTCACATGATCCACTTTTGCAACCTTCTGACAAGTGAAGTCAATGGGAAAGCCAGATTCACATAACAACCAGGTTATTAACTTAACAACTGCAGTGGTTCACTTAACAACTGTGGCTAGAGAGTCATAAAATGGGAGGAAACTTACGGAACAAATGTCTCATTTAACAACATAAATTTGGGGCTCAATTGTGGTCGTAGGTCGAGGACTACCTGTAATCTTACCCATAGACAGGCAAATGCTTCTTCTGGATCCAAGTTTGCTTTGCCAAACTACACTGTGTTGCATGTTTTCTCAGCTGTACCACATTTAGCCTTAGCAACCATTATGTGTTGACTTCAAATCCCAGAATTCCCCCATCAATATGTGTGGACTTCACCTCCCAGAATTCCCTCATTGATAACTTTTGACTTTAAATCCCAGAATTCCCTCACCAATATGAATGGATTTCAAGTCCCAGAATTCCCTTATTGATCTGTGTGGACTTCAACTTCCAGAATTCCCTCATTAATAACTGTTGACTTCAAATCCCAGAATTCCCCCACAGATAAGTATGGACTTCAGTTCCCAGAATTCACCCATCATTGTGTGTGGGATTCAACTCCTAGAATTCCCTCATTAATAACTGTTGACTTTAAATCCAATAATTTCCTCACCAAGATGAATGGACTTCAACTCCCAGAATTCCCTCATTGATATGTGTGGACCTTAAGTCCCAGAATTCATCCATTAATATGTGTGGACTTCAACTCCCAGAATTCCCCTAAATGTGTGCGGACAACATCCTGCTTATTTGAGTGTTGGGTGTGTTCTGATCTTTGTGTATTGTCTCTTTTTACTGGTGTGTAAGTGTGATTTTTCTATATGTAACACTCAGAGGTGGTGTTCAGCCGTTTCTTATCAGCGGGGTGGGGAGGGAATGGGGATTTTGCAGTATCTTTCCCCTGCCAGTCCCACCGAGCCACACCCACCGAGCCACGAAGCCACACCCACAAGAACACCACTCCCACTAAGCCATGCCCACAGCTGATCGGCTGGGTCTTTTTTGGTTGCCCTGCACAGGAGAACGGAGCTGGAAAGCAGGTTAGTGGGGTGGGGAGGGAATGGGGATTTTGCAGTATCCTTCCCTTGTCTCCCCCATCAAGCCATGCCCACAGAACTGGTATTAAAAAAAATTGAATCCTACCACTGATTGGTTGTATTCTGATCTTTTTATTTCCTTCGTAACTTGTGTATTGTCTCTTTTGACTGGTGTGTAAATGTGGTTTTTCTATATGTAACACTGGCAAGGCAAACTACTTCGCATAAAACAGGCAGCGAAGACCACACTCACTTCCACTGATGATGTGATACAGTTGGGTGATGAAACGTCTGCAATCCAACAACCAAATTCAGAAAGCACTAAGGGCTCCACAGAATGAGAACCCCAGATAAGCAGGGATTAACACCAGACAAATTTCTAGGTTCTACTATATCACATGACCTAAAATGGACACCTAACATCAAAAACGTCATCAAAAAAGCACAACAACGAATGTTCTTTCTGAGCCAACTCAGAAAGCTCAAAGTGTCCAAGGAGCTGCTGATCCAGTTCTACAGAGGAATGATGGAGTCTGTCATCTGCACCTCTATAACTGTCTGGGTTGGTTCTACAACCCAACAAGACAGACACAGACTTCAGAGAGGAATTAGGACTGCAGAAAAAACAATTACTTCCAACCTGCCTTACATGAAGACCTGTATACTGCACGAGTCAAAAGGAGGTCTGTGAAAATATTTACAGACCCCTCACATCCCGGACATAAATTCTTTCATCTCCTACCTTCAAAACGATGCTATAGAGCATTGCACACCAGAATAACTAGACACAAGGACAGTTTTTTCCCGAAAGCCATCACTGCTAAACAAATAATTCCCTCAACCCTGTTCAACTATTACAATGTCTGCACTACTATTATTGTTAAATCTTTTCATCACTCCTTATCACCCATCCCCTCCCACTTGTGACTGTAGGGCTGTAACTTTGTCGCTTGTATCCTTACGATTTATATTGACTGTTTCCTAGTATGATTTGATTGCTTATTGTACCCCATGACTATTATTGTGTTGTACCTGATGATTCCTGACTCTTGACAAATGTATCTTTTCATTTATGTACACCGAGAGCATTTGCACCAAGACAAATTCTTTCTGAGTCCAATCACACTTGGCCAATAAAGAATTCTACTTCTATTCTATTCTATTCTAACAATCAAGCAGAAAACAATACCCCCATCAAGATATTGTCAAGGAGAAACCCACATTTCCAACACTGGCAGAAGAAGCTACTGTATATATAAACAGGGAGCAAACCCCACACTCATCAGCACTGATGATGTTACCTAGTTAGGTCATGAAATGTCTGCCAAACAACAACCAAGCTCAGAGAAGACTACACAGTTCAACTCTGAGTTACAGAGACATCTCTTCTCTAAGAACATCCTTCCACAGGGAGTTGGAGGACACAAAGAGTCCTTGCGAGGCAACCTCCATTCTCCCTCCCAGATCCAGAAGAAACTCATTTAACCAAGAACGTGAAAGTCCGGTTAGTCTGAAGAATAAATTCTGTGTAAGTGGAACCCCTAACCAAGTGCATTTCTCTTGCCAGCCAAGGGACTCTGTTTGTGCTCTTGGCAAGCTGGCTGCATTGCGTTGAGGAAATTCCTTAATGCTGAAACCGACCAACAAGAAAACACCCCACCAAAAGACCAGAAAAGAATAAAATAAAATATAGTTCTGGGCATCTGGAAATGGTTGGTGGGAGTGCAGTATTTTCCTCTTGAAAGGAAGGGTTGTCACTGCAGTAAATCTTGACTTGAGAGGGGTAATAAACAGCAAGAAGATAGGCTGATCCAGAAAGTGGCAGAGAACAAATCTGAACAGAGCCCAAATCTCCCACGATGACGGAGAAAGATGTTTAGAAGGGATGCATCCAAATACACCCATGTGGGAAGGGAGAGGGGAAGGGGAAGAAGGAAGGGAATAGGAAAGGAAAGGGAGTAGAGAAGGAGGAAGGGAAGGGAATAGAGAAGTAGAGGGGGTATTCAGCCAGTTTGGACTGGTTCTACTGAACTGATAGTAAGGATTCTGCTCAGTTCAGAGAAATGGCCAATGGCATCACTGACTAGCCCTGCCCACCCTGTGCTCACATTTTTGGCGAACCAGTGGTAAAATTATTTAAAACCCACCACTGTAGGGAAGGATATAGGGAAGGGAAGGAAGGAGAGAAGGAGAAAGAGAAGGGAATAGGAAAGGGAGTGGAGAATGAGAAAGAGAAGGAAATAGGAAAGGATATCGGGAAGGGAAGGAAATGGGGAAGGAAAGGAAGGAGAGAAGGGGGAAGGGAAGGAAATAGGAAAGGATATCGGGAAGGGAAGGAAATAGGAAAGGGAGTGGAGAATGAGAAAGAGAAGGGAATAGGGAAGGAAAGGGAGAAGGAGAAAGGGAAGGGAAGGAAATAGGAAAGGGAATAGAGAAGGAGAAAGGGAAGGGAAGGGAATAGGGAAGAGAATAGGGAAGGAAAGGAAGGAGAGAAGGAGAAAGGGAAGGAAATAGGAAAGGATATCGGGAAGGGAAGGAAATAGGAAAGGGAGTGGAGAATGAGAGAGAAGGGAATAGGGAAGGAAAGGGAGAAGGAGAAAGGGAAGGGAATAGGAAAGGATATAGGGAAGGGAAGGAAATGGGGAAAGAAAGGAAGGAGAGAAGGAGAAAGGGAAGGGAATAGGGAAGAGAATAGGGAAGGGAAGGAAGGAGAGAAGGAAAAAGGGAAGGGAATAGGAAAGGATATAGGGAAGGGAAGGAAATGGGGACTGAAAGGAAAGAGAGAAGGAGAAAGGGAAGGAAATAGGAAAAAAGGAAATAGGGAAGAAAACATGAATGGAAAAGAAACAGGACTGGAAAGGAAATGGGAAATGGGGGAAATAGGGAAGGAAATAGAGAAGAAAAGGAAATTGATAAGGAAAGGAAATAAGGAAGGGAAAGGAGAAGGAATTGGCCCAATTCCTCAAAAATTAAACAACCAGGTTATGGGACTTTAGTGAAGAGTGCACCATCAAATGTGCATAAAGTTCCCACTTGCAAATGGCTTTATCACTGGAGGTTTTTAAGAAGAGACTGGACAGCCACTTGTCTGAAATGGTATAACAAATGTGAAGAGAAAAGTCGTAAAATGGAACAAACTCACCTAACAAATTTTTCACTTAACAACATAAATTTGGGGCACAATTGTGGCCATAAGGAGTGCATATTTTGTAAGTGAGTACCTCTACTATAGAAAAAAAAAAAATTAATTTCTGGTTGCCTCTATCTTGTCTTCGAAGTTAGGGACAATGTGCTGCATTTGAACTATATTATTCAGCTGAAGGCTGCAGATCTACCCATTAGCTCATGTTAGGAGCTACAGTGGAAAAATCCTTCTTTAAGAATCCTTTTTTTTTTTTTTTTGGCTATCAGCTGATTGGAAATGAAAACCAAAGACTGGATTTAATCTGTGAAATTCCTTTTTTCCTGCCAAAAAACCCCCTGGAAACCAGGCTTCCAGTCTTGGTATGTGTTTGCTTACAGTCCTCGTTTCAACAGGGCTGTTTTGTCCTAATCATTAAGGATGGTGCTGAAATGTACATTTTCTGACTTGTAAAGATGGGTCTAACCTAAGCAGCACCAATACAGGGCATTACATAAGAGTCCTGAATGTTTATTTTATTTTATTTATATCCTGCCTTTCAGAGGTGGTATTCAGCCAGTTCACACCGGTTCTACTGACCCGGTAGCAAAAAATTTGATTGGTTTGGAAAACCAGCAAATACCACCTCTGGCTGGCCCCACCACTCACCCCTGCTGTTACCTCTCCTATATTCTGTTGTTTATCAGCTCAGCTGATTCGCGTGGCAGGGCAGATTGCCATGCCTCAGCTGAGGTTAAAAAAAAAAACAGCACAGCTCACCAGCGTTGATGCAGAGGGCAGTCTCTGAGCCAGAGGTGATTATTCAGCAGGCTCTGACCAATTCTGCAGAAACGGTAGCGGAAATTTTGAGCAGTTCAGAGAACCAGCAAATCCCACCTCTTTCTGGCCCCGCTCCCATCTATTCTCCACCTCCTAAGTCCCAGCTGATCAGCTGCATCTTCTTTGGTTGCCCTGCACAGGAGAATGGATCTGGAGAGCAGGTTAGTGGGGTGGGGAGGGAATGGGGATTTTCCAGTATCCTTCCTCTGCCACGCCCACCAAGCCACAGAACCACAGAACCAGTAGTAAAAAATATTGAATCTCACCACTGCTCTGAGCCCTGTTTGCCTGTGCATGCAAAGCACACATTTGACAAGTGTGCGCTTTAGGTGCATCTGCACAGCTCACCAGCATTGATATGAAGGGCAGTCTTTGAGCTCTGCGCATGCATGCGCAAAGCACAAAGTAAGCTTTCTGAACCGGGAGGAAAAATTTTTAAAACCACCACTGCTGCCTTTATTCTTTTTATAAATAACTCAAGGTGGAGAACGTATTTAACACATCTTCCTCCTCCTCCTCTTTTCCCCACAATGACCCTGTGAAGTGAGCTAGGCTGAGAGAGAGAAAGTGGCCCAAATTCACCCAGCCAGCTTTCGTGCCTAAAGCGGGACTGGAACTCACGATCTCCTGGTAATTGCCCCAAAGTCACCCAGCAGGCCTTCATGCCATTCCAGGATTTCATTTGAAGGGCGGTAGGAATGATAGTCACCTAACAGTTGGGTTGGAAATATATAAACCAGGATAGTAATGTAATACTGTATCTTTAATAGAATGCTGTAATTGTGATTGGCTGAGGTTCCTCCAATGGCCATAAGAGCCAGAAACCTGGGTTTTTTTCTCCTTGCATTTCCTGTTTTGTCATATTGCCTGATCATCATTCTGATTGGATTGCTGTGAGTCTTGCAACTGTTAACAAACTCCGTTTACTGAATTTTGTTTATGATACTTGACTTGGTCTTTGGATTATCCCTGGACTGATACTAACTGCTTTAACCATGTATGATTTGGACTGTTTGTTGGACTTTGCTTACCCATTTTTACTGGAAGTAAAATCTACATTTTACTATTCAGTGTATCTGTATGCTGGTTGTGTGTTATTCAACATCTCTCTCTGAAAAAGAGCTACAGAAAATGCCACAGAAAAAGGACATCAAGCTAAAAATGGATATAATTAAACACAAAATGGGTCAAATAGAAAAAGAAGAATTAGCACAGAAAATTAGAGGTACTAAACAGAACCATTTTGAAGATGCAAACAAACCAGGTAGATGGTGAGCGTACAAATTGAGAAAGGAGAAAGAATCAAGGAAAATATTGCAATTAATAGATGACCAAGGCCAAGTTTGCCATGGTAGCAAAGAGAAGAAGGAAATCATTCGAGACTCCTATGGGAAATTATATATGCAAGAGAATATTGATGAAGAAAGAGTCAAGCAGTACTTATAGAATGCTAATTTACCTCAGATACCTAAAGAGACTGAAAAAAATGTTAGAAAGCAATATAACGATGATGGAGTTAACTGAAACACTCAAGAAGCAAAATAATGGAAAGGCACCAGGCCCAGATGGACTTCCGGCAGAATTTTACAAAACATTACAAGAATCGTTGAATCTTCCATTGCTAGAAGTTATGAATGAAGTTATATTAAAGAAGAAGATACCTAAATCATGGTCAGAAGCCTATATTACACTTATTCCAAAAGAGGAGGCCGACCCATTGCAAATTAAGAACTATTGACCCATTTTTCTACTAAATGCAGATTACAAAATCTTTGCTTCAATATTGGCAGAAAGACTTAAAAAATATTTAAATAATTTTATCCATCCTGATTAAAATGGATTTCTACCAAAGAGACAAATTAAAGACAATATGAGAGTAATCTTGGACACCTTGGAATACTACGAGGCACATCCTGAAAAACAAATGGCTCTGATATTTCTAGATGCACAGAAGGCATTTGATAATGTGAATTGGCGATTCATGTTATTACTGTTGGAACAGATGGGTTTTGCTAGAAAATTTATTCAAGCAATAGAAGCTATATACTATAAGCAAATGGCAAAGGTAAAATGATAGAGGGAGAACTGACAGATTCTATTAATATAAGAAAAGGAACAAGACAAGGGTGCCCACTATCACCTTTGTTGTTTGTGTTAACTTTGGAAGTGGTAAACAGAAATATTAGAGTTGAAAAGAATATAAAAGGAGTGAAAATCAAAAAGGAAAAAATTAAGCTGCAAGCATTTGTGGATGATCTGGTTTTCATTTTAGAAGACCCTTTAGAAACAGCATCAAAATTGATAGAAAAGATAGAGACATATGGAAAGGTGGCTGGTTTGAAAATAAATAAAGACAAAGATTTTGACAAAGAATATGCTATTAAGACAAAAGGAAGAACTGGCAGACCTATTGAAAATTCAAGTCACGAATAAGATCAAGTACTTGGGGATATATTTGACAGCAAGATGTAGTACATTAAAAGAGAATAATTATATCAAACTTAAACAGCAGATAGTGCTAGATTTGGAGAAATGGGAAAACTTACAACTGTCACTAATAGGGAGAATTTCAACAATCAAGATGAATATATTACCCAGAATTTTATATTTGTTTCAAACAATTCCAATTAGGCTTGGAAAAGACTACTTTGAAGATTTAAATAAAATTGTGTTGAAATATATATGGCAAGGTAAGAAAGCGAGAATAAAGTTAAAATTTTTGCAAGATGCTAGAATTAGAGGAGGATTTGGTTTGCCTAATTGGGAGTTGTACTACCAAGCTACAAATCTGATGTGGGTTAAGGAATGGATAACACTAAGAAATGCTAGATTGTTGACATTAGAAGGACATGATTTGATGTTGGGGTGGCATGCTTTTTTATGGTACAAAGGAACTAAAACACAGGGGTATTTTAGAAGACATTATGTACGGGAGTCTCTGTGGTTAAACTGGGAGAAGATTAAAAGACAATGTTATTTGAAAATTCCAGTCTGGTTATCGACCATTGAAGCATTTTTGTATCCTATAATATACAAAAAGGAACAAACAGTTAGATATGGTGAAATACTGAATGAAAAGGGTAAACTTAAATCTATGCAAAAACTAGAGGAACAAGGTATAAAGATGAATTGGTTTTCATATGTGCCAGTGGCCCCCAACCTTTTTTGTGCTGCGGCCCAGTACCGGCATCACAAAATCATCCGTGCCCGGTACCGGTATCAGCACGCATGGCAAGGTAAGCCGAGTGACCGGCCAGCCAGCCATCCCCAGCTTCTCCCGACCACCTTCAATTCCTCCTTTGTACCTGTGTCGATGGGCTTCGCGACGGTCACTCGGCTCACCTTGCCATGCGTGCTGAAAGAATCCTCGCGCCTTAGTTTTGTTCGAAGCCGCCCCCCCCCTCGATGAAACTAAGGCGTGAGGATTCTTTCAGCACCCAAATGCCGCTTTCTACCCGGAAAAGCTCACCAGAAGCACTTTTTCATCAAAACAAGATGGTGGCACCCAGCAAACCGGCGGCCTGGAAGAAATTGTTCCATGGACTGGTACCGGTCCAGGGACCAGTGGTTGGGGACCCCTGATATGTGCAAATACATTCAAGGTATGATAAAGATTCTATAACAGAAGGTTTCTATGATAAACTGACTGACTTAGATAAGATTTTGACAAGTACTGATGAAAAGGTGATTTAAAAATTGTATGATATCTATTAGAAATTAAACTAGAAGACGAACAAGTTAAAGAAACTATGATTGCTTGGGGGAAGAATTTTGGATATGGGATCGATTTAGAGAAATGGCAAAAATTGTGGTCTCAAAATTATAAAATGACAATGTCAACAGCATATAAAGAAAATTTGTATAAGATGTTTTACAGGTGGCACTTTCCCCCGACAAGAATAGCAAGAATGTTCAAGAATAAATCCGAAAAATGTTGGAAATGTCATCAGACACCTGGCTCATATTACCATATGTGGTGGACTTGTGCTGATGCTAAAAAATACTGGACTAAAATCCACATGTGGTTGGAAAAAATGACAAAAAAACATATAGACTTGAAACCAGAGATATTTTTATTGGGAATTTTACCTGAAATATATAGTAAAGACTTGAAATTGTAAATGTATTAACAGTGGCTAGGATTGTATTTGCTAAAAACTGGAAAAATGAGAAAATACCATCATAGGAGGAAATCATTAAGAAAATATTGGAATGTGCTGAAATGAGTAGATTGACATTTGAAATTAGAGAACAAGAGGATAAACAATTTTATAAAATTTGGGATCTTTTCTATCAATGGTTAGACAATAAAATACAGTAATGAAATATGGAGATTTTTAGAAAATAATAAATATATAAAGATGTACTTCTTTCTTATTATATCTACAAAATGATTTTAGGATAGATTTGGGATGATCATATGAACTGTTATAAAATAAATTAAGTAAATTATGGTTATCTTGTAAAACATGAATGAATAAAAGTATAGTCAAATGGTTAATAATGATACTAAGGTATTTAATTTTTGATTGACAACATGAGATTATATGTAGTGTAATTGTAATTGAAGACTACGAAATGAAAGCACAAAACGATTTGTAAACCAACCAGCACATTGTATGTACACCTATGGAAGATAGCTTGATATTTTTATGTTTTGTTTGTATGTTTGTTTTTAAAAACCAATAAAATTAAAAAAAAAAACACACATCACTCTCACTACGTTTCCCTGAGTGCACTAATTCTCCTAATGGGGAATACCTCAACAAGGAGCTGCCACAAAGAAGAGAAAAGGGTCAACTTATTTTCCAAAGCACCTGAAGGCAGGACAAGAAACAACGGGTGGAAATCAATCAAAGAGAGAAGCAACCTGGAATTAAGGAGAAATTTCCTAACAATGAGGACAATTAATCGGTGGAATGATTAATTGTTGTGGTTCTTCATCAATGGAGGTTTTAAAGAAAAGATTGGATAACTCTTTGTCTGAAGTGGTGTAAGTTTTCCTGCCTAAGCAGGGGCTTGGACTAGAAGACTTCCAAGGTCCCTTCCAACTCTATTCTGATTGATTGATTGATGCCTGAGGTGGAACTAGAACTCACAGTCGCCTGGTGACTGGTCCAAAGCCAACCAGCTCGCTTTCATGCCTAAGGCAAAGCTACAATTCACTGTCTCCTGGTGATTAGCTCAGTCACTCAGCACCGTTTTCATGCCTAAAGTGAGACTAGAACTTACAGTTTCCTGGTGACTGGTCCAAAGTCACCCAACCTCCTTTCGTGCTTAAGGTGGAACTAGAACTCTCACTCTCCTGCTTGCTAGCCTGATGCCTTAACCACTAGACCAAACTGCCTTCTTTGATCCAGATTAGAGGGGAAATAAGAGCCCGTGTTGCTATAGTTTCAGATTTGAGGAGTTAAACACAAAAAGCAAACAATGCACTGGATTTCAGGAGTTAAAACACACACAAACTTACATGCCACATCTGTTTATCCACATCGCATTTCAGCAAAAAAAAAAAAGAACTGTGCCATTTTACTTGGATCAAAATACATATTTACATTGCTTTCGCCATCATCACATTAGCTCACAGATGGATGTCAATTTGAATTTTTGTTTTTCACTTAGTAAGCATCTTTGCTAAAAGAAAAAAAAAAAGAGTTTGATTGTTCCAATGACTTGGTAGGGGGTGGAATAGGGAGAGGTTTCCATCCTTATAAATAACTTTCCTAGCCAAATTATTCCTCTCCTCTAATGCCTGTAATTAATTAAGGGGAAGTTTAATACATGGTAGGGATGGTGGTGGCTCAGTGGCTAAGACACTGAGCTTGCTGATCAGAAAGGTCAGCAGTTCGGTGGTTCAAATCCCTAGTGCTGTGTAACGGAGTGAGTTTACTTGTCCCAGCCTCTGCCAACCTAGCAGTTCAAAAGCATATAGAAAAATGGGGACCACTTTGGTGGGAAGCAGGGAGGGGATTCAAATTTTTAACAACCAGTTCTATGGGCGTAGCTTAGGTGGTGGGCGTGGCTTAGGTGGTCATGTGACTGGGTGGACATGGTTTGGTCATGTTATTGGCTGGGCGTGGCCAACTCAATATCACTCACATCGAGGCATGCATCTCCTCACCTGGCCTCTCATGACTGTGGGGATGCTGCAACGGTCGTAAGTGTGAAAAACGGTCATAAGCCACTTTTTTCAGTGCCACTGTAACTTTGAATGGTCACTCCACACAAGCAACGTACCAGCAAAAGAGAGGAAAACAACTCCAGAGATGTTCCTGAGACAGGAAGTCTAATCCTGCCAAGAACGTAATAAGGGTTAACGGAGAGGCAGTTTTTAACAATTTATTTATTTATTTATTTGTCAATTGCTTACAAGATAATAGGTATAAGTAAAAACATAGTTATAAATACATGGATACATATAAGAAAAATAAAAGAAGCAATAGGACAGGGACGGTAGGCACGATTGGTGCGCTTATGCACGCCCCCTACAGATCTCTTAGGAAAGGGGTGAGGTCAATAGTAGACAGTCTAAGGTTAAAGTTTTTGGGGTTTGGGGGAAAAAAACACAGAATTAGGTAGAGTAATCTAGACATTGACCATTCTGTTGCTGAAGTCGTATTTCCTGCAATCAAGTTTGGGTCAATTAACCTTGAGTTTGTATCTATTGTTTGCTCTTGTGTTATTATGGTTGAAGCTGAAGTATTCATTGACAGGTAGGACATTGCAATGTATGATTTCTGTAAGCAACACCAGAATGTTTCCTTCCTGCCTTCCTTACAGGGTTAGGCCAGTAATTTCTTCTAACAACCGGTTCTCTGAACTGCTTAGAATGTTAACAACCGGTTCTAGCGAATAGGTGCGAACTGGTAGAATCCCACCTATGGTGAGAAGGGAACAGTGTTCTGTGCACCTTCGAAGGCATTTAGTCATACCGGCTACATGACTACGGAGACATCTTCGGACAGCGGTGGCTCTTCCACTTTGTAATGGAGATGAGCACTGCCCCCTAGAGCAGTGGTTGGCAACTAGTGGGCCAGGGACCACTGGTGGTCCGTGAGAAAATTTTGGTGGTCCACAGAGAAATGCCACCTCCAAAGTACCCCCTAATCCAGGCTGTGCAGAAACACAAGGTTGCACCGCCCACATGACCCATGGGAACACAAGGCTTGCATTGCTTGTATTGTGAACAATATGAGGTAGTGAGGGGAGGGGGGGCAAAGGACGGAGTGGGAAACTTGCCCCATGTGCCTTGCCTGGCTGTTTCTTTCTGTTTCTTCCCTCTGCTTTTGTCTGCACGCAAGGAAAGCAGCCAAAGTCTTTCTTTCTCTTCCCCAAACTCTGCCAGAAATGAGTCTTTGGGACCCTGCAAGGCCTCCTGCTCCAAGAAGCTACGCTGGCAAAGACTCATTTCTGGCAGAGTTTGGGGGAGAGAAAGAAAGACTTCTGCGGCTTCTGCTGCTTTCCTTGCATAAGCCAAAAGTCTCTCTCTCTCGCTCTCTCTCTCTCTCTCCTCCTGAGAACGGAGCTGGAGATCCCAAATAAAGAATGATCGATCGGTAGGAAAACGGGGTGGGGAATTTTCCTGCAGATTTTTGGGGGGATTTTCCCAGGGTCTTTGGTCTGTGGGATTTAAAATTATGAGTTTGGTGGTCCCTGAAGTCCAAAAGGTTGGCGATCCCTACCTTAGAGCCGGAAATGACTAGCACGTATGTGTGAGAGGAACCTTTACCTTTAATACATCAGATTGTAACTATCAAAAGAATATATCTCTCTGGCTCTAAATGCTCAAACTGAAGGGGCACTGTGTAATTGTTCTGGACTGTAATTTTTGCTTTTTCTTAGAACCCCAAACTAAAACCTTAGAACCCCAAACTAAAACCAACCTTCCAGTAAGGTTGTCAAATTTGAGGGTGGTTTTTCACAAATCTGCAAAAAACGGTAATACAGGTAAGGTAATACTCCTTGACTTATGACAATTGAACCCAACATTTCCATTGCTAAGTGAAACATGTTGTTGAGTAAGTTTGCCCCCCATTTTATGACTTTTCTTGCCACAGTTGTTAAGCTGTAAAGTGAATTACTGCAGTTGTTGAATTGTTGTTAAGTGAATTTGGCTTCCCCCTTGATTTTGCTGTGTTACAAAAAGCGATCGCGCGACCCTGGGGCACTGCAACCGTCATAAATATGAGACAGTTGCCAAGCGTCCGAATTTTGATCACATGACCATGGGGAGGTAAGCATGAAAAATGATCATAAGTCACTTTTTTCAGTGTCGTCGTTACTTTGAATTGTCACTAAACGAACTGTTGTAAGTTGAGGACTACCTAGAGATCTGCAGAGGTTTCCTGGCAATAGTTTGCATAATGGCAATGGCTTCATTCAGAAGGGAGCCAGTTTGGTCAAATGGTTAAGGCATCAGGCTAGAAACGAGGAGCTTGGGAGTTCTAGTCCTCCTTTAGGCATGAAAGCCGGCTGGGTGACTTTGGACCAATCACCAGGAGATGCTGAATTCTAGTCCTGCCTTAGATGTGAAAGCCGGTTGGGTGACTTTGGACCAATCACCAGGAAACATTGAGTTCTAGTCCCACCTTAGATATGAAAGCTGTTGTGAATGAATAAAATGTGTTTAATAAAGTTATTTAGAGCTTGAAGTTAAGTGCAGGGTTCTGGCCCTGCACTTCTGATTGGCCGTTAATAGCGACATCAGATTGGTCCATTCAGATGAATCTGATTGGCTATTAACGAGCCTCTCCCATTGATTAACGGAGCTAGCGCTCCCTGGTTTTCATTGGTTGAATAGTTAATAAGCTGCCTATATTAAGAGGGTCGTTGCAGCCATTGAGCTGAGCTGTCACACCATGTTAATAAAGAGTTTTGAAGTTCACTGTTTCACCGGCTCGTCTCCATTCTTCGCGCCCACGCTCAGAACTTAACAAAAGCCAGCTGGGTGACTTTGGACCAATCACCAGGAGATGTTGAGTTCTAGTCCTGCCTTAGGCATGAAAGCCAGTTGGGTGACAATGGACCAGGAGATGGTGAGTTCTAGTCCTACCTTAGGCATGAAAGCCGGCTGGGTGACTTTGGACCAATAACCAGGAGATGCTGAATTCTAGTCCCACCTTAGGCATGAAAGCCAATTGGGTGACTTTAGACCAAACACCAGGAGAGGTTGAGTTCTAGTCCTGCCTTAGGCATGAAAACCGATGTCCAAATTTTGATTATGTGGCCATGAGGATGCTGCCACAGACATAAGTGTGAAAAATGGTCATAAGTCAATTTTTTCAGTGCTTTGAATGGTCATTAAATAAATGGTCATAAGTCAAGGACTCCCCGAATTCTCTTTTGACACTCAATGAAAAGCCAAATTTGGACAGCCAAGAAAAAACCAACCATACAGATCATTAAACAAATCAAATCATTGTTCTCATGTCTGGCACAAATGACCGGGCTCAGGTTATCTTATTTTGGACACATTTTGTGAAGACCCAACTCTCTGGAGAAGGTTCTGGTGATGGGGATATTGGAAGGAAGGAAGGAAGGAAGGAAGGAAGGAAGGAAGGAAGGAAGGAAGGAAGGAAGGAAGGAAGGAAGGAAGGAAGGAAGGAAGGAAGGAAGGAAGGAGAAGACAGAACGGCTTCTCCGAGAGAGTGTGGAGAAGAGCAACAAAGGTGATTAGGGGACTGGAGACTAAAACATATGAAGAACGGTTGCTGGAATTGGGTGTGATGAAGTTTGATGAAAAGAAGGACCAGGGGAGACAGGATAGTAGTCTTCCAATATTTGAGGAGGTCCTATAAGGTGAGGGTTTCAAGCTATTTTTCCAAAGCATCAAAAGACAAGACAAGAAACAATGGATGGCAATCAACCAAGGAGAGAACCAACCTAGAACTAGAAATTTCCTAACAGTGAGAACCATAGGAAGAATAGCTTGCCTTCAGAAATTGTGGGTGGGCTCTATCGCTGGAGGTTCTTAAGAAGGGATTGGACAACCCTACATCTGGAATAATACAGGATCTCCTGCTCAAGCAGGGGGGTCAGACTAGAAGACCTCCATGGTCCCTTCCAACTCTGTTAGCCTATGGGGACAACTAGCTACAAGGTGGACGGATGTAGTTAAAGTAGAAATGGGGACACCTTGGAAGAGCCGAGTTCTGATGAAAACGACTCAACGGCACATAATCCACCAAGATGCTTGGTAAGAAGCATAAGGCACAGTGTAGAAAGGTAACAGAATAAAAGAGTTGGAAGGGAACTTAGAGGTCTTCTAGTCCAACCCACTGCTCCAACAGGAAAGCATATACCATTCCTGTTGTGGTTAGCCGGCAGCAGGTGCAGACGGCTGAGGAGAGCAAGGACTCTGATGAAGGGCCAGGACCATCAGGGAGTGGGCTGCTGCCTTCAGAGATTGTGGGGGCTGGCAGCAGCGATGAGGAGATTCCCGAGGAGCCTGTGCACATGCACGAAGGATTACTCGCAGGAAAGAACAATTACAACAGCACAGGTGACTTGGGAGTAAGGCTGCAAGGTAATGGCCCCTCCCTCAAGAGGATACAAGCCAGGTTTGGAAAACCATTCTTTGCAGACAGCAAAGAAGCTCTGAAACTCAACGGGTGGACATCTTAGTTCGTGATTGGAGAATTTTGTAAATTAGTTCTTATCTTTGGGTTTTTGGCAGCCTTGACAAACCACTTGGCAAGGCTCTTTCTTGTCGGAGCTAATTAGTGGGAAACAGCCTTCAGAACAGAATTCGTTATTAAACCTTAAAAGGTGGGGTCTGCTGCCTTTATCTGTGTTTGCTCTTTGGGAACCCAGTTGGGTCAGAACAATTCCAGACAAATGGTTGTCCAATCTCTTCTTAAATACCTCCAGTGATGAAGCATCTACAACCTCTAGAAGATGTTCCACTGATTAATTGTTCTCTGTCAGTAAATTCCCCCTAAGTTCCAGGTTGCTTCTCTCCTTGATAAGTTTCCACCCTTCGTTTCTTGTCTTGCCTTCAAGTGCTTTGGAGAATAGCTTGACTCCCTCTTTTTTGGGGCAGCCCCTGAAATATTGGAAGACTGTTATCCTGTCTCCCCTAGTCCTTCCTTCCATTTAAATTGACATACCCAAGTTCTGCAATTGTTCTTCGTGTGTTTTAGCCTCCAGTCCCCTAATTGTTTTTGTTCTTCTTTCTAAAGCCTCAACATCTCTCTCTCTCTCTCTCTTTTTTTTTTTTTTTAATATTGTGGCAACCAAAACTGGCCGCAATATTTCAAGGGTGCTCTTACAAAAGCTTTATAAAGTGGTACTAACACTTCCCGTGATCTTGATGTTAATACAGCCTAGGATTGCGTTGGCTTTTTCGGGAGCGGCTGCAGCACAACGCTGGCTCGTATCGAAGCGGCTCATATTTAAGAAGACAATCGTTGCCAGCAAGACACACATCGGGGATGAGTCCCCAAATCCCTGGTGTGCCAGATCCTGCAGTGCAGTCACACCGCCCCCGCCCCCCAGGGCTGGGCTGCTGGGGGTTTGCAGGGGTTTGGGGGGAACCCCTAGCTAAGATTCTGTGCAGTTTGGAGACCCCCCTCCCCCAATCCCACTCCTGGCTGGCCCCGCCCACCTCTCCCCTCTCCTCCCAGGTGTCCCTCACATGGCATGTTTTGGAGGTAGGTAAGCGCAGGGTGTTGTGGAGGCTCGGGGAGGGCGAAAAATGGAACTCCTGGAAGTTTGGGAAGGCCTGTTTCCAGAGAGACTCCAGAGCACAGGGGAGGCCATTTTCGCTCCCCCAGAGGCTCGAGGGAAGCCTCCGGAGCCCGGGGAGGGCAAAAATGCCCCCTCCCTGCCATGGTGCAGGAGGCTGACTAGGCCACACCCAACCACTGAGCAGAGAACCAGTTGCTAACATTTTTGAATGCAGGTAAGTGCAGGGTGCGGTTCCTGCCCTCCAGCTTCACCCCAACCCCTAAAAACGGACCGCCGGAGTCAGCCCTAGCACAAGCCCTCCCAAAAGGCAGGAAGCTGAGCCCCCTCCTCAGTCGTCCCTGGAAATCCAGCACTGCCCAGATGTTTGGGATGTTGCAGCGGTCGGGAGGCATCCAGTCCTGTTTGCTTCTCAAAGGAGGTCCTGCCTGGCGGCCTCCCCTCCATCCTTCAGTCCCGTTGTGTTTATCCAAGAACTGCAAGCGGTGGCGTCCAGCATCTCCGAGCCCCCATTTCCTCCTTCAAGGTGTGGTCCTCCTCACCCGAGAGTCTATAAAGAGGAACCGGGTGTGTGTGTGGGGGGGGGGGGGAAATGAACCCAGCAAGAGGGGGGGCTGGAGAGAGAGAGGGGGGGGAGACCCGAGCCTGCATCTCTTCTGGCCCGAGTGAGCGTCCTGGCGCTTGGGCCGCGCTCCAGCCAGGCCAGACGCCAGAGATGCTGCGTGGGGTGATGGGAGAGGTCACCAGATGGCTTTTACAACGATCTTATCGGCGGCCCAGGAATAGCCAACATTTCCTCTCTCTGGGGCGACGCTGCGAATACAATGAAAGCGAAGCTGTGGAGGGGGGGGCATCTCACCAGGCCTCCCCTCCATCTATCCCTCGCCCCACCACCGCTCCCACCACGGCGTCTGCTGCGGCTTTTTTAGCTGGCCCACCTGTCCGCCTTTGGTGGAGGGGGACGGGTGCCATTCTTTCTTTCTTTCTTTCTTTCTTTCTTTCTTTCTTTCTTTCTTTCTTTCTTTCTTTCTTTCTTTCTTTCTTCTCTCTCTCTTGTTCTACTCTTTTTCCGTCTTCCTTTCTCTCTCTCTTTCTCTTCCTTCTCTTTTTTTATCCTGTCTCTCCCTCTTGCTTTCTCTGTCTCATTTTTTCTCACTCTTCCTCTCTTTTTTCCTCTTTTTTCCCTTTCTTTCTGTCTCTCTCTCTCTTTATTCCTCTTTCTCTGTCTCTCTCTCTCTCTCTTTCTGCCTTTTCCTTTCTCCCTTTCTCTCCCACTGTTTCTTGCTTTTTCTCTGTTCTCTCCCTTTCCCTTTCTCTCCTCCTCCTCCTCCTCCTTCTCTCTCTCTTTCTCTCTCTCTCTCTCACACACACACACAGAGTTCCTGATGCTCTTTGTACTCTATGGCTTTCATGCACACATTTCATTACCGAACTAGATAGCATCTTCAATGCCTAAAAATATCTCCTGATATCACTGATGATGTTACCTAGTTGGGTCATTAAACGTCTGCAAGCAAACCACCAAGCTCAGAGAGCACCAAGGACCCCTCATGTCAACCCTGAGTCAGGAATATTCTACTTTATTGGAACACACATACAGACTATCTTAGGAAGCCAGAAGCTCAGGCTGTGTGTGTGTGTGTGTCTGTCTCTGTCACATCCTGATTTTGCAGGCTGAAAAAGCGGACTTTTTTTTCTTCTTCTTCTTCTTGTGAGGTGGAACAAGGGCAGCTTTTGCCAGTCCTGTTTTACCAAAACACTTTAAATCCATAGCAAGCCTCCTTGGATCTGTTAAGACTTGCCCTCTGCCACATTTGTTTACTTATGCATTGATTTGGCTACTCAGCTCTGAGAAGCTGCCTTAGGAAAACAAACAAACCCGTAATCATCCAAGGGCTAAACAACACATCTGATTAAAACCTGGTAAACAATGACATGGCAATCAGAGCTAGAATGTCTTTGCTGGTCCCTGAGTTGGCAGAAGCTAACAGTGGCAGCATGAAATGGGTTCTCTCCTCAGCTGCTGAACCTTGTCTCCTCCCCTCCTGCCAATCCCGGCTTTCCTCCTGTAGCTTAGGGGAAAATAATAACTAACAGATGCACTGAGGGTGTTACCTAGTTTGGTACTGAAACGTCTGCAAGAAAACCACCAAGATCTGAGAGCACCAAGGACCCCCCCACAATTCTCCTCCTCCTGCTCCTCTTCTTTCTGCTCCTCCTCCCCTCCTCCTCCCTGCAAAACCCCACGGCCTTGTAGCACTGATTATGTTACCTAATTGGGTAATGAAATATCTGCCAAAAAAAAAAAAAAGAACATTAAGCTCAGAGAGCACCAAGGACCCCACAGTCCCACACTACTACTACTACTACTACTACTACTACTACTACTACTACTACTACTACTACCGTGTTTCTCCAACAATACGGCCTCCACCAATAGGAAGCCCCACCATGTTTTATTGGCATAAAATCAAATTAAGCCCCTCCCCCCAAATTAAGCCCCATATTAAACATGCGAAATGGGGGGGAAAACGGGGGGGGGTTTGCCCTCAGGAAGTGCTTTTGTTGCCTGTCCGGATATGGTGCTGCCTGCGTTGGTGGGGCACTTCATATCGGGAGACCTTCCACCATTGCTTTCCCTTCTCCCTTGCTGCCCCTTCTCCCTTGCTGCCGCGGCATTAGAGCAACACCGCGGCGTTTGGCGCAGCCACGTGGGGCCAGTCAGGGCTCCTCCTTGCAACCGGAGCCCTGAGGAGACACTTGGCTTCAGGCGTTGCCATCTTCCCTTTGCTTTCGAAGGTAAAGCGAATTATTTTACAAAGCCTCCCCTGCCCGAGAGGGCATCCCAACCCCACATGGGGAGGCTAATTTCCCAGGGCCTCTTCCATTCCTCCCCGACCTCCCTACACTGCGCGCCTCTGACATGCTGGTCCCTTCAGCCCAGTGAGCCTTTCCAACTCAAAGAAAGGCCAGGCGGGCAGCTGCGGAGGAGCAGCAGCGGGTCCGAGCCACTCGCAGCAGAAACAGCCACCACCTTTAGCCCAATGCGGGGAGAATGAGCAAGGTTAGTGCCCACCAGCCCGTCCTTCCCGCCTCCACGTCTCGGTTTCCCCTACCGGCGGGTCCTCCTTTCGTGCAGAGGGCTGTGGGGGAAGGCGCTCGCCCGAGAGGATCTCTCCCTCTCTCTCCCCTCAAGGTCAACGTCTGCGCTGCGGAGGAGAGGGCAGGAGGTTCCTCCTGCTTGCTGAGAGGTGAGGAAGCCCGGCGAGATCTGGGAATGAGGGGCAGGAGGAGGTACGCACACACCCGCGGCTCATTTTCCCAGCTCTGGCGCGGCCCTGGCAGGATGAGCGGAGGGTCCGGCGGGGTGGTGCTTGCTGCCCGCCAGGGCCGCGAGGGCTGGGCAGAGCCGGGAAAGTGAGCCACGGGTGTGTGCGTGCCTCCTCCTGCCCTTCGTTCCCAAATCTCGCTGGGTGAGCCGCGGCTTCCTCACCTCTCAGCAAGCAGGAGGAATCAGCTGCAGCCCTTTCCTCCGCAGTGCAGACGTTGACCTCACGGGGAGAGAGAGGGAGAGATCCTCTCGGGCGAGCGCCTTCCCCCGCAGCCCTCCGCACGGAAGGAGGACCCGCCGGTAGGGGAAACCGAGACACGGAGGCAGGAAGGACGGGCTGGCGGGCGCTAACCTCGCTCGTTCTCCCCGAATCAGGCTAAGGGTGGTGGCTGTTTCCGCTGCTGCTGCTCCACAGCCGCCCGCCTGGCCTTTCTTTGAGGTGGAAAGGCTCACTGGGCTGAAGGAACTGGCGCGTCAGAGGCACACAGTGAAGGGAGGTCGGGGAGGAACGGAAGAGGCCCCGGGAAATTAGCCTCCCCCCGTGGGGTTGGGCTGCCCTCTCAGGCAGGGGAGGCTTTGTAAAATAATTCGCTTTACCTTTGAAAGCAAAGGGAAGACGGGAGCGCCTGAAGCCAAGTGTCTCCTCAGGGTTCCGGTTGCAAGGAGAAGCCCTGACTGGCCCCACGTGGCTGCGCCAAACACCGCGGCAGCAAGGGAGAAGGGAAAGCAATGGTGGCCCAAACCCGAAGGTCTCCCGAATATCCAAGCTGTCGCCACCCACCCACCCACCCAAGGATGCAAGTGGGGGGGGAATTGTCACCCCCAAAAAGACGTCCTAGCCTTTTTTTCGGGGGTCAAAAAAAAATAAGGCCTGGCCTTATTATGTGAGAAACACAGTACTACTACTACTGCCACCATTCCTGTTGTCTGCAAATCACTCTCCCTTCTAGCACTGATGATGTTACCTAGTTTGGGTAATGAAATATTTGCAAGAAAACAAGCAAGCTCAAAAAGAGCCAAGTACCCCACAGTCTTCCTCCTCCTCCTCCTCCTCCTCCTCTTCTCCAGACATCTGACTCTCTTCTAGCACTGGGCCAGCCACTTGCCTTGTTAGGTAATGAAATATCTGCAAGAAAACCACGAAGCTCAGAGAGCATCAAAGACCCGCTCCTCCTCCTCCTCCTCCTCCTCCTCCTCCTCCTCCTCCTCCTCCTCCTCCTCCTCCTCCTCCTCCTCCTCCTCCTCCTCCTCCAGCATTGATGACATTACCTAGTTTGGTAATAAAATATCTGAAAGAAAACCACCAAGCCCAGAGAACACCAACGACCCCACAGTCCTCCTCCTCCTCCTGCTGTCTGCAAACCCTTTTCCCTTCTAGCACTGGGACATCCACTTGGGTAATGAAACATCTGCAAGAAAGCCACTAATCTCAGAGAGCACCAAGGATCCAGTGCCCCTCCTCCTTTTGCAGCACTGATGATGCTACCTAGTATGGTACTAAAAGACTGCAACACAACCAGCAAGCTCAGAGAGCACCCAGGACCGCACAGGTCAACCCAGAGTTACAAATATTATCTTCTGTTCAGCTGTTGCAAGGAAGGTCATGAAGAAGAACAAAACTCACTTAAACAATGGTTTGGCTTAGCAACAGAAGATGGGGGTTCCGTTATGGCCAAGGACTACCTGTAATTATGACTTATACTCCACCTAAATGGTTAGGTGCTCGGTATGCAGCTGGCATTTTTCTTTTTTGACTTTTAGCCCCGCATCTTTGAATTTTTGTAGTACCTCCCTCAGGCGACCTTCCAGTTGTTTTTGGTTGGCCGCTGACACCAGCACGTCGTCAAAGTAGGGCACCACCCCCTTGATTCCTTGTAGGAGTCTCTCCATGAGTCTCTGGAGAATTCCTGGTGCCACGCTGACTCCAAACTGGAGTCTCTTGCAGCGAAAAGCCCCCCGGTGGGTTACTATGGTCTGCGCCTCAGCGGTTCCCGCATCAACCGGTAATTGTTGGTAGGCTTGCACCAGGTCGAGCTTCGTGAAAACCTTGCCTCCCTCCAGTGAGTGCAGAAGGTGCTGTACTACTGGGATGGGGTAAGCGCTTTGTTGTAAGGCGCAGTTTAGGGTGGCCTTATAGTCCTCACAGATTCTCACTGACCCATCGGGCTTGACTGGGGTGACTATGGGGGTCTCCCACCGGGTGTGATCAGTTGGCTCTAGAACTCCCTGTTTGATGAGCTTGTCTATCTGCTCATCGATCTTGGGCCTGAGTGCAAAAGCTCCTTGCCGCGGTTTTAGGTGTATCGGGGGACGCTGGGGTCTAAACTGAAGGAAATAGGGGGCCCTCGGTACTTGCCTAGGGTGTCGTCGAACACTTCCTGGAAGTCCCTTGTGAGTTGCTCCTCCCAGTCTACCTCTGCGATGTGGTCGATGCCTGTTACTTCGATTCTGAGCGGCGCGAACCACTGTAGTCCCAAAAGGCTGGGTCGGTCTCTGTCTACAATTGTCAGGGGAAGCCTTGCTGTGCGCCCCTTGAATGTGATTTCAAAGTATCCTGTTCCGACTGTGGGGATGCAGTTCCCTTGGTAGTCCTTTAAGATTAGCTTCTGGCTTTCCAGCCCCCTTTTGTGGATGGCAGACACCAGGCACTTGATTTCCCGCCATGCAATCATGGAGAGGTAGGACCTGGAGTCCACCTCCATCTTGCATGGCTTGCCCTTGATGCCCACTTCCACGTGTACCTTGCGGGCATCCCAGCTAGATGAGTGGCCGATGATGACCATCTGGTTGGTCTCCTCTCTTTATCGGTTCTCGCCGTTTTGTCGGCCCCATCCATCCCGGTTCCAACAGCTCTCGGTTTGGCGGTCCCTCATTCTGGGAGGGGTGCCTTCTCGTCTCCAGCCGCTGCTGTCGTCAGGGGCTGTAAGCTCTCTTGAGTTGGCAGACTCAGGCGATGTGGCCTCTCTTGTCACATTGCCAGCAGATTGCATCGAAAAATTGGCGCTCTGATTGAGGATGGTCACGCCCGCACCCGGCACATTGCAGCCCCGACTTATGACTCCTCCGCTCACACCAGTCCCATTCTGTTTGGAGTCGGTGGATGTCCTCCTCCTCATCCATGGTGTCAGAAGGGAAGTCAAGGTCGCCATGGTGGGTGGTGGTGGTTGTTCGTTGGCTTGCTTCTGGCTGTGCCTCAGCTGCCGGGATCGTCTCGGAGGTTGTGGTTCGGTCCCCGGCGTCTGGCCTCCGCATTCGGGCCGCTGACTTCTGGGTTGCCTCGGCTGCGGTAGCTTCAGCGAGGGCATCAGTGAGGGAGATGTCGCCTCTCGCCATCAGCCGGCTTTGTAGGACAGGGTCCCTGAGCCCGAGGATGACGTGATCTCATAACGCCGCACATGCCTCCCAGATTTCGCAGATCAGCCACGAAATCACTGATGCTCTCCTCCTCTCTCTGATTGTGCCAGTAGAAGTCGTGCCGTCTGATGAGGGTGGGCACGGTGGGAGCATAGTGGCTTCGCAACAGAGCCTCGAGGTCGGCCCAGTCCATCGCCTTCACATCTTCCGGTTTCGCGAGGGCTTTTGC
This sequence comes from Hydrophis major, assembly GCA_033807585.1. Taxonomy (NCBI): domain Eukaryota; kingdom Metazoa; phylum Chordata; class Lepidosauria; order Squamata; family Elapidae; genus Hydrophis; species Hydrophis major. The sequence goes on from CM066330.1 coordinate 258,830,113, forward strand.
CATCTTAAACACTGTGGGCCCACAGTATGTCAGGAATACGGCCCTTTTTTTCTGCCCATTTGCGACCTTGAGGTTGCTACTCTCCAGGAACATCAGGAACCAATCAATGTACGATTCCCGGTCCTCAGTAGCCTATTTAAAGGGTACGGGTGGCGCGATGCTGGCCATCTTGTTGGTCTCGTTCGTCTCGGTGCCATGTGCTCGGTGGGTATCAGTTCCGCGATCCCACCCTTGTCGCCAGTGTTGTGTAGGCGGTCAAAAGAAGGCTCGGGAGTCAGTGACTAGTTTTCAGCTCTTTATTAGTCCCGAGATTGACTCAGGTTCCTGAGGATCGGCGGTGGCTTATATGGAGCTGGCTGCACCGGCCGCAGCCAATGGCACCGCTTTGAATCTCCCGCGATCGGTTTCCACCAATCGTGGGGATTCACGGCGGGTCAATCAGTGCAGCTCGCTCGGCCAATCCGGTTGCTGTGCGCCCTGGCCAATCAGGGCACGGTGTTTACAAGAATGTTAATGTACAATACAGAACAATAAGGATCTCATCCCCCAGTCTCTCACCCATCTTCTTTTTTCACATTGTCACCAAAAAAGGTTATCTTTTGTCCTGAGAATGGCCAACCCGCTTTCTTTGGGATGCTGCACAACTGCCAATTTGAACAGTTCGAATTGCAGCGATGGGAAGGCAAAAGAAAGGGAGTTCCTAGTTCCACCTTAGGCATGGAAACCAGCTGGGTGATTTGGGGTCAAGCACCAGGAGACTGTGAGTTCTAGTGCTGCCCTAGCTGTGAAAGCCAGAGGGATGAGCTTGTGCCAATCACCAGGAGACTGTGAGTTCTAGCCCCACCTTAGGCATAGGAGCCCCAAAAGGATAGCCACCACTGCTATATAGCGTTCCGGACAAATGATTATGGAAAAGCCACCAAGCAGTGCTTCTAATCTGTAGTTTTTTAGTTTTCCTTTTTTCTCTCCCTCCTTTCACTTCCCTTTCCTAACTTGGAAGAGATGGAGATGGTTACATGGCACGCGGCAAGATGCCCAGGGGTGGGATTCTCCAGGATTCGGTAATTGTGCGCAGCACTCGAGTAGTACCGCTGAGAAGCAACGATCCGCTGCGCTGCACTAATCAGATGAGATGATGTAAGTAGATAAAGTGCAGGGGCAGGCGGGCCCACATAATAGTCGCAGCAAATCAATTCGCTGCCAACTGACTTTTTTTGGAGCAAAAGGTTCTGCCGAACTGGTTTGAACCAGTTGAATCTCACCTCTGGAGACACCCCTCTCCGCATGTACGTATCTGATATTAATACAGTGGAGAAAGTCCAGAAATATTTCACAAGAAGAGTTCTCCACTCCTCTACTCATTGCAGAATACCTTATGGCACCAGACTTGAAATTCTAGACCTAGAAAACCTAGAACTACACCGCCTCCGGTCCGATGTAAGTATAGTATATAAAATTACATATTGCAATGTCCTACCAGTCAATGAATACTTCAGCTTCAACCATAACAACACAAGAGCAAACAATAGATACAAACTCAAGGTTAATTGATTGCAGGAAATACGACTTCAGCAACAGTGGTCAATGCCTGGAATCCTCTACCTGACTCTGTGGTTTCTTCCCCAGACCCCAAAAACTTTAACCTTAGACTGTCTACTATTGACCTCACCCCTTTCCTAAGAGGCCTGTAGGCGGACAGCAACATGCCCACCATCCCTGTCCTATTGTTTCTTTTATTTTTCTTATATGTACTCATTTCATGTATTCATAACTAGGTTTATACTTATACCTATTATCTTGTAAGCAATTGACAAATCAATCGAACAAATAAATAAATAAATCTTTTCCAACATGGGCTGTCATTTCCAATGTTTCTGCAACCCTCTCCAAGAAGCGCAGGGTTGGCACCTTCTCCCTGGCTAGGAAACACCCTTTCCGTTTCTCCAGTGAAGAAGAGTTGGGGCCTCACCGGGTGACGGCCGGGGGCTCAGGCCTTCCTAATTTTCTAATTTTGCAGCCCAAAGAAAGCAGAGAGAAAAACAGGTGTGGGAGTGGGAATAGATATCCTGCTTTTATGCACCCGGACCTTCAGCTGAGATTAAAATGAGCAGGAGAGCAGCAAGATAAACATTTTCCCATGAAACTGCCTTGGAGGGCCCCCGGGGGCCCCGTGCCTCAAATCGGCAGCTTTCTATATTTATTTCACCTTGTCCTGCAGTCAGCAGAAACCACGTCCAAAGGAAGTCATGTACTGATAGAGGGTGAAAGACTCTGAGCTCCAGAGGAGAATGAAAAACTGAAAAAATGCTAGACTCACTTCAGAATACTTTTGCAATTCTCTCCTCCTCCTCTTCCTCCTCTCCACCACCACCTGCTAGTTTTTCTTCTCTGTCTTCTTCTCACATTCTATTTCCATCTCCCTCCTTGTCCTCCTCTTTTTCCTTCTCTTCCTCCTTGCCCTTCTTCTCACCAGCTCTATTCCCATTCCTTCCCTTTCCATTCTTCTTCTTCTTCTTCTTCTTCTTCTTCTTCTTCTTCTTCTTCTTCTTCTTCTTCTTCTTCTTCTTCTTCTTCTTCTTCTTCTCCTTCTTCCTCTTCCTCTTTCTCTTCTTCCTCTTCCTCTTCCCCTTCCCCTTCCTACTATTTCTTCTTCTTCTTCTTCTTCTTCTTCTTCTTCTTCTTCTTCTTCTTCTTCTTCTTCTTCTTCTTCTTCTTCTTCTTCTTCTTCTTCTTCTTCTTCTTCTCCTCCTCCTCCTCCTTCTCCCTCTCCTTCTCCTTCTTCTTCTTCCTCTTCCCCTTCCTACTATTATTTCTTCTTCTTCTTCTTCTTCTTCTTCTTCTTCTTCTTCTTCTTCTTCTTCTTCTTCTTCTTCTTCTTCTTCTTCTTCTTCTTCTTCTTCCTCTTCCCCTTCCCCTTCCCCTTCCCCTTCCCCTTCCCCTTCCCCTTCCTACTATTATTTTTCTTCTTCTTCTTCTTCTTCTTCTTCTTCTTCTTCTTCTTCTTCTTCTTCTTCTTCTTCTTCTTCTTCTTCTTCTTCTTCTTCTTCTTCTTCTTCTTCTTCTTCTTCTTCTTCCTCTCCCTCTCCTTCTCCTTCTCCTTCTTCCTCTTCTTCCTCTTCCTCTTCCTCTTCCCCTTCCTACTATTTCTTCTTCTTCTTCTTCTTCTTCTTCTTCTTCTTCTTCTTCTTCTTCTTCTTCTTCTTCTTCTTCTTCTTCTTCTTCTTCTTCTTCTCCATCACCCTTCCTTCTTCTCTTTCTCTTTCTCTTTCTCCTTCTTTTCCTTTTTCTCCTTCTTCTCCTTCTTCCTCTCCTCCATAATCATCACGATCTGCTACAATCTAAAACAGGTTTTCAGATTTTCTAGTCCTCAAGGCCTCTTTTAGATGGTTTTAATCATAGAGACCAGCCATTTCCAATTGTCAATAATCTTCTAAGCCTAATAATCTTCTATTAACCACTAAAAAGCATCATTTAATTTTATTAAAGAAATATGTGGGCATGTACATGCAGAGGAGGGGAGGGGAGGAGAAGAACAGTTAAAACAATCTCAGTGGAGGTAAATAAAATACAGTTGTGACATTCATACCACATACTTAATGAGAACATCTAACATTTCTAGCATCTCCTACTTGACTCCTTTTAACTCTGGTTATATTTTCCAGGCTTCATGTGTGTGTTAAATTCAGCCTATGGGTTATTTTACAGTTCATTTTATTGTGTGAATCGTAGATGAATTTAGGTGCAAAGCTGTACAGGTGATCCTCAACTTAAGAATAGTTCACTAGTGACCAAAGTTACAGCAATACTGAAAAAAAAGTGATTTATGACCATTTTCCACATGTATGACCATTGCAGCATCCCCGTGGTCATGCGATTTTCCTTTGGATATCTGACAACTGACTCATATTTATGTCCGTTGGTCATGTAAATACCCTTTTGGGACCTTCTAACCAGCAAAGTCCAAGGGGAAGCCAGATTCAGTTGAACAATTATGCTACTAATTTAACAACTGAGGTGTTGTGGCCCGCCAGCGGCTGACGGAGCTGGCAGCAGAGTCGGACAGTAGTGAGGAGGTTGGGGAGGAACCCAGGCTGGGCCTAGAGGCTGAGGGAGGTTCAGACAAGGGCTCTGCATTGGAGGCAGAGATGGGACCAGGCCAGGCTGGCAGCCACCAGCTGCCTTCAGCTCAGACTGTCAGGTGACTCCATTGTTATAGAGCAGTGGTGGCTAAACTTTTTGGTCTCCTGTGCCAAAAGTTGTGCGTGTGCTTGCACACTTGTGCTCACATGCCAGCACCCAGAAGGCAATGTGTGCCCTCCCATGCCTCCTACACATGCGTGCACAATCCTCACCCATCCCCTTACCTGAACTGCACCTCACAGCTGATTTTCGGCTGGTTTCAAGCCTTTGTCAGCCTCCCAGAGGCTTGAGGAAGGCTTCCGCAGGGTTTGCAGGCCGAAAACAAGCCTCATTTCATCACTTCCGGTATTTTCAGAAAAACAGGAAGTGACGAAACAGGGCTAGTTTTCGGCCCGCAAAGCCTGCAGAAGCCCTCCTCAAGCCTTTGAGAGGCCCCTAAAGGCCTCAAATGGGCCAAAAATCAGCTGTGAGGTGCACGCGTGCGCAGTGAGGTAAATTTACCTGCAGTGCATGTGCTGGCACAAATGGCTCTGTGTGCCACCTGTGGCATGTGTGCCATAGGTTCACCATCACAGTTATAGAGAAAAGGACTGAAAATTGAAGTGGTATCATCAGAAGAATACAAGATCTGAAGCAATAGGTGCGAAAATCACATATACAGAGTTATGGCAACGTTCCCACTCCCAATAGTTCAAACTGGCCATCCAATCTGAGGTGGGTATAATGTAATGAGGGGCATCTTCAGGTGGTGTTTCAAACATCCGGTATGCCAAGATGCGTAGACAGATAAGAGGCTACATTTGCGCAGTAAGCAAGGAAACACCCCAACTTTTACATTTCACCAACTTAAACCTCTGCCACTCTTCCCGCCATGAAGTCCAGTTATTCTCCCCTCCCCCCGTTTCTATGGCAGCCGGAAAGATAAGCAGAAGGAGGATTCTTGGAGGTTGACACAGACAGCAGTGAGGTGGGGGAGCTTATGGAACTGGTTCCCAGCCTGCGTATGGGCAGGGCTGCCAGAAGACAAGATCAATTGAGAAAGCACAGTTGACTCAGGAGAAAGGCCACACCTTGGATATGATTGGCCCCTCCCATAGGACATAAAAGAGGAGCGAATGGGACATGAGCTTTTGCAGGAAGTAATTAGTTCGTCTGGTCGGTTCAAGCTTTGAAAAGTTCTGTTGGACTCTGTGTCAAGTTTGGCCTTGCTCTGCATTTGGCCATTTGTTCTCTAGACGCGTTCCAAGTGCGATAAGGAGGGTGTTTATCAACATTCTCCTGAAAGACTGTTTGTGAAGTCTTGCAGGCTGTGAATGAATGTAATTCATGAATGTAATTCAATGTAATGAATGTAATTCAATGTAATGTGGGAATTAAAAGAGGTTTTGCCGGAACTAAGATTGTGTTTTATACTTTCTGAGGAAGCCTAGGTCAGAACATGGGGTGATTCACTTAATAAACGTGGCAAAAAAATGTCATAAAATGGGGCAAAGCTCACTGAACAAATATCTCACTTAGCAACATAAATTGTTGGCCTCCATCATGGTTCATAAGTCGAGGACTGCCAGTATCTCCACACAAACGTACCATCCTCGAGTTGGCTGGGAAGACTCACTACAAGGACTGCCATTTCCATTTGGATACTTAACAACTGACTCACATCTATGACAATCGCAGTGTCCTGGTGTCATGTGATTCCCTCTTTTTGTTTACCTTTGATGGAGAAACCAGATTCATTTAATAATGACAGAGATTCCCTTAACAAACGTGGCAAGAAAAGTTGTAAAATGGGGCCAGACTCACTCAATGAATGTATCACTTGGAAACAGAAATGTTGGGCTCCATTCTGGTCGTAAGTTCAGGGCTGCATCCAGTTCTGGTCACCATCGTTACGAAAAGGGGTCTTGAGACTCTAGTCTAGAAAGAGGGCAGAGAAGTGCAACCAGGATGATCGGGGTCTTGAAGTTGAGACTCTAGTCTAGAAAGAGGGTGGAGAAGCGCAACCAAGAGGATCGGGGTCTTGAGACTCTAGTCTAGAAAGAGGGCAGAGAAGCACCACCAAGATGATTGGGGTCTTGAAGTTGAGACTCTTCTCTAGAAAGAGGGCAGAGAAGTGCAACCAGGATGATCGGGGTCTTGAAGTTGAGACTAGTCTAGAAAGAGGGCAGAGAAGCACAACCAAGATGATCAGGGTCTTGAAGTTGAGACTAGTCTAGAAAGAGGGTGGAGAAGCGCAACCAAGAGGATCGGGGTCTTGAAGTTGAGACTAGTCTAGAAGGAGGGCAGAGAAGCACAACTAAGATGATCAGGGTCTTGAAGTTGAGACTAGTCTAGAAAGAGGGCAGAGAAGGGCAACCAGGATGATCGGGGTCTTGAAGTTGAGACTAGTCTAGAAAGAGGGCAGAGAAGTGCAACCAGGATGATCGGGGTCTTGAAGTTGAGACTAGTCTAGAAAGAGGGCAGAGAAGTGCAACCAGGATGATCGGGGTCTTGAAGTTGAGACTAGTCTAGAAAGAGGGCAGAGAAGCACAACCAAGATGATCAGGGTCTTGAAGTTGAGACTAGTCTAGAAAGAGGGTGGAGAAGCGCAACCAAGAGGATCGGGGTCTTGAAGTTGAGACTAGTCTAGAAAGAGGGCAGAGAAGCACAACTAAGATGATCGGGGTCTTGAAGTTGAGACTAGTCTAGAAAGAGGGCAGAGAAGGGCAACCAGGATGATCGGGGTCTTGAAGTTGAGACTAGTCTAGAAAGAGGGCAGAGAAGCACAACTAAGATGATCGGGGTCTTGAAGTTGAGACTCTAGTCTAGAAAGAGGGCGGAGAAGCGCAACCAAGAGGATCGGGGTCTTGAGACTCTAGTCCAGAAAGAGGGCAGAGAAGTGCAACCAGGATGATCGGGGTCTTGAAGTTGAGACTCTTCTCTAGAAAGAGGGCAGAGAAGCACCACCAAGATGATTGGGGTCTTGAAGTTGAGACTCTAGTCTAGAAAGAGGGCGGAGAAGCGCAACCAAGAGGATCGGGGTCTTGAGACTCCAGTCCAGAAAGAGGGCAGAGAAGTGCAACCAGGATGATCGGGGTCTTGAAGTTGAGACTCTTCTCTAGAAAGAGGGCAGAGAAGCACCACCAAGATGATCGGGGTCTTGAAGTTGAGACTCCAGTCTAGAAAGAGGGTGGAGAAGCGCAACCAAGAGGATCGGGGTCTTGAGACTCTAGTCTAGAAAGAGGGCAGAGAAGCACCACCAAGATGATTGGGGTCTTGAAGTTGAGACTCTTCTCTAGAAAGAGGGCAGAGAAGTGCAACCAGGATGATCGGGGTCTTGAAGTTGAGACTAGTCTAGAAAGAGGGTGGAGAAGCGCAACCAAGAGGATCGGGGTCTTGAAGTTGAGACTAGTCTAGAAAGAGGGTGGAGAAGCGCAACCAAGAGGATCGGGGTCTTGAGACTCTAGTCTAGAAAGAGGGCAGAGAAGCACCACCAAGATGATCGGGGTCTTGAAGTTGAGACTCTTCTCTAGAAAGAGGGCAGAGAAGCGCAACCAGGAGGATCGGGGTCTTGAAGTTGAGATTCTAGTCTAGAAAGAGGGTGGAGAAGCGCAACCAAGAGGATCGGGGTCTTGAGACTCTAGTCTAGAAAGAGGGCAGAGAAGCACCACCAAGATGATTGGGGTCTTGAAGTTGAGACTCTTCTCTAGAAAGAGGGCAGAGAAGTGCAACCAGGATGATCGGGGTCTTGAAGTTGAGACTAGTCTAGAAAGAGGGCAGAGAAGCACAACCAAGATGATCGGGGTCTTGAAGTTGAGACTAGTCTAGAAAGAGGGCAGAGAAGGGCAACCAGGATGATCGGGGTCTTGAAGTTGAGACTAGTCTAGAAAGAGGGCAGAGAAGTGCAACCAGGATGATCGGGGTCTTGAAGTTGAGACTAGTCTAGAAAGAGGGCAGAGAAGTGCAACCAGGATGATCGGGGTCTTGAAGTTGAGACTAGTCTAGAAAGAGGGCAGAGAAGCACAACCAAGAGGATCGGGGTCTTGAGACTCTAGTCCAGAAAGAGGGCAGAGAAGTGCAACCAGGATGATCGGGGTCTTGAAGTTGAGACTAGTCTAGAAAGAGGGCAGAGAAGCACAACCAAGATGATCAGGGTCTTGAAGTTGAGACTAGTCTAGAAAGAGGGTGGAGAAGCGCAACCAAGAGGATCGGGGTCTTGAAGTTGAGACTCTAGTCTAGAAAGAGGGCGGAGAAGCACAACCAAGAGGATCGGGGTCTTGAGACTCTAGTCCAGAAAGAGGGCAGAGAAGTGCAACCAGGATGATCGGGGTCTTGAAGTTGAGACTCTTCTCTAGAAAGAGGGCAGAGAAGTGCAACCAGGATGATCGGGGTCTTGAAGTTGAGACTAGTCTAGAAAGAGGGTGGAGAAGCGCAACCAAGAGGATCGGGGTCTTGAAGTTGAGACTAGTCTAGAAAGAGGGCAGAGAAGCGCAACCAAGAGGATCGGGGTCTTGAGACTCTAATCTAGAAGGAGGGCAGAGAAGTGCAACCAGGATGATCGGGGTCTTGAAGTTGAGACTAGTCTAGAAAGAGGGCAGAGAAGTGCAACCAGGATGATCGGGGTCTTGAAGTTGAGACTCTTCTCTAGAAAGAGGGCAGAGAAGCACCACCAAGATGATCGGGGTCTTGAAGTTGAGACTCTAGTCTAGAAAGAGGGTGGAGAAGCGCAACCAAGAGGATCGGGGTCTTGAGACTCTAGTCTAGAAAGAGGGCAGAGAAGCACCACCAAGATGATTGGGGTCTTGAAGTTGAGACTCTTCTCTAGAAAGAGGGCAGAGAAGTGCAACCAGGATGATCGGGGTCTTGAAGTTGAGACTAGTCTAGAAAGAGGGTGGAGAAGCGCAACCAAGAGGATCGGGGTCTTGAAGTTGAGACTAGTCTAGAAAGAGGGCAGAGAAGCACAACCAAGAGGATCGGGGTCTTGAGACTCTAATCTAGAAGGAGGGCAGAGAAGTGCAACCAGGATGATCGGGGTCTTGAAGTTGAGACTAGTCTAGAAAGAGGGCAGAGAAGTGCAACCAGGAGGATCGGGGTCTTGAAGTTGAGACTAGTCTAGAAAGAGGGTGGAGAAGCGCAACCAAGAGGATCGGGGTCTTGAGACTCTAGTCTAGAAAGAGGGCAGAGAAGCACCACCAAGATGATCGGGGTCTTGAAGTTGAGACTCTTCTCTAGAAAGAGGGCAGAGAAGCGCAACCAGGAGGATCGGGGTCTTGAAGTTGAGACTCTAGTCTAGAAAGAGGGTGGAGAAGCGCAACCAAGAGGATCGGGGTCTTGAGACTCTAGTCTAGAAAGAGGGCAGAGAAGCACCACCAAGATGATTGGGGTCTTGAAGTTGAGACTCTTCTCTAGAAAGAGGGCAGAGAAGTGCAACCAGGATGATCGGGGTCTTGAAGTTGAGACTAGTCTAGAAAGAGGGCAGAGAAGCACAACCAAGATGATCGGGGTCTTGAAGTTGAGACTAGTCTAGAAAGAGGGTGGAGAAGCGCAACCAAGAGGATCAGGGTCTTGAAGTTGAGACTCTAGTCTAGAAAGAGGGCAGAGAAGGGCAACCAGGATGATCGGGGTCTTGAAGTTGAGACTCTAGTCTAGAAAGAGGGCGGAGAAGCGCTACCAAGAGGATCGGGGTCTTGAGACTCTAGTCTCGAAAGAGGGCAGAGAAGCGCAACCAGGATGATCAGGGTCTTGAAGTTGAGACTAGTCTAGAAAGAGGGCAGAGAAGTGCAACCAGGAGGATCGGGGTCTTGAGACTCTAATCTAGAAGGAGGGCAGAGAAGTGCAACCAGGATGATCGGGGTCTTGAAGTTGAGACTAGTCTAGAAAGAGGGCAGAGAAGTGCAACCAGGAGGATCGGGGTCTTGAAGTTGAGACTAGTCTAGAAAGAGGGTGGAGAAGCGCAACCAAGAGGATTGGGGTCTTGAAGTTGAGACTAGTCTAGAAAGAGGGCAGAGAAGGGCAACCAGGATGATCGGGGTCTTGAAGTTGAGACTAGTCTAGAAAGAGGGCAGAGAAGGGCAACCAGGATGATCGGGGTGTTGAGACTAGTCTAGAAAGAGGGCAGAGAAGCACAACTAAGATGATCGGGGTCTTGAAGTTGAGACTCTAGTCTAGAAAGAGGGCGGAGAAGCGCAACCAAGAGGATCGGGGTCTTGAGACTCTAGTCTAGAAAGAGGGCAGAGAAGTGCAACCAGGATGATCGGGGTCTTGAAGTTGAGACTCTAGTCTAGAAAGAGGTTGGAGAAGCGCAACCAAGAGGATCGGGGTCTTGAGACTCTAGTCTAGAAAGAGGGCAGAGAAGCACCACCAAGATGATTGGGGTCTTGAAGTTGAGACTCTTTTCTAGAAAGAGGGCAGAGAAGTGCAACCAGGATGATCGGGGTCTTGAAGTTGAGACTAGTCTAGAAAGAGGGCAGAGAAGCACAACCAAGATGATCGGGGTCTTGAGACTCTAGTCTAGAAAGAGGGCAGAGAAGCGCAACCAGGATGATCGGGGTCTTGAAGTTGAGACTCTAGTCTAGAAAGAGGGTGGAGAAGCGCAACCAAGAGGATTGGGGTCTTGAAGTTGAGACTCTAGTCTAGAAAGAGGGTGGAGAAGCGCAACCAAGAGGATTGGGGTCTTGAGACTCTAATCTAGAAGGAGGGCAGAGAAGTGCAACCAGGATGATTGGGGTCTTGAAGTTGAGACTAGTCTAGAAAGAGGGCAGAGAAGCGCAACCAGGATGATCAGGGTCTTGAAGTTGAGACTAGTCTAGAAAGAGGGCAGAGAAGCGCAACCAGGATGATCGGGGTCTTGAAGTTGAGACTCTAGTCTAGAAAGAGGGTGGAGAAGCACAACCAAGAGGATCGGGGTCTTGAGACTCTAGTCTAGAAAGAGGGCAGAGAAGTGCAACCAGGAGGATCGGGGTCTTGAAGTTGAGAGTAGTCTAGAAAGAAGGTGGAGAAGCGCAACCAAGAGGATCGGGGTCTTGAAGTTGAGACTAGTTTAGAAAGAGGGCAGAGAAGCACAACCAAGATGATCGGGGTCTTGAAGTTGAGACTAGTCTAGAAAGAGGGTGGAGAAGCGCAACCAAGAGGATCGGGGTCTTGAGACTCTAGTCTAGAAAGAGGGCAGAGAAGCGCAACCAGGATGATCGGGGTCTTGAAGTTGAGACTAGTCTAGAAAGAAGGTGGAGAAGCGCAACCAAGAGGATTGGGGTCTTGAGACTCTAATCTAGAAAGAGGGCAGAGAAGTGCAACCAGGATGATCGGGGTCTTGAAGTTGAGACTAGTCTAGAAAGAGGGCAGAGAAGTGCAACCAGGAGGATCGGGGTCTTGAAGTTGAGAGTAATCTAGAAAGAAGGTGGAGAAGCGCAACCAAGAGGATCGGGGTCTTGAAGTTGAGACTAGTCTAGAAAGAGGGTGGAGAAGCGCAACCAAGAGGGTCGGGGTCTTGAGACTCTAGTCTAGAAAGAGGGCAGAGAAGCGCAACCAAGATGATCGGGGTCTTGAAGTTGAGACTTGTCGAGAAAGAGGGCAGAGAAGCACAACTAAGATGATCGGGGTCTTGAAGTTGAGACTAGTCTCGAAAGAGGGCAGAGAAGCGCAACCAGGATGATCGGGGTCTTGAAGTTGAGACTCTAGTCTAGAAAGAGGGTGGAGAAGCACAACCAAGAGGATCGGGGTCTTGAGACTCTAGTCTAGAAAGAGGGCAGAGAAGCGCAACCAGGATGATCGGGGTCTTGAAGTTGAGACTAGTCTAGAAAGAGGGTGGAGAAGCGCAACCAAGAGGATCGGGGTCTTGAGACTCTAGTCTAGAAAGAGGGCAGAGAAGCGCAACCAGGATGATCGGGGTCTTGAAGTTGAGACTAGTCTAGAAAGAGGGCAGAGAAGCGCAACCAGGAGGATCAGGGTCTTGAAGTTGAGACTAGTCTAGAAAGAGGGCAGAGAAGCGCAACCAGGATGATCGGGGTCTTGAAGTTGAGACTCTAGTCTAGAAAGAGGGTGGAGAAGCACAACCAAGAGGATCGGGGTCTTGAGACTCTAGTCTAGAAAGAGGGCAGAGAAGCGCAACCAGGATGATCGGGGTCTTGAAGTTGAGACTAGTCTAGAAAGAGGGCAGAGAAGCGCAACCAGGATGATCAGGGTCTTGAAGTTGAGACTAGTCTAGAAAGAGGGCAGAGAAGCGCAACCAGGATGATCGGGGTCTTGAAGTTGAGACTCTAGTCTAGAAAGAGGGTGGAGAAGCGCAACCAAGAGGATCGGGGTCTTGAGACTCTAGTCTAGAAAGAGGGCAGAGAAGCGCAACCAGGATGATCGGGGTCTTGAAGTTGAGACTCTAGTCTAGAAAGAGGGCAGAGAAGTGCAACCAGGATGATCGGGGTCTTGAAGTTGAGACTCTAGTCTAGAAAGAGGGTGGAGAAGCGCAACCAAGAGGATCGGGGTCTTGAGACTCTAGTCTAGAAAGAGGGCAGAGAAGCGCAACCTGGAAGATCAGGGTCTTGAAGTTGAGACTAGTCTAGAAAGAGGGCAGAGAAGCGCAACCAAGATGATCGGGGTCTTGAAGTTGAGACTAGTCTAGAAAGAGGGCAGAGAAGCGCAACCAGGAGGATCAGGGTCTTGAAGTTGAGACTAGTCTAGAAAGAGGGCAGAGAAGCGCAACCAGGATGATCGGGGTCTTGAAGTTGAGACTCTAGTCTAGAAAGAGGGTGGAGAAGCACAACCAAGAGGATCGGGGTCTTGAGACTCTAGTCTAGAAAGAGGGCAGAGAAGTGCAACCAGGATGATCGGGGTCTTGAAGTTGAGACTAGTCTAGAAAGAGGGCAGAGAAGCGCAACCAGGAGGATCAGGGTCTTGAAGTTGAGACTAGTCTAGAAAGAGGGCAGAGAAGCGCAACCAGGATGATCGGGGTCTTGAAGTTGAGACTAGTCTAGAAAGAGGGTGGAGAAGCGCAACCAAGAGGATCGGGGTCTTGAGACTCTAGTCTAGAAAGAGGGCAGAGAAGTGCAACCAGGATGATCGGGGTCTTGAAGTTGAGACTAGTCTAGAAAGAGGGCAGAGAAGCGCAACCAGGAGGATCAGGGTCTTGAAGTTGAGACTAGTCTAGAAAGAGGGCAGAGAAGTGCAACCAGGAGGATCGGGGTCTTGAAGTTGAGAGTAGTCTAGAAAGAAGGTGGAGAAGCGCAACCAAGAGGATCGGGGTCTTGAAGTTGAGACTAGTCTAGAAAGAGGGTGGAGAAGCGCAACCAAGAGGATCGGGGTCTTGAGACTCTAGTCTAGAAAGAGGGCAGAGAAGCGCAACCAAGATGATCGGGGTCTTGAAGTTGAGACTTGTCGAGAAAGAGGGCAGAGAAGCACAACTAAGATGATCGGGGTCTTGAAGTTGAGACTAGTCTCGAAAGAGGGCAGAGAAGCGCAACCAGGATGATCGGGGTCTTGAAGTTGAGACTCTAGTCTAGAAAGAGGGTGGAGAAGCACAACCAAGAGGATCGGGGTCTTGAGACTCTAGTCTAGAAAGAGGGCAGAGAAGCGCAACCAGGATGATCGGGGTCTTGAAGTTGAGACTAGTCTAGAAAGAGGGTGGAGAAGCGCAACCAAGAGGATCGGGGTCTTGAGACTCTAGTCTAGAAAGAGGGCAGAGAAGCGCAACCAGGATGATCGGGGTCTTGAAGTTGAGACTCTAGTCTAGAAAGAGGGTGGAGAAGCACAACCAAGAGGATCGGGGTCTTGAGACTCTAGTCTAGAAAGAGGGCAGAGAAGCGCAACCAGGATGATCGGGGTCTTGAAGTTGAGACTAGTCTAGAAAGAGGGCAGAGAAGCGCAACCAGGATGATCAGGGTCTTGAAGTTGAGACTAGTCTAGAAAGAGGGCAGAGAAGCGCAACCAGGATGATCGGGGTCTTGAAGTTGAGACTCTAGTCTAGAAAGAGGGTGGAGAAGCGCAACCAAGAGGATCGGGGTCTTGAGACTCTAGTCTAGAAAGAGGGCAGAGAAGCGCAACCAGGATGATCGGGGTCTTGAAGTTGAGACTCTAGTCTAGAAAGAGGGCAGAGAAGTGCAACCAGGATGATCGGGGTCTTGAAGTTGAGACTCTAGTCTAGAAAGAGGGTGGAGAAGCGCAACCAAGAGGATCGGGGTCTTGAGACTCTAGTCTAGAAAGAGGGCAGAGAAGCGCAACCTGGAAGATCAGGGTCTTGAAGTTGAGACTAGTCTAGAAAGAGGGCAGAGAAGCGCAACCAAGATGATCGGGGTCTTGAAGTTGAGACTAGTCTAGAAAGAGGGCAGAGAAGCGCAACCAGGAGGATCAGGGTCTTGAAGTTGAGACTAGTCTAGAAAGAGGGCAGAGAAGCGCAACCAGGATGATCGGGGTCTTGAAGTTGAGACTCTAGTCTAGAAAGAGGGTGGAGAAGCACAACCAAGAGGATCGGGGTCTTGAGACTCTAGTCTAGAAAGAGGGCAGAGAAGTGCAACCAGGATGATCGGGGTCTTGAAGTTGAGACTAGTCTAGAAAGAGGGCAGAGAAGCGCAACCAGGAGGATCAGGGTCTTGAAGTTGAGACTAGTCTAGAAAGAGGGCAGAGAAGCGCAACCAGGATGATCGGGGTCTTGAAGTTGAGACTAGTCTAGAAAGAGGGTGGAGAAGCGCAACCAAGAGGATCGGGGTCTTGAGACTCTAGTCTAGAAAGAGGGCAGAGAAGTGCAACCAGGATGATCGGGGTCTTGAAGTTGAGACTAGTCTAGAAAGAGGGCAGAGAAGCGCAACCAGGAGGATCAGGGTCTTGAAGTTGAGACTAGTCTAGAAAGAGGGCAGAGAAGCGCAACTACGAGGATCGGGGTCTTGAAGTTAAACCACATGATGTATCTTTAAGGGAACTAGGCAGGGGTGGGATTCAGCCGGTTTGGGCCGGTTTGGGCGAACTGGGAGTTAAATTTACATCTGGTTCATCAAACCAGTAGTTGAACTGACCTGCTGCCCCCCTTCCACTCCTCCCTGCCCCTCCCCTCCCAGGAATCTCCACATGGCCTGTTTTGGAGGGAAGTGCAGGATCCATGCGGAGGCTCTGGGAGGATGAAAAATGGCCCTCTTGGAAGTTTCAGAAGTCCAGAAACGGGCCTGTTTCCGGCTTCTGGAGAGCCTCTGGAGCCCGGGGGAGGCCATTTTCATCCTCCCAGAGGCCCAAGGGAAGCCCCCGGACTCTGGGAAAGGTGAAAAACGGCCCTACTAGAAGTTCCGATAGGCCACGCCCACCCAACAACCAGGCAGAGAACCAGATGTTGGATTTTTGATTCCCAGCCCCAGAACCAGGTTTGCCAAGCCTACCAAAGAGAAGGATTAGGAGGGCGATGATAAGAGCTTCCTCAGGGGTTCTTGCTGCAATGATTAAAGTGCAGCACTGCAGGCTACTTCTGCTGCCTGCCAGCTGCCTGCAATTTGAAAGTTCGATTCTCACCAGGCTCAAGGTTGACTTAGCTTTCCCTCCTTCCGAGGTGGGTAAAATGAGAACCCTGATAGTTGGGGGAAAGAGGCTGACTCTGTAAACTGCTCAGAAAGGGCCATAAAGCACTGTGAAGCAGTGCCTAAGTCTAAGTGCTATAGCTATAACTGTCTTCCAGTATTTGAGGGTGACACAGAGAAGAGGGGGTTGATTTATTCTCCATAGCACCTGAGGGCAGGACAAGAAGCAACAGGTGGAAGCTCCTGAGAAGGAAACCTAAGCAGGAACTAAGAAACAAAAAATTCCTGACCATGAGAACAAATCATGAATGGAACAGCTTGCCTCCCCGGTATCGGGGATGCTCCATCATTCTAGGTTTTTGGGAACAGACCAGAAACCATTTGGCCACCATGGTATTAAGGACTCTTGCTCTATTGCAAGGGGTTGAACTAGAAGACCTCCAAGATCCCATCCAGCCCTAGGGCTCTATGGTTGTACCTTTCAGTTTGGGTTTGAAGATGGAAGAGGGTTCGACTGGGAAAAGAGAGTGGTGACTTTGTTGAGGGTTAAATCTAGGCTGGCATTTCCAAAATCAGTTCCAGACATAACACACACACACACACACACACACACACACATACAAACCATAGTGCGTACAATCTCCCACCAAGGGTTTATTGCACAACCCACTGCCCTGATTCCAGCCAAGGCAGAGCTTCAGATTTCAAACTTGGATTGAAAGGAGTGAGGAGGCTTGTTTGCAAACATCAGGGCTTTGAGAGGAATGCAGAGTTGGGGGCAGGGGAAGAGTAGAGTAAGAGGAGGAGGAGGAGGAGGAGGAGGAGGAGGAGGAGGAGGAGGAGGAGGAGGAGGAGGAGGAGGAGGAGGAGGAGGAGGAGGAGGAGGAGGAGGAGGAGAGAAGAGGAGGAGGAGAGAGAAGAGGAGAAGAGAAGAGAGGAGAAGAGAAGAGAGGAGAGGAGAGGAGAGGAGAGGAGAGGAGAGGAGAGGAGAAGAGAAGAGAAGAGAAGAGAAGAGAAGAGAAGAGAAGACAAGAGAGGGGAAGGGAGGGGAGAGGAGAAGAGGAGAGGAGAAGAGAGGAGAGGAGAAAAGAGAAGACAAGAGAGGGGGAAGGAAGAAGAGTAGAGGAGAAGACAAGAGAAGACAGGAGAGGAGAAAAAAGAGAAGAGGAGAAGAGAGGAGAAGAGAAGAGAAGACAGGAGAGGGGAAGGAAAGGGAGAGGAGAAGAGAGGAGAGGAGAAAAGAGAAAACAAGAGAGGGGGAAGGAAGAAGAGTAGAGGAGAAGACAAGAGAAGACAGGAGAGGAGAAAAAAGAGAAGAGGAGGAGAGAGGAGAAGAGAAGAGAGGGGAGGGGAGGGGAAGGGAGAGGAGAGGAGAGGAGAAGAGAAGACAAGAGAAGACAAGAGAGGGGAAGGGAGGGGAGAGGAGAAGAGGAGAGGAGAAGA
The DNA here is from genome assembly GCA_033807585.1 of Hydrophis major. Classification (NCBI taxonomy): domain Eukaryota; kingdom Metazoa; phylum Chordata; class Lepidosauria; order Squamata; family Elapidae; genus Hydrophis; species Hydrophis major. Next base: position 258,847,161 of record CM066330.1, read on the forward strand.
GAAGAGAGGAGAGGAGAGGACAAAGAGGAGAAAAGAAGAGAAGAGAGGAGAAGAGGAGAGGAGAAGAGAAGAGAGGAGAGGACAGAGAAGAGGAGAAAAGAAGAGGAGAGAGGAGAGGAGAGGAGAGAGAAGAGGAAAAGAGAAGAGAGGGGAGGGGAAGGGAGAGGAGAGGAGAAGAGCAAAAAGAGAAGAGGGGAAGAGGAGGAGAAGAGATGAGGGGAGGGGAGTCACTTAACAACCATGTTATTAACTTGACAACTGCACTGATTCACTTAACGACTGTCGCAAGAAAGGTCATAAAATGGGGTGAAACTCACTGAACAACTGTCCTGCTTAGCAACTGACATTTTGCGCTCAATTGTGATTGTAATTCGAGGACCACCTGTAGTATTAATGTAGTAGTATTAAACATGGCCTGTTTTATTTTGAGGGTTTCATGTGCTGTGAGACTTCAACATGTTTAGTTGGTGTATTATTCGGAATGCAAATGCGACGCAGAGAACAGAGGGAATGGCTTTGAGAGCCAAAAGCACCAGCAAGGCAATGTCAGATAAGGGGAATCTGAGCCCAGGCCACAAAGGTAACATGAGAAAATGTCTCATGCAGGCAATCCCCCTCCCTACTTTTCATGATTATAAATGGGGGACAGGGGGAGCATGTATTCAGACTTGCAAGTTTTTCACACTAAAGCTTTACAATAAAATTAGCAGGACTAGAACTCACAGTCACCTGGTGATTGGCCCAAAGTCACTTAGCTGGCTTTCATGCCTAAGGCGGGATTGGAACTTACTGCCTCCTGGTGATTGGCCCAAAGTCACCCAGCCTTCTTTCATGCCTAAGGCAGGACTAGAACTCACAATCCCCCAACTGTCTCGGGGGCCCAACCAGGAATGGGAGATTGAAGTCTTCCAATGCCAGAAATCCAAGAATGCTCACCACCAACCTTGCCATAGCATCAAACCATGAATTTTATTAATTCACTGTGGCGATGGATTAAGTCAGAAAGAGGGAGAAAGTTGTGTGAATGCAGCTATGTCCATTATGTTGAGAAGGCGCCAGAAGAAGGCTCGGGAGTCAGTGACTAGTTTTCAGCTCTTTATTGGTCCCAAGATCGACTCGGTTCGGCTAGGGTATGCGGCGGCTTATATAGAACTTTCTGGCCAAACCGCAGCCAACGACACCGCTTAGAATCTCCCGTGATCGGTTTCCTCCAATCGCGGGGGATTCGCAACGGGCCAATCCGTGCCGCTTGCTTGGCCAATCAGGTAGCTGTGCGTCTTAGCCAATCAGAACGGTTATCCACAAGAATGCTAATTGACAATACAGAACATCCTACTGATGGCTGGAGACCTCTTGTTGGCAACCCAGCCATAATGTGATTTCTATGTTTTTGTTTTGGCTTCCTGGGATACGAATTTAGCCAAAAGGTGATTTACTCAATAAACCACCCTTAAACCATACTTACATGGGCACCCAGCAGAGGCATTCCCAGGCGCTGCATGAAAGGAACCTCATAACGGATGGAGGAAATTTGACTAACGTCACTGCCGATGAAAAAAATAAAGCCAGTCCATCTTGAGAACATTTGTAAGCTGGTTACCCAAATTAAGAAATAAAAGCAGTTGATTAATTAGCTACATCTACATAAATGCGCTGGTTAACTAAAGGAATTGTTCTAAAGTTTTTCTTTAAAAAAAAAAAGCAAAAAATAACCCACACATCTTCCTTTGTTTTGGAGGATGGTACGCAGGAGCAACATGAAAGCGATGTGTCAGAAACACAGATGGGTTTGCCCCTATTGTAGCATTGTCATGTTGCATGGTGGCCTCCCGTTTGATGCTATGGCCAGGTTGAGGTTGGTCATTCCTAAACTGATGGCATTCAATCTGCCCTTACAGGTCGGGCCCCCAAGTCTGAAAGCACCAGAAACTGGGGAGTGGGAGTTCTAGTCCTGCCGCCTTAAGCATGGAAGCTGGCATCAGAGCTCCTTGCAAGACTTTTGGCCAATATGCTGGACTTCCCTCCTTTCCTTTTCCCTTGCTTCCCACTTTCCTTCCTTTTTTCCTTCCTTCCTTTCCCTTTCTTCTTCCCCTCTTTCTTTCCTTTTCTCTCCCTTTCCTTCCCTCTTCCTTTTCTTTCTTTCCTTTTCCCTTCCTTCCTTCCTGTGTGCCTTCTTTCCTCCCCCTTCCTTCCTTCCTTTTCATTCCTTTCTTTTTTCCTTCCTTCCTTCCTCTTCCTTTGTTTTTCATTTTTTTTCTTTCCTTTCTTTCCTTTCTCTTCCTTTTTTCTTTCCTTCCTTCCTTCCCTTCCTTTTTTCCTTCATGTTTTCCTTTTCCTTCCTTCCCTCCTTTCCTCCACCCCTTACTTTTTTCTCATTTCCTTTCCTTTTTTCCCTCCTTCCTTCCTTCCTTTTTCTCCTTCCCTCCTTCCCTTTTTCTTCCTTCCTTCTCTCCCCTTTTCTTTTTCTTTCCTTCCTTCCTTCCATTCCTTTTTTCCTTCCTTTTTCCTCTTCCTTCCTTCCCTCCTTTCCTCCATCCCTCTTACTTTTTTCTTTTCTCATTTCCTTTCCTTTTTTCCCTCCTTCCTTCCTTCTTTCCCTTTTCTCCTTCCTTCTGTTCCTTTTTCTTACTTCCTTCCCTCCCCCTCCTTTTCTTACTTTCTTTCTTTTTCTTTCTTTCTTTCTTTCTTTCTTTCTTTCTTTCTTTCTTTCTTTCTTTCTTTTTTTTTCTCTTTCCTTCCTTCCTTCCTTCCTTCCTTCCTTCCTTCCTTCCTTCCTTCCTCTTTCTTTCTCCTGAAGCAGCCATTCATTCTTTGTTGGAAAGCCAAGGGCTCCTCAACCTGAGGTCTTCTTCTTCCCCAGACAATTTGAAGGGTTATTTGTGGAAAGAAATGAGAATGCCTGGCACAGCCGCAGCTTGCATTTGTCCCCAAACCGCAGCTGAAGTCCTCCAGGTCTCAACGCTGGGAAGAGTGTTCACATGTCAGAGATGATTCTCCCTTTGAACCCAGAAGGAGCCCCCACCATGCATACGGCCCCCACCCCTTGGTTCTGCCCAGGCTCCCAGCCCCATCTGACTCCAATTGCTGGCAAGGTCTTTGAAGTGCAAAAGAATGGGAAGGAAGCATCATTGTCCTCTCCAAGAACTTTGGGCTGGCACCAGATGATGAGGAAGATGATGATGATGATTGGATTTCTGCTTTTCAAATTTCAGAAGGATGGTCCACTTTGCTTCCAGGCAGCACATAAGAACAACTTGCTTCCAGAAGTTGTAAATGCTCCAATGGTTTTTAAGAAGAGACTGGATAGCCATTAGTTTGAAAGTGGGATAGGGTTTGCTGCCTAAGCAGGGATTTGGACTAGAAGACCTCCAAGGTCCCTTCCAACTCATTTCTATTCTATCCTATTCTGTCCTATCCTGTCCTGTCCAGTCCTATTCTATTAGATTCTATATAGAATCTAATAGAATCTAATAGGATAGGATAGGATAGGATAGGATAGGATAGGATAGGATAGGATAGGACAGAATAGAATAACTGGAATGGAATGGAATAGAATAAAATGGAATAGAATAAAATGGAATAACTGGAATGGAATAGGAATAGAATAGAATAGAATAATTGGAATGGAATGGAATAGAATAGAATAACTGGAATAGAATAGAATAGAATAGAATAGAATAGAATAGAATAGAATAGAATAGAATAGAATAGAATAGAATTATTTATTGGCCAAGTGTGATAGGACAGACAAGGAATTTGTTTTGGTGCAAATGCTCTCAGTGTACATAAGAGAAAAGATACATTCATCTAGAGTCAAGAACCATCAGGTATGTTAGGGATAACATTGTTTACCCTAACTGGTTTTGGTAAAATAATAAATATGTAATCATGGTTTATAAGTTAAAGTGTCTGCAACTTTAAATATAGGAATGTAATTAAGGGAGTGGTTGTGAAAAGCACTTTAAAAGAAGCAAGAGGACAGCTTGCTCTCTCTCTGGCTTTGATGATCCCTAATTACTGCATGGACTCAAGACTGCATTATTCGAACGGGAGAGATAAACAAAGGACTGATTTGTAAGTGAACTGACATAGGATATTCTACATGGGCTTGCTAACTGAATATCCTTGAATGGACTGACTAAATGATACATGACTATTGGACTGTTATTTTGACTATGCTATGAACTCATAATGGAATAAACTATATTTTTGATAACACAAGCGTATCTGTTATTTTTACTGTATGTTAACAAACATACAAACATATCTCACTCATTTATCTGTGTGCTTATCTGACTAACGCTGCACATTCTGTTTAGCTTGTCTCCTTAACCCTGGTTGGGGAACCCAGGCTTAACAAGGTACAACACTTAATGATAGTCCATAGGGTACAGTAAGCAATCGAATCATGCTAGGAAAAGGTCAATAACAATCATTAGGATACAAGGAACAAGGTTACAGTCATACAGTCATAAGTGGGAGGAGAAATCAATATACAGAATATATTCCGTACATTGATTTCATGATGTGCCATCACAACAACCCTGAATAGTAGTTTGCTGTAGTTTAGTTTACTGTATTGTCATTGCACCTCGTACAACAAAATTAAATACCATCTTGAGTGTACATTATGATTATGAAAATAAACACAAACACACATTCTATACATTGAATTGAAAACCCCTGATGTTGTATTCATACTGCACTATACAGCAGAATTCAAAAGAGCTGCTGCCCTGGGATAGAAGCTTTTTCAGCCTATTTGTCCTTGTTTTTATTATTCTGTACTGTCTGCTGGACAGTAATAGTTCAAAAATAAAAGGGTGCCCAGGATGAGATGGATCTTTGAGAATGTTTTGAACTTTCTTAAGGCAGCAGGAGCTATAAACTCTTCCAAAGAGGGGAGAGGGCAGCCAATGATCCTCTGGGCAATGAAGAAAAGACTGCATCCAAATGACGAGTGGCTGTGTTCACAGACCCAATGCCTGCCCTACATATTCTCTGGGTTTGTAACCCAGGCAAAGCCACCTGCCACCTAACCCAGGTTAACCCAAACCATGCCTTGCTTGTGCCAACACGTAGAGGTAACCCTGGGCTTACAACCACTCATTGAGTGACTGTTCCAAGTTACAGCTGCACTAAAACAGGCATGTGACTATTTTTCACGCTGACGGCCGCTGAAGCCTCCCCACGATCGCGTCTGGCAACTGGTTCACATTTATGACCACTGCGGTGTCCCGTAGGGTCTTGTGATCCCCCTTTTGCGAACTTCTGACAAGGAAAGTCAATGGGGAAGACAGATTCACTCAACAACCGTGGTGCTAACTTAACAACTGCCGTGATTCACTTAACAACGGTGCACGAAAGGTCGTAAAATGGGGGCAAAGCTCATTAACAACTGTCTCAGCAACAGAAATTTGGGGCTCAAGGGAGGTCCTAAATCAAGGACAGCAAACAACCACAAGGGACTTTGGAGTCCTGGGTGCTCTCTGGGCTGGGTTGTTTTTTTGCAGACATATCATTACCCAAATAGGTGACATTATCAGTGCTAGAAGGGAAGGGGGGTTGCAGGGAAAAGGAGGAGGAGGAGGAGGAGGAGGAGGAGGAGGAGGAGGAGGAGGAGGAGGAGGAGGAGGAGGAGGAGGAGGAGGAGGAGGAGAGGAGGAAAATGACAGTGGGGTCCTTTGCTGTCTCTGAGCTAGATTGTTTTGTTGCAGACGTTTCATTACCCAAATAGGTGACATTATCAGTGCTAGAAGGGAAGGGGGGTTGCAGGGAAAAGGAGGAGGAGGAGGAGGAGGAGGAGGAGGAGGAGGAGGAGGAGGAGGAGGAGGAGGAGGAGGAGGAGAGGGAGGAGGAGGAGGAGGAGGAAAATGACAGTGGGGTCCTTTGCTGTCTCTGAGCTCAGATTGTTTTGTTGCGACGTTTCATTACCCAACTAGGTGACATTATCAGTGCTAGAAGGGAAGGGGGGTGCAGGGAAAAGGAGGAGGAGGAGGAGGAGGAGGAGGAGAGGAGGAGGAGGAGGAGGAGGAGGAGGAGGAGGAAAATGACAGTGGGGTCCTTTGCTGTCTCTGAGCTAGATTGTTTTGTTGCAGACGTTTCCATTACCCAACTAGGTGACATCATCAGTGCTAGAAGGCAGTGGCATGTGCTCCCTGCCTACAGGTAGGGAGCAGTTACAGGTGCCTACAGGTGTCCTCCCTGCCTCTATTACAACAATTGAGCTCAACATTTATGTTGCTAAGTGAAACATTTCTCAAGTGAGTTTTGCCCCATTTTACGACTTTCCTTGGAAGAGTTGTTAAGTGAATCAAGGAGTTATTCAGTGAGTAACCAGCTATTAAGTGAATCTGGCTTCCCCATTGAATTTGCTTGTAGGTAGGTCGCAGAAAGAGATCACAGGATCTTGGGACGCTGCCATTGTAAATACACGCCAGTTTGCCAATCCTTGGAATTTTGAGATCAGGTGACCACGAGGGATGCTGCAGCCGTCCTAAGTGTGAAAAACGGTCCTAAGTCACTTTTTCCAGTGCTGTTGTAACTTGGAATGGTCACTAAATGAACTGTTGTAAGTCGAGGATAACCTGTGTAGAGCAGCTTGCCCTGCCCATATTGATGAGGGTGTGGCATTCTCCTGGGTAGGTCCTGGATTCAGCTGATGTTTACTGCTTGTTTGTCTGGGGTTAATCCCTGCTTATCTTGTACTGATTGCTGGCAGGGAAGTTTCAAGGGCTTCTTGAAGGTCAAAAGCCTAAAACAAGATGCCCCATACGGAGTTTAGAGCAGCAGTCTTCAAACTTGACAGCTTTAAGACTTGTGGACTTCAACTCCCAGAATTCCTCTTCCAGTCATGTTAGCTCAGGAATTCTGGGAGTTGAAGTCCACAAGTCTTAAACTTGCCAACTTTGGGGACCCCTGGGTTTAGAGGACTGACTGACAGGTAGATGGGCCAAGGGCTGCTCGGTTCAGTATTTTGGTTCTCCCATCAGTCGCAACCCGATACCTATTCAGAACGAACAGAGTAACAGAGTTGGAAGGGACCTTGGTAGGTCTTCTAGTCCAACCCCCTGCTCAAGCGGGAGATCTATACTTGGGAAAATCCCCCAAAAAGTCTGCAGGGAAATTCCCCACCCAGTTTTCCTACCAATCGGTTATTCTTTATTTGGGATCGCAGGATACCGTCTCCAGCTCTGTTCTCAGGGGGAGAGAGGGAGAGAGAAAAGAGAGACTTTTGGCTTCATGCAAGGAAAGCCGCAGAAGCCGCAGAAGTCTTTCTTTCTCTCCCCCAAACTCCTCCAGAAACGAGTCTTCATGGCGCAGCCTCTTGGAGCAGGAGGCCTTTGCAGGGTCCCCAAGACTCATTTCTGGCGGAGTTTGTGGGAGAGAAAGGAAGACTTTGGCTGCTTTCCTTGCTTGCTGCCAAAAGCAGAAGAAGAAAGAAGCGGAAAGAAGCGCACACACACCCCTCCGTGGCCAGGCCAGGTGTGTAGGGTGAATGGGGGCAAGTTCCCCCCTCCGCTCACTACCTCGTGTTGCTTGCAATGGAAGGGATGCAAGCCTTGTGTTCCCGCAAGCCATGTGGGCAGGGCAGTCTTGTGTTCCCACGTAGCCTGGATTAATTGCTTGGGGGGGGGGGGACATTTCTCTGCGGACCACCAAAATTTTCTGACGGGCTACCAGTGGTCCCCGGCCGACCGGTTTGCAGCCATTGACCTATATCATTTCAGACAAACAGTTGACCAATCTTTTCTTAAAAACCTCCAGTGTTGAGGCAAGCTGTCCCCAACCAAGAGGAAATGTTGAATCTCCAAGGACTAAGAGCCCTCAATGAATATCTGCAGCCCCCTTTGGCAGACACTGCAAGTCTGTGATCATCACAATCTTGTGGCAATCAACTCCCCTAGTTTACCCACCCACAAAATCTTCCACACGGGAAACAGTATTTCATATCACTCCTCCCCTCAAGTGCAAACTGGGACCCACCCTCTGCTTTTCTTCCTTTCCTCTCTTTCCTTTCCTTTCTTAACTTTCCTTTTTCTTCCTTCCCTTCCCTTCCCTTCCCTTCCTTTTCCTTTTTCCTTCTTTCTCCCTCAGGGCTTCGAATCTAAGCCCATGCCCAGCGCAACATCCCCTTTCAAAAAAGCGTTCCCAAGCAATGCCACTGCAAGGCAGCCTCTGAAAAAATTCTTTAGGTTTTGGAAGAAGGAAGTGGAGCGGCTGGAAGGAAAGGATATTAAAACTTGCTAAAAAAAATGTTTGCAGTCAGAAAGAGAAAAGAAGAAAGAAAGATGATGGATGGATGGATGGAAGAAAAGAAGGAAGAAAGGGAGGAGGGAGGGAGGGAGGAAAGATGAGGATGGGTAGCAGGGAGTAGAAGGAAGGAAGATAATTTGGATGGATGGATGGATAAAAGAGGGAGGGAGGGAGAAAGAAAGAGAGAAAGAAAAGAAAGAAAGAAAGAAAGAAAGAAAGAAAGAAAGAAAGAAAGAAAGAAAGAAAGAAAGAAAGAAAGAAAGAAAGAAGGAAGGATAAAGAAAAAGAGACAGAGAAAGAAAAGAAAGAGAACTGATTTGATGTGGAAAGAAGGAAGGAAGCAAAACAGGAAGGAAGAGAGGAGTAGGTAGGTAGGTAGGAAGGAAGAAAAGAAGGAAGGAAGGAAAAAGAAAGAAAGATAATTTTGATGTGGAAAGAAAGAAGGAAAAAAGGAAGGAGGAAAAGAGACGAGGTAGGTAAGAAGGAAGGAAGGAAAGAAGGAAGGAAGGAGAAAGAAAGAAAGAAAGAAAGAAGAAAGAAAGAAAGAAAGAAGAAAGAAAGAAAGAAAGAAAGAAGGAAGGAAGGAAGGAAGGAAGGAAGGAAGGAAGGAAGGAAGGAAGGAAGGAAGGAAGGAAGGAAGGAAGGAAGAAAGAAAGAAAGAAAGGTGATTTTGATGTGGAAGGAAGGAAGCAAAAAAGGAAGGAAGGAAAGAGAGAAGGTAGGTAAGTAGGTAGTTGGGTGGGAAAGAAGGAAGGAGAAAGAAAGAAAGAAAGAAAGTAAAGAAAGCTGATTTTGATTTGGAAAGGAAGGAAAGAGAGGAGAAGTAAGAAGTAAGTAGGTAGGTAGATAGGTAGGAGGGAAGGAAAACTTTGCCCCCCTCCCTCGCCCTCCTCAAAGCAAGACCCCCCCCCCCCCAAAGCCGCCGTCCCCCTGATCGCGTCCAGGCGACCGCGCAGGCTCTTTGCAGCCCCCCCCCCGGGGTCCCTCCCGCGCTCGCTCGTTCCAAGCGGATTTGAGCCGCTTCTGCCGCCGCTCCAGCCGCCAAGGAAGGGGCGGGGAGGGGGGAGCGGGGGGGGAGCTCGAGGAAGAGAAGCCGTTTCCCGCCCCGCCCCGCCTATTTCCTTGGAAAAAAACAAAAGGAAACGGAGCCGAGCGCTGGGTTCGGTTTTCAATCCCGGACGCCCCCTCTCACCCCCCCCGACACACACACACACAGCCTCCTCCTCTCCTGCGTCCCCCCCCCCCCCCCAGCTCCGTTTCTCCTCCTCTTCCTCCTCCTCCCCAGCCGCCCGAAGCCTTTATAATGTGGCCCCTCGACGGCGAGCATCCTTCCAGCCCGCTGGTCCTCCTTCGGCCGGAGGACAGAGCCGCCGCCGCTGCTCCCCCCCCCAGCCCAGAGAAGGGACCGCGCCCACCGCCCATCCGCCTCCGATCGCCCCACAGCAGCGCCCGGCTCGCTCGCTCGCTCGCTTCTCTCCCGGGCCGTCCCCGTTTAGGCTTCTCCCCGCTTGGCCGCCCGTCCGCCCCCGCCGGTTCCAGTCTCTCCTTCTCGGCCTCGCGCTCGACCCCCAGAGCTCCGTCCAGCTGGAATGAATAGACCTGAGCCCCCTTTCTGTGCAGAGGAGAAGATCCCGCAAGCCCGAGGCGACTTTTCATGGGGAGCCGTCGTCGCGGCTGCCGCTGCCGCCCCGCCGCCCGCCACTGCCGCCCTGCCGCGCCTGATCCAGGGCTCGCTTTCCCGCCGCCTCCGCCCCCGCCGCCGCGCCACACCCGGCCCGCCGTCGCCACCTCCAGCCGATCCCCCAGCCCCGAGCCCGGCTTCGGATACTGTCCCGGCGCCGCGGCGGCGGCAGCGGCAGCGGCAGCGGGCGGCGGCGGCGGCTCAACCCCGAAGCGCCCACTTGGCTTCGTCCTCCTCCTCCTCTTCCTCTTCTTGCTCCTCTTCCTCCTCGGCGGCAGCGCCCAGCCCGGTTCCCAGCCCGACGCCGCTTCGGCTGGCTATGGCTACGGAGCGTCCCGGCAAAAGCAGCAGCGGAGGCAACGGCAACGGCGAGGATTCGCGCATCCGCCGCCCGATGAACGCCTTCATGGTCTGGGCAAGGACGAGAGGAAGCGGCTGGCCCAGCAGAACCCGGACCTGCACAACGCCGTGCTCAGCAAGATGCTCGGTAAGGGGTCCCCTAGCCACTACTGCGGCCCCCCCCCCCCCCGTGACACACACGCACACACTCACGGGAGGGCGTCGAGGGTCCTCCTCTCCCCGCTGCCCTCTTGGCACACACAGACACATACACACACACACACACACACGCATGGATACGCGCACAAACGCAACCCCCGCCTCCCCCCCCGCGTGACACAGAAGCACGCGCGCACACAAGGCGCGCGTGGGACGCCGTCGGGGTGTGTGTGTGTCCTCTTCCCATTCCCTTGCTTGTTACACGCGATCGCACCACGGACACACACAGTCACTCTTCCGGCTACCCTCTAGGAACACACGCATTGATACACACACACACACACACACACTCGCATACACACAGAGACTGGACTCCCCACTTTCCCCCCCCCCCACTGTGACACACACCCACACACCCACAGGATGGGTTCAAGGGTACTCTTTCTGCTGCCCTCTTGGCACACACGCACTAATACACACACACACACACACACACACACACGGGACAGCGTTGGTGGTCTTCCCACTGCCCTCTTGGCATACAGGCATTGATACACATCAGGATCGGGCTCCCTACCTCCCCTCCACCCCTACCTCCATGGCACACAAACACACACACACACACAGACAGGACTCTGCTTCCCGCTGTCCTTTGATGCACACACACACAGAGAGATATTGTACACACTAGATACAAAGAGAGATGGGGCTCACACACACACAGAGCACACATCTGATCTCTTCTTCCTACTTCCCCCCCACCTCTCTCTCTCTCACACACACACACAGAGCTCACTTTGCTTTCGGGAGTCTCTTAACTTCTTGTAACCAAGTCCTGTGGAACTCCCAGACACCAGATTCGCGTCAGGAGGTGTGGGGGGGGGGGGAAGCATGAGCTCTGAAGTGCTCTCAGCCAGTCTGACTTTGTGGTCCATCCCAGGGGAGCCGAGTTATGGTCTTCGGAATCCCTTGGTCTAGTCTAAGACAGAGGTCTCCAAACTTGACAACTTTAAGACTTGTGGAAGTCTACAAAAGTCTTAAAGTGGCCAAGTTTGGAGACCCCTGACCTAAGCTTTGCTTGCTAACCAACATTGGTGGGATCCCAAGAATGGAGGAATTTGGGAGGGGGCAATCTTGGTCCGAAATTGAGAAGAAGGGGAGGGGGGCTTATGAAATGAAGATGAGCGGATGGCTAGTTTAGAGATTCTGGGAGTTGAAGTCTGCAAGTCTTAAAAGTTTCAGAAGCGCTGTCCAAAGAAGAAAAAAAAGTTGGGCTGATTTCCTCCACTTTTATTTGTGTGTTCCGTAGGATCACAGAATCGAAGAGCTAGAAAGAACACACACACACACACACACACACACACACCCCGAAGGTCATCTATTCTAGACCACCCTCTACACTTAGGGTTAAGCCAGCATTTCTGATTAACAGAGGAATTTTATTCCGGCTGATCCAGGATGTGAGCAAGATCAGACCTGGGTGTACAACGGAGCATAATCATATCCCGGCATTTTATCTTAATCTGAACTCAACCTATGTTCTATTTAACAACATTTTGCATCCTTATAATAATCTAAGGAATCAATTGAGACCGGACAAAAGAGATTTTAAACCTCTGAGGTCTATTTTAATTGAAATTCCAGAACCCATCATTTAAACAAATAGATTAGGCCATATAAGCAGAATTTAAGAGAAATTCTCTTGAATTTCTCTTGAGCATGTGGTGAATTCTGGAATTTGCAAACCTAGACAGATGAACTCATTCATCCTTCTATTACACACCGAATTTCTCCTGATTTCCACTCTTCCAAGTATTTAGAGTTTAACTGCATTATTTGGGGTGATTAAATGACCGCTAAGGTGATTTCCAACCCTTATATTCTAGGACGTGATGAACCATCACATCTGGAAATAACTGCCAAGTAGTTGATGCTTAATAAAGTAGCAAACAATTAGGATTCAAGTACTACAAAGGAGAATATTTGGTGATCTCTGAGCTTGGTTGGTTTCTTGCAGACGTTTCATTACCGAACTAGGTAACACCATCAGTATTCAAGCATTCGTGTCTCGAGGGAAAATGGCATTTATGGAAGACTACCTTTGGTGGTCAGTAGTGTTCTGTATCTGGAGGCTAAACAATTGCTGTGTTTACACAACACTCTTAACTCGGTGTGTTCACACAGCATATTGGATCATAAACTAACCAAGCAGGCAGATTTCATATAACACGCTAAACCACAGCAGGGAAATACGTGGTGAGGTTAACTCTAATCAAGCTTCGTATGTTGCATAATTAGAGAGGTCTTTAACTCGCCAAGTTAAGCATAGTGTGAGTTAACGCAGTATTGAATTCTTTATTGTTTGAGACTATTTAAATATAATCCTAGTTGTATGTATAATAATAATAATAATAATAATAATAATAATAATAATAATAATAATAATAATAATAATAATAATAATAATAATCTATTGGCGCTGGCAAGATCACCATTGGTCAGTTGCAGAAAGCCACCTTACTGGGATCTGCTCGCATAATCCGCAGTCCTAAACACTTGAGAAGTGTTCGACTAGTGATTTGTAATACGAAACCCAGCATGGTTATCTCGTTTGCTCTGTATACTGTCATTTTTGTGTATAATAATAATAATAATAATAATAATAATAATAATAATAATAATAATAATAATAATATCGTACATCTTAAGAAAGTACTTGGCTGATACCTAGGACATACCTGGCTGATACCTGGCAGCAACCTGTATCAACCATTAGTACCGGTCAATGGTATTTGTGATGCATTTTTGAATGTTCAGTTGACTTGAGTTTCATGTTTAATGAATAAAGTATGTCATAATAATTTAACACCCTCAAACAACAACATCTACCTATCCCCAATCCTTGGGCAGGACTCCGAGGATAAAAAGCCCAAATCTAATCAATCATCTGGTTGACTGAGCAATGAACTATAATTTATTAAATATTGATACTGCCTGAATATCAACAATTCTATTTGTTATTGATTTATATGCCCCATTCTGGATTGGGTATCATTTCTCCCAATCTTAAACAAATGGACTATATTTGCACTTTCAAACAAAAATAGAGATATATTTTTTTCTTCCTGTCCTGGAAAATGATTTTTTCAAAGAAAAAGGGATCATTATATATATATATATATGTTTAGATCTATTTTTTTTTCTTTTCCTGGCCTTAAAGTGTCTTTTTGAGACTGCAGGCAATCATAGAAAGATCACCAAAATGATTAGTAGTTATTGATAGCTGGATCCTCCTGGGTTTTACTTCTTCCAGGTTGTTAACTATCTTGTGGCCCTGAGTTTCACAGTTCAATATCTCAGTGTGAAAAGCGTGCAAAATCTCCCATGATTCAGTCTTATTGGACAATTTGGGATGCACATATTCTCCATTCCCCATGTGATAGATAATTTTATCCATGTTTTAATCCCTTCACTCTCTCTTTATGGAACCGATTGTGGGAAAGCACTATTTCTAAACCAAATCTGCATTGTAGCCACTTTAGACAACGTAATTTGGCTTTCGGTATTAAGCAAGACAATATGGAAAATGAATTTAAGAGCTTTTTTTGAAAAGAAATATTTTTTACGTTCCAATGTTTATTGTCTCCGAGCCATTTCTTGTTCTTTAAATGCTTGACGGGATTGTAGTGAAATTAACTTGCTGTAAAGTATGTTATTCCCTCTCTCTCTTTCTCTCTCTCTCTCTCTCTTTAAAGTGGAACTTGGCTCACTTTATAGGGTTTGAAAAATGTCCAAATTGCAATCTCACAGTTTCTGGAAAATGTTCCCTAAACAACGCACCCTTTGATGTAGTGAGTCACAATTTGGAAGTTGTACACCTTTAAAAAAGCCAGTTTGCCAACCCTGTCACGGACTTCACCAGAAACAAGCATACATTTTTTTTGAATGCAATATTTAGGATGATGGAATAAGGACACCATGTTTTTTAAAAAAATTTAATTTAATTCCCCCCTATCTTTATTATTTTTTACAAATAACTCAAGACAGCAGACACAACTTCCTATTCCTATTTTCTCCACAATCACAACCCTTGAGATGGATTGGGTTGAGAAAGAATGACCAACCCAAAGTCATCCAGCCAGCTCACTTGCCTAAGGCAGAACTAGAACTCATTGTCTCCTGGCAATTGGCCCAAAGTCACCCGACTGGCTTGCATGTATAAGGCGAGACTAGAACTTACACTCTCCTGGTGATAGACCCAAAGTCATCCAGCCAGCTTTTGTGCCTAAGATAGGACAAAAACTCACCGTCTCCTGGTGATTGGTGCTCAAAGTCATCCAGCCAGCTTTTATACTGAAGATGGGACTAAAACTCATGGTGGCCTTGTTTCTCTCCTGGTGCCTTAACTGCTAGACCAGGGGTCTCCAACCTTGGCCCCTGGAAGCCTGGTGGACTTCAACTCCCAGAATTCCACAGCCAGTTGGCTGTGGAACTCTGGGAGTTGAAGTCCGCCAGGCTTCCAGGAGCCAAGGTTGGAGACCCCTGTGCTAGACTAAACTGCCTCTCTTTATGCATCCTTATTGGGAAACTAGCAAATAGGCCTTAGTTTAAAAGACACCTCCACACCTACATTCGAAATATTATCGTACCCTTAAAGACAAAGAGAGAGAAAGAAAGAGATTTAGTTGGAGACGCTCAGGAATCACAATTAGTTAATTGTGCATTTAATTAGAACCGGATTACAATCTGTTAAAAATATCGGTAGGATCCTAACCTTATTAGCTGCTAAGATGCTCCCCAAATTATCATTTTGCTATTATGACAGGTAATCCTGGACTTACGGACCACAATGGACTCCCCAAATTTCTGTAGCTAAGCGAAACATGTGTTAAGTGAGTTTTGCCCCATTTTACGACCTTCCTTGCCACCGTTGTTAAGTGAATGACTGCAGTGGTTAAGTTATTGACGTGCCTGTGAAGTGAATCTGGCTTCTCCCATTGTCTTTGCTTGTCAGTAGGTTGCAAAACCTCATCGCATGACCCCGGGACACTGCCACCGTTATAAATATGAACCAGTTGCCAAGCGCCTGAATTTGGATCACGTTGAGGCTGCGACAGTCATTAAGTGTGAAAAATGCTCACCAGCCCCTTTTTTTCCCCAGTGCCATTGTCACTTCGAATGGCCGCTAAATGAACCATTGTAAGTCTAGGACAACTGGGTCTGTTAGACCCTGATGTAAAAATCTTAACTGAGCGTGGAAATTCTTCAGAGCTCTGCGTCAGGATTTGGGGGTCCCTGCGGAGGGGACACAGGGACCCCCACAAAAAAATGCTGAGATGGTTATCGCCACTGCTCTGTTGTAGCCTTGTCCCCTTTTTGGTATGCATCGCAAATGTGTTGCAAATGTTTTTTCTCATGGTTTTGTCCCCCATGGTTCCAGCTACCATCATGACTGTTTTTAAAGAATAGAATAGAATAGAATAGAATAGAATAGAATAGAATAGAATAGAATAGAAGAAAGGGACCTTGGAGGTCTTCTAGTCCAGCCCCTGCTTAGGCAGGAAACCCTACGCCACTTCAGACAAATGTTTATCTAATCTCTTCTTAAAAACTTCCAATGTTGGAGCATTTACAACTTCTGGAGGCAAATTGTTCCACTGATTCATTGTTCTGTCAGTTCTAGATTACTTCTCTCCTTGACTAGTTTCCGCCCATTGCTTCTTGTCCTACTGTCAGGTGCTTTGGAGAATAGCTTGACTCCCTTTTCTTTGGGGCAGCCCCCAAGATTTTGTAACACTCACTGCTATCCTGTCTCCCCTAGTCCTTCTTTTCATAAGACCTACCCAGTTCCTGCAACTGTTCTTCATATGTTTCAGTCTCCAATCCCCTAATCATCTTCGTTGCTCTTCTCTGCACCCTTTCTAGAGTCTCGACATCTTTACTTGATCATGATTTTAGGGACACCCACCCCAACTTTTTGCCCAGCTCTGCTGAGACTTAGTCCTTTAAACTCCTTCCCAAAGTGATACGCAGATCGTCCTCGACTTAACCAGCATTTAACATCCATACGAAGTTACCACAGCGCTGACAAAAGCGACTTAACAGCCGTTTCCTCGCACTTACAACTATTGCAGCCTCCCTGTTTATTTTTATTTATTTGATTTATATTGCCGCCTATTCGCCCCTGGCGATGCGAGGCAGCTTACACAATGTAAAAACCATATTTAAAACAAAAAATAAAAATAAAATGTTACGATTATTGATTTATTTATTTGTCAAAAGCTTACAGAAACAAGAATAAACATGTTTAAATACAAGAAATAGGGACTAATAATTGGGGACAACAGGACAGAGACGGTAGGCACATTGGTGCGCTTATGCACGCCCCTTACAGACCTCTTAGGAATGGGGTGAGGTCAATAGAGGTTAGTTTGAGTGTAAAGGAGTCGCGGTTTGAGCAGGTGACAACAAGAGCAGGTCACAGGATCAAAATTTCAGGCACTTGGCAACCCGATATGTATTCACAACATTTTGCAGGTCTTAAGATCGTGTGAGTGTGTGTGTATGTCATTTTCCACCTTCCCAGCCGGCTTCCAACAAGCAAAGTCAACAAGATTTGCTTCACAGCACCGTGATTCTCTTTAGCAACTTGCAGCGATTTGCTTAACAATCGTGGCCAAAACAAAGGTCATAAACCTGGCCTTAGCAATGGAAATTCTACTCCCTAAGGCTGTCGTAAATTGAGGACTAAACTGCATGGATTATATACATATAAATTTTGGTCAGGATCTTCACATGCCTCAGTCACGTGTGAGCGATCTTGTCAGTTTTTTCTGTGAAAGCCTTGGAAGTGTTGGCCGTTGGTGCGACAGCAGCATCTTTAGTTTAGTTTTAGTTTAGTTTACTTTATTTGAAATCAAACACCATCTTCTGTGCCACATCATGACCATGAAAATAAACACAAACACTCGTGCTTCACACTCCACGCATTGAACCGAAAACCCCTGACACCGTGCCATCTTCAGAATAATAGAATGAGAGAGTTGGAAGGGTCTAATCAACAAACCCAGAAGAGAACCAGTCTGGAACTG
The DNA here is from genome assembly GCA_033807585.1 of Hydrophis major. Taxonomy (NCBI): domain Eukaryota; kingdom Metazoa; phylum Chordata; class Lepidosauria; order Squamata; family Elapidae; genus Hydrophis; species Hydrophis major. The sequence goes on from CM066330.1 coordinate 258,864,687, forward strand.
AGGAGAAATTTCCTGACATTGACAACAATCAATCATTAGAATAGCTTGCCTTCAGGAATTGTCCATGCTCCAACAGCAGAGGTTTTGAAGAAGAGACTGCACATCCTTTTGCCCAGAATTGTATACTGTCTTCTGTTGAGCATTTGAGTGTATTAGATTCAAAGATCTCCAAGGTCCTTTCCAACCCTAAATAACAGACTAACAGAGTTGAAAGGGACCCTGGAGGTCTTCTAGTCCAACTCCCAGCACAAGCAGGAAACCCGATACCATTTAGGACAAATGGTTGTCCAATCTCTTCTTGAAAACCTCCAGTGTTGGAGCTTCCACAACTTCTGGAGGTAAGCAGTTCCAATGGTTAATTGTCCTCACTGTCAGGAAATTTCTTAATTCTTGGTTGCTTCTCTCCTTGATTAGTTTCCACCCGTTGCTTCTTGTCCTGCCTTCAGGGGCTTTTGCAGAATAGATTGACTCCCTCTTCTTTGGGGCAGCCCCAAAGACTGCAATCATGCCACCCTGAGTCCTTCTTTTCATTGGACTAGACCTATCCAATTCCTGCGACCGTCCGTCATGTGTCTTATTGTGCTCTCTTTTTTTCTCTTTCGCACCTCCCCAGGCCAGGCATGGAAAGCCCTGAGCACCACCGACAAGCGCCCCTTCGTGGAGGAGGCCGAGATGCTCAGGATCCAGCACCTGCAGGACCACCCCAATTACAAGTACCGTCCCCGCCGGAAGAAGCAGGCCAAGAAAATCAAGAGGATGGAACCGAGCATCCTTCTCCACAACCTGCCGCAGCCCTGTGGTGAGAATTTTGCCATGGGCCACCGCGGGGCCTCCAGTGGCATCAGCCACTCCCAGCCTCCACCACTGAACCACTTCCGGGAACTGCGCTCCATGGGGTCGGAGATGGAGAACTACGGCCTCCCGACCCCGGAGATGTCTCCTCTGGATGTCCTAGAACAGGCGGAGCCTGCCTTTTTCCCGCCTCACATGCAGGACGACTGCAATGTGATGTCCTTTCGTGGGTACCACCCACCTCCTCCTCCTCCACCACCGCCGATGGAGTTTTCCCCGGAAAAAAACCTGGGGAGGAACATGGTCATGGGGTACCCCCCCAACCCGCCCTCCCACCTGGCCGAAGCCATGAGGACTCCCCACCCATCTGGAATGTACTACAACCAGATCTGCGCCGCGGGAGCTGCCAACGGGCTGTCAGCCCACCTGGGCCAGCTCTCCCCTCCTCCTGAATCGCACCAGCTGGACGGCGTGGAGCATTTGAACCCCAATGAGCTGTGGACAGAAGTGGACCGCAACGAGTTCGACCAGTATTTGAATATGAGCAGGACTCGTCCGGATCCTTCGGGCTTCGCCTACCACGTTTCCATGTCCAAAGTGACTCCGCGGAGCTGTGAGGACAACAGCCTCATCTCCGCCTTGTCCGACGCGAGCAGCGCTGTTTATTACAGCACCTGTATCACTGGGTAAACATTGAATTGAGGGAGAGGTTTGGGGCAGCCCCCACAAGCCAGGGGGGCGGGAACCGCTGTCTCCTCAGGGGCGCTGGGAAATTCGAGCGGACGGGACATGCTGTGGATGGCTGCTGTTCAGTTTCCCGGGACTCCTTGGAGAAAGCTAGGACGGCGAACCCAGTATGAATGGGAGAGGAGATTGGGGCGCAGGCGTATAAGTAGTCCTTGAGTTACAACCACTTATTTAGCGTCCATCCCGACGGCACTGCAAAAAAAGGTCTCATGACTGGTCCTGGCACTTATGACTGTCGTAGCATTCCCTACCCCCATCATGTGATCGCTTGGCAAGTGGCATGTATTTAACTGCCACTGTTTGCAACCTTCCCCTCCGGTTCCTGACAACAAAGTCAATGGGGCAAGTCGGATTTGTTTAATGACCACTTGAATCTCTTAAAAGCTGCAGGAAAAAAAAAATGGCCGTACAATCGGGAGTGATTTGCTTACTGCTGCCTTGTTTAACAGTGGAAATCTTGGCCTCCCTTGTGGTTGTAAGTCGATGATTACCTGCGTCTGTTTAGATCAGGGCTTCCCAAACTTGGCAACTTTAAGACTTGTGGACTTCAACTCCCAGAATTCTCCAGCCAGCTGGCTGGAGAATTCTGGGAGTTGAATTCCACAAGTCTTAAAGTTGCCAAGTTTGGAAGCCTCTGGTTTCGATAAATGTAGGCCACGCAGATGTTAATGCTTTGCTCCAAAGAGGAAGAGGTGAGTTTGCTCTTTGCACGGGTTGTGAGGCTTCGAGCCATGGAGAAGGAGACGGGGCTCAGCTGGCTGTGGAGTAGCTGAGGAGTAAAGTTCCTACAAGAGCTCGGAACAAATTTTGTACAAAAAAAAAATAATCTCACCATTTTAAAAAAGGGCTTCAGCTTAACTGAAAGGAGCAGAGAAAGGGCCGCCTCACATATTACAAACCTTTAAACAGGCTTTTAAAGATCAGCTTATCAGACAGAAGTGTCCACCTGACCAAGGACTTCGTATTGGCCTCTGTAGTAACTACAGATGTAGTAATATTGGGATATGTAATAATTCAGGATCCTTTGCATCATCTCCTTCCAATAAGATCGTGGGTAGGCAAGCTAATTTTCTTACCATGTAATGTGTAAATCACCTCTTGGTCTCCTTTACACACTTGCTGCAAAGATCAAAGCAAGCCCTCTGCTCTTTTTATGTTACATTAGTCCTTGACTTATGACCACATTTGAGTGCAAAAGTTCAGTTGCTAATCACTACAGCTGCTGAATGGGTCACACCATGGCAACTTTAAAACGGCCACTAAACGAATCGTTGTAAGTCGAGGGCTACATGTACCTGGCCATTGACAGGCGGGGAAATTCTCCTCTCCAAGGAAAGTAAGAACATGCCCCGCTGCAATTTTAGTCCACCCCATGTGCCTCCCCAAACCATGCATCTGGTTGCCCCAAACCTCTCTTTTGATCTGTAAACCCTGCATTATTTTAGACTATCTCATTAATGGCATTGCTTTTCTTTTTAAAAAAAAAAAAATACAACCAACAAATAAGGCTGAAAAACTGATATACTGTATTGCTGTGTAGCACAAGGAGATGGTTCAAAACAGAAGGAAAATGCAATTTTAAGGTGCTATATATTCTGGATGGGGGTACCTGTTCCTGGGTTTTTGCAGGTAAAGGTAGGGAAGGAATTCAGGCAGGTACTTATTGAGCTAATCATGAATAATCTTCATTGTGGACTTCAACTCCCAGAATTCCCCAGCCAGCATCACTGGGAATTTTGGGAGTTGAAGTCCACAGGTCTTATAAGTTACCAAAGTCAAGAAACCTCATTTAGTATGAGGTCATTTCAGTATTAGAGCAAACAGTATTTACTGAATTCCTTTCGCACTACGTAAAAGATATCCATATTAAATTACCTGCGCCAGTCCCTCCTCTGCTGAAAAATTGAAAAAGGTTTGTTTTCAAGGGTTTTAACCATGGTTTCTAAATTGAGATAAACCCCAGCCTGGTTTGGCCCCAAAGATAAGTTTCAGTGGAAGGACTAGATTTTGAAATGGCGATACTTGGATCTGAACAAGATCCACAGAGTTTGGGCCATTGGGGAAATCAGCGTGGCAGTTTGCAAAGGCTGCTTTTCCAAAATTCAGAGTTAGTCTCCTGCAGGGAATCAACAGTGAAAAAAAGCTAAGCTTGGAATGCGTGATTTCTTGCGATGAACGCATTAAATCGCTGGGATGTTCCATGAGGCTGGACATCAGAGGGGATAAAACTGAGAAGAACGTAGCCGTAGGTGATTAAAAGTGTGAAGAAGGGGAAGTGTTGGAAAAGTTGTAAGAAAAGGCAAGAGGCTCGCTGGATTATAACCATTTACTTGGCTCTTAATCCATGGAATTTCAGAATTATGGGAACCGCAAGGGTCATCTAGTCCAGCCCTATGCAACAGGAAGGAAATGCATTGCTTTTAGTCTCTTCCAAGTAGCTTCTCACTGTTTTTTGTTTTTTTTCCTGTTTTGCAATTCCTGGAGTGCAATTCTAGGCAGGTGTAGAATTTATTCCACAGGTTTTTGTTACATGTAGCTGAAAAACCCCACTTAAATGACTGGCAGAAGAGATTTGGGAGGGTGAGGGGTAAACTGAGGGCAGGCCTCTTTAGTCTGCAAAGCTTCAGCCTGTGTGGATTTGAACCCTTGGCTAATTGCTGAGGGTGTGTGGGATGGCATATATTTGGAGCTGATCTTTTAATTTAAAGCAATGTTTCCTAATTGTAGCAACTTGGAAGATACGTGGACTTCAACTCCCAGAATTCCCCAGCCAGCTATGACTGGCTGGGGAATTCTGGGAGATGAAGTTTGTGCATCTTCAAGTTGGCATGGTTGAAAAACGCTGCTTTAAACCCGAATTTTAAAGCCAGACAGATGTTTTTGACTTTCAATCTTAGCCTTGCAACGTTATTTTCCCTGCAAAGTGTGAGCTGGGTGTGTGGCGCAGTGGTTAGAGGGCAATACTGCAAACTACCACTGCAATTTGGCAGATCGAATCCCACCAGGCTCAAAGTTGACTCAGCCTTTCGTCCTTCCGAAGTCGGTAAAAGGAGGAGCCAGATTGTTGGGGGCCAATAGGCTGACTCTGTAAACCACTTAGAGAGGGCTGTAAAAGCACTATAAAGTGGTATATAAATCTTAAGTGCTATTGCTATTGCTATTCTGTGTGTAAAATGCCAATACACACATACACACACACACACAGAGAAAGAGTTTCAAATCTTTAAAGGATATAAACCTGGTCCAAGATGGAACCATAACCCCGTTTTGAATGTTAGCCAAAAACTGCACCCACGCATGAAAAGTGTACATTTCAATCTTTAAAACACACAAAGTCTCCATTCATAATTGAACGATGCAAGTGTTAAAATCCAGAACAAGCCTTTTTCAATGTTATATATTAAAGGACCAGGAAAATTTCAGGCTGCCCCTTACCACTTATTTCCCACCGTTATCAGAGCATTCTCTTTGGTTTGGACAAATCTATATTTTTTAACTAAGCTTTTTTTAAAAAAACAAAAAAACAAAAATTATCTATCTATAAATAATATTTAAGCTGTTCAGGCATTTTATACTACGTCTTCTCTGTCTCTCTTTTGTAATCGATGAAAGGATAGTCACAGTGTTGAAAAGCACCTATGTTGCAAATAACGAGGCTCATCGGAAGAAGAAGCATCCGCTCTTAAGCTGCGCGGGATCGTATCCTCTGGACTTTGGGGGTTTGCGGGGGGGAGGGAGAAACGACAGCGGCCCTGCAAAATTCCCAGCAAGAGTTTCGAACGATCCCTACTTGTGTATTTACCTACAGCATCGCATGGACACATGTTGGGAGTATCGGACTGAATCTAGCGCTTGTTTTCACTGCCTGGTTAATTATTAGAACATCTTTTCCTAATTGCACGGACTCTCATGCGCTTGTGATGCGAACACATGTTCTGGCTTCTCCACCATCCCAACCCCAACCGATGCTGCCGCCAAGTGTTTCCAGATTTTCTTTCTGGCAGCCGATCCGTTGTTGAGTCTCTCCGCGTTGGCTTCGTGGGAAACTCCCCCACCAAGAGACGCTGTCAACGATACGAAAGGACTGGCACTTCAAACCCAGGGGATGGTTTTTTTCAAAATATATATACAATATATATATATATATATATATATATATATATATATATATATATATATATATATATATATATATATGTATATATATATATATATATATATATATATATATATGTATATATATGTAAGGGTCTGTTCTCGTCATGGGAAAACTCGAATAAAACACCGTGATATTCTTTTCTCAGCATGTCTTGGTGTGTGGTTTTTCGGGCCCGTTCTGTGCAAATGCTTTTTGACTTTACTAGGTTTTTCTCAGAGGGGGGATGCTGGCAGTGGGGTGGGATTTGCCCCCCCTTCCCTCCAAGGCGGTTCTTGGGGGGGTCTTTAGGAACTGATCCATTGGGTTGGGTTACAAATACGGCCGCTTGCTTGCATGCATGCGTGTTGTGTTTTCTTTCTAACATGTTACAGGAATTCGGATGACATTAAAAGAAGCTGGTTTTAAGCCAAGCATGTGTGTGTGTGTGTGTGTGTGTGTGTGTGTGCTCACCATCGCAGCGTTGTGTGATCATACCTGTATTTAATTTTATAATTGGGTGGGGGGTGCTACAGAAAGCCTGACTGTATTTCTAAATTAAGGCTGGGGAGGGGGGGGGGTTGGTTGGGGTTTTTTTTCTTGCAAAAGTCCCTGTAGCATCCCTGGGAATAATGCACAGGTAACCCTCGACTTACAACCTCAATGGGGATCTGAATTCCCCTTGCTAAGCAAGGCAGTTCAATCAGAATAGAGCTGGAAAGGAACCCTGGAGGTCATCTAGTCCAGGGGTTGCCAACCTTTTGGACCTCAGGGACCACCAAATCATAATTTTAAATCCCGCGGACCAGAGACCCTGAGAAAATCCCCCCAAAAAGTCTGCAGGAAAATCCCTCACCCCATTTTCCTACCGATCCATCGTTCTTTATTTGGGATCGCAGGATATCGTCTCCAGCTCTGTTCTCAGTGGGAGAGAGAGAGAGAAAGAGAGACTTTTGGCTTCATGCAAGGAAAGCAGCAGAAGCAGCAGAAGTCTTTCTTTCTCTCCCCTAAACTCTGCCAGAAGTGAGTCTTTGCTGGCCTCATGGAGCAGGAGGCCTTGCAGAGTCCCAAAGACACATTTCTGGCCGAGTTTGGGAAAGAGAGAGAGAAAGACTTTCGCTACTTTCCTTGCATGCAGCCAAAAGCAGAAGAAGAAAGAAGCGGAAAGAAGCAGCCCGATGGCCAAGAGAGACACGTGGGGCGAGTGGGGCAAGTTTCCCCCTCCACCCTTTCTCCCCTCTCCTCACTACCTCGTATTTTTTGCAGTGCAAGTGACGCAATCCTTGTGTTCCCGTGGGCCATGTGGGCTGCACAGTCTTGGGTTCCGGTGCAGCCTGGATTAATTGCTTTGGGGGTGACATTTCTCTGCAGTCCACCAACATTTTCTCACGGATCACCAGTGGTCCCCGGCCCACTGGTTGGTGACCACTGTTCTAGTCCAACCCCCTGCTCAAACTGGAAACCCTCTATACCAGTTTTCAAACTTGACAGCTTTAAGACTTCAACTCCCAGAATTCCTCCTCTGGTCCTGTTAGCTTTGGGAATTCTGGGAGTTAAAAGTCCACAAGTCTTAAACTTGCCAAGTTTGAAGAGCCTTGCTCTGGACCATTTAAGATAGTGGTTAAGTCATGCCTGATCATTTTGGATCTTTGCCGACGGTTGTTAAGTGCGACACATAGTCATTCAGCGAATCTGGCTTCTCCCATTGACCTTGATTGTCAGGTGCTGGCTGAGAAGTTGTGATAGGTGACTGCAGTTTGCTGCAACCATTGTAAATACACGCCAGTTGTCAAGCAGGTTTTGATGACGTGATTTTAAGGATGCTGCCGTGGTTGGAAGTGCAAGGACTGACTTTTTCAGTCCTGTTGTCGAACAGAAATGGTTGTATTTCGAGGACTACCTATATCACTATTAATTGATCGCTAAAGAAAAATCATAAAAGGGAATTTTTTTACATATCAAGTGTTTTTTCCCCTTATAAATCTGGTTTATATCCACTATCAATGCAAGATTTTTTTTAAAAAAAGGCCACCTGTCTTCTACGTAATTTAGCAAAACACCCCTCAAAATAAGACATTTTTAACACCAACCAATCAGAAACGGGATCTCATCAAAACAGGAACTTGGTTGTGCAGGGAAGTTTGTGAAGTTGTGGAACGTTAGCAAAGCAAATTGCATTAATTTTCAAAAGAAAAAATGACTCTTTTGTCACAGATTCTTTCTTTTAATAGCAATTTTTTCACAGAAAGTACGAACTAAAATATCTGCTTTCAGTGCCAAAAACCAGATTCTTTGTTGGCTAGTAGAATATTGAAAACATTTTCTGATCCTTCCTTCCTTCCTTTTCTTTCTTTTCTGCCTTTTTTTTCTTTTCTGCCTTTTTTCTTTGTCTTTGTTCCTTTCTCCCTCCTTCCCTCCCTCCTTTCTTTCTTTCTTTTCTTTTCCTTTTTCCTTTATTTCTTTTTCTTCTTTCTTTCTTTTCTTCCTTCCTCCCTCCCTCTTTCTTTCTTTCTTTCTTTCTTTCTTTCTTTCTTTCTTTCTTTTTCTTCTTCTCTTTCTTTCTTTCCCCAATTAATCAAGCTTAATTTTGGCAAATATTCCAATGCATATCTTTTCAGTATTTCAAGGGGGAATTTTCCGTCCACTGCAAGAAAATGCCACTAGCATCTGCTCATCAAATAATGGTGATTTGGAACAGATTTTTCAGAAAAGTCTGCATTTTTAACATAGACTTTTTTCACTATTACTTTCTTATGGGTTTTTTTAAAAAACCTGACTTTGACAATGAAGAGATTTTTTTTTTCTTTTATGAAAATGATTGGCAAGAAGGATTAAATTTTTACTCTCTTTTTTGTCTATTTGGAACTTAACCCCGAACAAAGAAACCATATCTTTTCAAAACAAGGAAAGAAGAAAGAAAGAAAGAAAGAAAGAAAGAAAGAAAGAAAGAAAGAAAGAAAGAAAGAAAGAAAGAAAGAAAGAAAGAAAGAAAGAAAGAAAATGAAAGAGGGGGGAGGGAAGGAAAGGAAAGGAAGGAGAGAGACAAAGGAAGGAAAAGAGAAAGAAAGGAAAAAAGTAAAAGAAGGAGAGGGAGGGAAAGAAAAAGGAAGGGAGGAAGGGAAGAAAGGAAAGAGATAGATGAAGGAAGGAAGGAAGGAAAAAGATTAAGAGAAAGGGAAAAAAAGGAAGGAAGGAAGGAAAGAAAAAGAAAGAAAGAAAAGAAAGAAAGGAAGGAAGGAAGGAAGGAAGGAAGGAAGGAAGGAAGGAAGGAAGGAAGGAAGGAAGGAAGGAAGGAAGGAAGGAAAGATTTCCCTTGCAAGCTAAAGTGACAAATTTGGCTTTGGGATTGTTAACGCATCCAGCTTGATAACAAGGCAGGGAGAAGCGTTCAAATTAAGTGTAATAACAAAAAAGGAAGAAATAATGAAAGGGAAAAGTGACATCACCCGTTAAACAGGAGGTCTGGCTCCGGGCCACTTTTGGGACACTCAATCTGTGCCAAAAATACTGGATTTACCGCTCCCCACCACCACCTCAACCTTGGAAAAAGATGAGAAACATCCTGTGCATATGGCTAGGACAGGAAATGTCCCAGTCACATTTGGCTCCCCAGGAACAAATCTGGAAGGATGAATTTGGGGGGGAAGGGAAGGACGGAAGTGGGGTTGAAAAGGACCCCTTGACTTATTTTTCAATTTAGGGCGATGTGATCATTTCCTGAACTATCAAGGAGAAAGCCATGTCGGCCCTTTCCTCCTCTCGGCCGCCCACAGGAAGGGAGCTGAGCCTGGTCCCATCTCAAAGGAAGCCCAGAGTCATGTTCAACAAGTAGAAAACCCATGAGCCAACTTCCTCCTAGCTCCTACCCCTCTGGGAATACTTGGAAGCCACGCCCTCTGCCTCAGAAGCCACGCCCCTTCATCCCTAAAACTGGGGATAAGGGGCTCATGGCTCCTGGACATTTGTGGCGGCTTTGTGCATCCGGATTCGGGGGCCAAGCAGAAGTTTTGACAATAATTAATTCCCAGAAAGCAAGAAAAAAGAAGAGTAACTACGACAATTGAAGGCCTGGAGAGTAAAACGTGTGAAGAATAGGTTGCAGGATTTGGGTTTGGCTAAATCTAGAGAAAAGAAGGACTAGGGCAAACATGATAGCAGGGTTCCAGTCAGTGGTGGGATTCAATTTTTTTTACTACCGGTTCTGTGGCTGTGGCTTGGTGGGCGTGGCAGGGGAAGGAGACTGTAAAATCTCTAGTCAATTGCCAGTTTTCTGAACCACTCAAAATTTCCACTACCAGTCCTCCAGAACTGGTCAGAACCTGCTGATTACCACCTCTGGTTCCAGTATTTGAGGGGCTGCCACAAGGAGAGGGGGTCAAATTATTTTCCAAAGCCCCAGAAGGCAAAACTAGAAGCAAGGGATGGAAACTAATCAAGGAGGGAAGCAACCTGGAATTGAGGAGAAACTGCCTAACAGTGAAGACAATTAAGCAGTGGAACAGCTTGACTCTGGAAGTGATGGATTCTCCATCACTGTAGACTTTTAAGAAGAGACTGGACAGTCACTTATCTGGAATGGTATAGGATCTTCTGCTTGAGCAAGAGGTTGGACTAGAAACCTCTGAGGTCTCTTCCAGATTTCTATTCTATTCTGTTCTACGTTCTGTTATAGAATAGAAATGGAAATAGAAATAGAAATAGAATAAACAGAGTTGGAAGGGGCTTTGGAGGTCTTCTAGTCCAACCCCCTGCCAAGGCAGGAAACACTACACCACTTCAGACAAATGGTTATCTAACATCTTTTTAAAAACTTCCAGTGTTGGAGCATTCACAATTCTGGAGGCAAGTTGATTAATTGTTCTAACTGTCAGGAAATTTCTCCTTAGTTCTATGGAATAATTCTATTCCATTCCATTCCATGCAGTGTTCTATTCTACACTACTCTACACTACTCTACTCTACTCTACTCTACTCTATTCTACTCTATTTCTCTAGTCTAGTCTAGTCTAGTCTAGTTCTCTATTCTACTCTACTCTACTCTACTCTTCTCTATTCTATTTCTCTATTCTATTCTATTCTATTCTAGTTCTCTATTCTATTCTATTCTACTCTACTCTAGTTCTCTATTCCATTCTATTCTAGTTCTCTATTCTATTCTATTCTTATTCTATTATATTCTTATTCTTTCCTTATTCCTTATTCTATTCTATTCTATTCCATTCCATTCCATTCTATTCCACTCCATATTTTCTATTCTATTCTATTCCATTCCATTCCATTCTATTCTATTCTATTCTATTCTATTCTATTCTATTCTATTCTATTCTATTCTATTCTATTCTATTCTTCCCTCCCTGGCTCCGGAGGCTTTCCTCAACACTCCAGGAGGGCAAAAACGGCCTTTTGGAAGCCAAAATGGGCCCATTTCCAGCCATCCTGAACTTCCTGGAGGCCCGTTTTTGGCCCACCCTGAGCCTCTGTGCAGGCCCTGCAATTACCTGCGTCCAAAATGGGCCTTGTGAGGACTCCTAGGAGGAGAGAGGTGAGGTGGGCAGGGCCAGCCAGGAGTGGAGATTTGGGGGTTTTCCAAGTTGCACAGAATCTTAGCTAAGGGCTCTCCCAAACCCCTGTGAACCCCCAGCAGCTCAGCCCTGGTAAAAACCACATAAGTCACTTTTCCCAGTGCTATTGTAACTTGGCATGGTCACTAAAAGCATATTTGTACAACGTGGACTGCCCGTATTCTAAACATCTTTATCTCAGAGTTTAAACCCTCTTGGACTAGGAAGACAAGGAGACAGGCCAGCCCAGGCATTCTGAAGAGATGGTGCAGAATTTTGAGAAATAATGTTGAGAAATTCGGCAGAAATTGGCAGGGTCTTTGTTAAAGTCTCTTGCTCTTCGGTGCCCCCTCCCCCGCTCCCAGGAACTGTCCTGTGACAAAACAATTCCTGTTTATTTACTACTATATTAGTATTTATAGAGTCAGAAGGTGATAAAATAAAGAGGTAGGGAAAACCATCAAGTAATTTTGCATGACAATTATTCAGCTTCACTCCAACTTTCATCTCAGACTCGGATAAAGATGGACCCAAGGCCGGGAGACAGTGAGTTCTAGTCCTACCTTAGGCATGAAAGCATCTAGGTGACTTTGCGTCAATCACCAAGTGACTGTGAATTCTAGTCCCACCTTAGGCATGAAAGTACCTGGGGACTTTGGGGCAATCACCAGGAGATTTGAGTTCTAGTCCCATTTTAGGCATGAAAGCATCTGGTATCTTTGAGCCAATTACCAGGAGACTGTGAGTTCTAGTTCTGCCTTAAACATGAAAGTGGGCTAGGTGACTTTGGGCCAATCACCATGAGATATGAGTTCTAGTCCTGCCTTAGGCATGAAAGCACCTACGTGACTCTGAGCCAATCACCAGGAGACTGTGAATTCTAGTCCCACCTAAGGCATGAAAGCACCTGGTGACTTTGCTCCAATCACCAGGAGACGTGAGTTCTAGTCCCACCTTAGGCATGAAAGCGCCTGGTGACTTTGAGCCAATCACCAGGAGACTGTGAGTTCTAGTCCCATCTTACGCATGAAGACTATATGGGCCAAATACTCTTTCAGCTGAATTGACCTCACAAGGTTATTGTTGTTGAATAGGAGGAGGACTGAATATTAGGTATGTTCATCACCTTTTGTTACTTATAAAGTACAAAAGGCAAGATAAAAATCCAATACATAAATAAATAAAACATGCTTGAGATTTATGATGTAAAGCTCCTGCAAAAAATGCTTAAAACTTGGGGACATTGTGCGCGACATAAGCAATTGATGATGTCTCCAGAAGTATGAGTAAATCCAGAGATTCAGGGAGTCTGCAATTATACGAAGCTCACTGGTTTTAATCAGCTTGAGAGCAGGAGGGGCTCCTTTCACACAACTCATTAGCTTCATTTTCTAGGTTTGCACAATACTGAACTAACCAAATAGGCTGTGTTCCCAAGTCAGGCTAAGCCACAAAAAGGACCCATCAAAGTTAACATGAATCAAGTTTCAACCATTGCACTAAGCAGCCACCAATATTGAACTGGTTAAATGTATTCTGTGAACACTGCCAATGACTGGGCTCTGGATTTGATCTAAACCATGGTTTATTCTATGAACAACTCCGTACAAAGTAGTTTATGACTATAAGTGGGACCGGAATTTCCATTGCAAGCTGTTGCAGTTGTAAGTCAAGTCAGGCAGAAGAGGAGAGGAGAGAAGAGAAGAAGGAATAGAATAGAGTAGAGTAGAGTGGAGTGGAGTGGAGTGGAGTGGAAGGGAAGGGAAGGGAAGGGAAGGGAAGGGAAGGGAAGAGAAGAGAAGAGAAGAGAAGAGAAGAGAAGAGAAGAGAAGAGAAGAGAAGAGAAGAGAAGAGAAGAGTAGGATAGGTTAGAATAGAATAGAAAATATGGAGTAGAATAGAATAGAAAAAGGAATGGAATGGAATGGAATAGAATAGAACAGAACAGAACAGAACAGAACAGAACAGAACAGAACAGAATAGAATAGAATAGAATAGAATAGAGCAGAACAGAACAGAACAGAACAGAACAGAACAGAATAGAGTTAGAAAGAACCTTGGAGATCTTCTAGTCCAACCCCCTGCTGTTGGATTTTACAATTTTTATGGTGGTGGTTAATTCAGCTCCCCTCATGGGCATTTTTGGCTGGAATTCAGCAAAAACAGTCACAAACTGCGATCATGTGACCCGGGATGTTATAACCAATCATAAATGCGAGTCAGTAGCCAAACACCCACCTTGCAATCCTTTGACGTGAGTGTGATGCAACAGTCAAAAGTGCGAGTACCGATGATAAGACACATTTCCCAAGGCCGTCGTAACTTTGAACCATCGTTACATGAGCAGCCCATAAATCTAGGATTGCTGTGACCAAGGAAGGGGGCCCCATTTTCTAACGCTAGAGAAAATGCCAGGCAAAGACAAAGCCATGAGCAAAAATCAACACACATAGGAAATGGCCTTTATTCCACATTCTGGTGTTCATCCATGAATGGCATATTATCCCAACTGGAAATATCTCTCCAAAGTTACAGACAGAAAAAGACCTTTCTCACCCTTTCGTTTCCTATTTAACTTTTTAAGCGCCGGTCCCAGAGGTAAACTGGTTTTCTGCCAGGTCTTCCTCTGATCCAAATGACAACCAGGAGCTGCCATTGAGGACCACCTGTTAAAGCTCCCGAGCCGTGAACACAATCGCTGGTCCATCTACAACTACAAACACAACTACAACCAAAAATAACCACCAAACCACAGCCACAAACAATTACTATCCCTTCAAATAATTCCACAAATAATATATCTTTACTCATCAGGGACACCATGGAACGTGAAACAGAAACATCCAAATGCCATCAGATGACATCACCAAAGTTCGTGACATCATAAGCAACTCTAATACAACAAACATCCCTCCTGAAGATATCATTGAAATAACCAGAGATGGCCATGGGTGCAAATACAATGTGGCCCTAAGATTTTGTAGAGTTGTATGCAAAAATGAGTCCAGCAAACACATATTTACTCATACAATAAATGACATTGCAAAAACCAATCCCAACCACAAAAAACTTCACTCAAGACCAGACTTATCCATACTGCAAACAATCCGCTCCCGTGAACTCCACGCAGAACTCAAAAACCATCTCGACAATGGAGAAAAGGATCTATACATTGACTACAGAGCTGATTGCATCAAAAGAAAGTCACACAACCCACAACTCCGCATCCAACTCCACCCCATCCAATCCAACATCACTCAAAACTACACATGCATGCCCCTAACTACCTCTATTCCAACCACAATTGGCCTTAAATGCAAGCTACTCAATGCAAGAAGCCTTGTCAATAAAATACCTGAATTTCTCCTCTTACTAAATATGGCTAAATTCAACATTATATTTGTCTGTGAAACATGGCTCAACACATCTCTCCCTACTCCGTTACCACAGTAAGAGAGTATCATGTTTACCATTCAGATTGTGAAATCCATAGAGGAGGTGGTGTTGCTATCTTCTATAAAAATTCCTTACATCTAAAAAACATCCAAGTTACCCAGGAGCTTGCTATTCCTGAGACCATTGTCTGTGAACTGTCCTTAAATATCACATTTCGGTTCTTACTATGTTACAGAGTCCCTGATTATGACATCGAAAATGCAAACAAGCTAAATACACTACTAATATGGGCAGCATCCTGCCCACACGCTTTTATCTTTCCTGGTGACTTCAATCTACCTGATATTAACTAGAACCTTAACAAATGTACAACTGAACCCACACATGTAACCTTCTACAATGCAGTAACAAATCTGGGACTAGAACAACTAGTAACTAACAACACTAGACTTAACAACTGCCTCGATCTCATCTTCTACAATTGTTTGAATTCAATTTACGGAATACAAATTAAAGAACCCTTTTCCAACAGTGACCACAATATGATTGACTTTTGTCTCAACATATATCCACATAAAAATCAACACAATGATGTCACCCCCAATTATAACTTCAAAAAAAGCAACTATGATCTTATAGACAAAGATCTCTCATTCCTTGATTGGCAATTTCTATTCACTGGATGCAATCCTGTAGAAGACCATTATGACATATTTTTACTTGAAATCAAAAGAGTCATCAAATTATATGTACCATTAACAACTCCCAAAAGCAGAAAAAACAAATTACCCAAAACAATAAGGAAGCTTCAATCCAAAAAGAAATCACTTTGGTGGAAAAACAAATTTGGTCATGTTGCCAACTTCAAAAGCCGATACAAAAATTTATGCCACCAGATAAAAACTGAATGCACCAATTATCACATGAAACTAGAGGAAAACCTTCTACACACCAATTCCACCTGAGCTTTCTACCATTTTATAAACAACAAACTAAAAGACTCAAGGTCCATCCCACCCCTGAAAGGACTTAATGGTACAGACTGCAACGATGACACTATCAAAGCCAACCTCTTTAACACATTCTTTGGCTGAGTATTTGTAAACAGCAATGGATCATGCCCAGTATTTCCTAGTCGAACCACAGACAACTACAATGATCTAATACTTATCGATTTTACAAAAGACAATGTTGAAAAAGCACTGTGCAATCTAAAACCATCTCTATCTATTGAACCAGATGGAATATGTGCCTACTTCTTAAAAAAGCTATCCACTGCCATAGCCGAACCTCTAAGCATAATCTTTGAAAAATCTTTCAAGACCAGCTCCTTGCCAAAACTATGGTCACAAGCCACGGTCATTCCCATCTTCAAAAAGGGAGACCCCAGCTTAGTTGAAAATTACAGACCAATCTCTTTATGCTGCGTCACCTGTAAAGTCATGGAATCAATTATTAACCAATCCATCATCCTCCACTTAGAAACAAATAACCTACTCTCTAATAAACAATTTGGTTTTAGGAAAAAGCTATCATGTAATCTGCAAGTCTTACACTGCAAAAACATATGGACTACACAACTCGATCAGGGCAAAGCAATAGACGCAATCTACATAGACTTCTGTAAAGCCTTTGATTCAGTGGTACATGACAAACTACTCCTAAAACTAAAATCTTATGATATCTCTGGACAACTGCATAAATGGATAGAAGCATTCCTGTCAAACAGACAACAAATGGTCAAAATTGGGAGCATCCTATCAAATTCTGTACCTGTCAACAGTAGTGTCCCCCAAGGCAGTGTTCTAGGACCAACTCTTTTCATACTCTACATAAATGACCTCTGTGGTCATATTAAGAGCAACTGCATTCTCTTCGCTCATGATGTAAAGCTATTCAACACCACAGACAATACTGCTACCCTTCAAAAAGACCTTGACTATGTATCAGAATGGACAATCAAATGGCAAATTCAAATCTCAACAAATAAATGCTCTGTCCTACATATTGGCAAAAAAAAATATCAGAAAATAAAATACAGGCTGAATAGTCAAGACCTTGTTGATGATCCAAACTCTGTCAAGGACCTTGGAGTACTCATCTCAAATGTCCTAAGTTCTAGAGCCCACTGTAACTACACAGCCAAAAAGGCATTAAGAGTTGTTAACCTAATCTTATGTAGCTTTTTCTCTGGTAATATTACACTAATAACTAGAGCATACAAAACATTTGCTGGACCAATACTCAAATACAGCTCATCAGTCTGGAACCCATATTACATATCTGATATTAACACTGTTGAGAAAGTCCAGAAATATTTCACAAGAAGAGTTCTCCACTCCTCTACTCATTGTAGAATACCTTATGCCACCAGACTCGAAATTCTAGACCTAGAAAAGCTAGAACTACGCCGCATTCGGTCCGATCTAAGTATAATAATACAATCATACATTGCAATATCCTACCTGTCAATGAATACTTCAGCTTTAACCATAACAATACAAGAGGACACAATAGATACAAACTCAAGGTAATCCGCACCAAACTTGATTGCAGGAAATACGACTTCAGCAACAGAGTGGTCAATGTCTGGAATACTCTACCTAACTGTGGTTTTTTCCCCCAAACCTCAAAAACTTTAACCTTAGACTATCTACTATTGACCTCACCCCTTTCCTAAGAGGTCTGTAGGGGGCGTTCATAAGCGCACCAATCGTGCCTACCGTCCCTGTCCTATTGTTTCTTTTATTTTTCTTATATGTATCCGTGTATTCATAACTATGTTTTTACTTATACCTGTTATCTTATAAGCAATTGACAAATAAAAATAAATAAAATAAATAAAGTCTTTGGATATTTTCTAACTTGGAGATGAAGGAGGTGCCTTCAGTTGCCTTGCTTCTACAAACTGAACTCAGGGAAGACTATACATTAAATCAGCATCACCGCCAACTTGTGTTCGGCACCTCAGGAATCAAAGATGGATGCACGGCTTGGTTTAACCCACTGTTTTTCAATCTTGAGAACTTTTAAGATGGGTGGACTTCAATCTCCAGAATTCCCCGGCTGGGGAATTCTGGGAATTGAAGTCCATGCATGTTAAACTTATCAAGGGTGAGAAAAGTAGAATAGAAAAGTAGAAAAGTAGAATAGAATAGAATAGAATAGAATAGAATAGAATAGAATAGAATAGAATAGAATAGAATCAAGAGTGGGATTCAAATTTTTTAACAACCAGTTCTGTGGGTGTGGCTAAGTTGGTGGGCTTATTATTAGTTGGGCATGGCCAACTCAATATCATTCACATTGAGGCACGTATCTTCTTGCCTGGCCTCTCATGACTGTGGGGATGCTGCAACAGTTGTAAGTGTGAAAAATGGTCATAAGTCCCTTTTTTTCAGTGCCATTGTAACTTTGAATGGTCACTCCACACAAGCAAAGTACCAGCAAAGGAGTGGGAAAGAAAACTCCAGAGAAGTTCCTGAGACAGGAAGTCTAGTCCTGCCAAGAATGTAATAAGGGTTAACGGAGAGGCAGTTTCTGAAAGCAACACCAGAATGTTTCCTTCCTGCCTTCCTTACAGGATTAGGCCAGTAATTTCTTCTAACAACTGGTTCTGCAAACTGCTTAGAATGTTAACAATCAGTTCTAGTGAATAGGTGCGAACTGGTAGAATCCCACCCATGAATAGAATAGAAGAGAAGAGAATTAGAATAGAATGAAATAGGAATAGAATAGAATAGAATAGAATAGAATAGAATAGAATAGAATAGAATAGAATGGAATGGAATGGAATGGAATGGAATGGAATGGAATGGAATGGAACGGAACGGAACAGAATAGAATAGAATAGAATTCTTTGTTTATCAAATGTGATTGGACACACAAGGAATTTGTTTCTGATGCATAAGCTGATTGGACACACAAGGAATTTGTTTGTGATGCATAACCCACACAACAATAACAAAATTATAGAACATAGATCATAAATCATAGTTACAAAACAAAATCATTAATCATTTAGCCCTTTAAAGACAAAATCTAGCCCTATAAATACAGAAAGCCATACTTGCTGGTGAATTCTGGGAGTTGAAGTCCATCCATCTTCAAGTTGTCAAGATGAAAAAAGACTGGTTTAGCCCTATAATTATTAATTATAATCACTAATTATATTCCAGCTAATTCAGGCTGAGCATGAATAAATTACAGAAATGAAATGAAATATCTGATGTTTTCTTCCTAGGAAACTATATAATGGTTGCAGGTTTTTATCACCTTGAAGAATATAATAAATCATAATAGTCCTCGACTTAGAACAGTTCATTTAGTGACCATTAGAATGGCATCGAAAAAAGTGATTTATGACCATTTTTCACACTTTTGACCATTGCACGGTCACGTGATAAAAATTCAGATGCATGACACCTGACTCATATATATGACAATTGCACTGTCCCAGGGTCCTGAACTGGGAAGCCAGATTCACTTAAACACCTTGTTGCTAACTTAACAACTGCAGTGATTCACTAAACAGCTGTGGCAAGTAAAATGGAACAAAGCTCACTTAACAACTGTCTCACTTAGAAATTCTGGGCTCAGTTGTGGTTGTAAGTCAAGGACACCCTGTCTGTGTGAAAATGTTCACTTGGAAGGCAATAAAGGCATCTATCTTTGTGTGGTTAGTGATGGTGTGTTGTGTTGGGATTGCTGGTTGCCCACTTCAGAATTATTTAGCATTCACCATTCTCCTGTTGCAAAGCCAACAAAGACTCGGGCACATCCAGAAGTCAAAAACAATTTCCCTGGAAGTTTTTTTATTGTTGTTTGGAAAAATCAAAGTTGGCAAGGTTTTTAGGTATATCCTACCTTATTTTTTATTGTAGGTTCTCGTGTTTGTTGAAGCACCTTCATTTAGTTTAGTTTAGTTTATTGTCATTGTACTTCATACAACAAAATTAAATACCAGCTTCAGTGTACATCATGACCATGAAAATAAACACAAACACACATCCTTCACATTCTGTGCAATTGAATTGAAAAAACCCTGATATTGCATTCATATTGCACTATACAGTAGAATTCAATGGAGCTACTGCCCTGGGATAGAAGCTGTTTTTCAGACTATTTGTCCTTGTTTTTTTTTATTATCCTTTACTGTCGCCAATAGTTCAAAAAAAAAGGGTGCCCAGGATGAGATGAATCTTTGAGAATCGTGCAGCTTTTATTTATTTATTTATTTGTCGAGCGAGTACTAGAAAACAGATATAATGGTTATGAATACAAGAAATGGATACAAATAAAAAAGAAACAATAGGACAGGGATGGTAGGCATGTTGGTGCACTTATGCATGCCCCCTACAGACCTCTAAGGAAAGGGGTGAAGTCAACAGTTGACAGTCTAAGTTTAAAGTTTTTGGGGTTTGGGAAAGAAAGGTAGAGTATTCCAGACATTGACCACTCTGCTGCTGAAGTCGTATTTCCTGCAATCAAGTTTGGTGCAGTTTACGTTGAGTTTGTATCTATTGTGTGTTCTTGTATTGTTGTGGTTGAAGCTGAAGTATTCATTGACAGGAAGGACATTGCAGTAAATAATTTTATGTACTATACTTAGAATGGACCAAAGGCGGCATAGTTCTAGGTTTTCTAGGTCTAAAATTTCAAGTCTGGTGGCACAAGGTATTCTGTTACAAGTAAAGGAGTGGGAAATTCTTCTCGTGAAATATTTCTGGATTTTCTCGGCTGTATTAATATCCAATATGTAATGCGGGTTCCAGAACGGATGATCTTGATGGCATGCAAAGTTATGCAAAGGATCAAATATTCCATCATATTATCTGAGTGTCTTCGATAATCAGCCCATTATTGGTTTGATAGGCCCCAGGAGAGAGATTGTGAGTTCCCTTCTGGGTTTGGTTAACCTATAAAGGATGCCATGTCAAGTGCAGCACTTCCTGTTTGCCTAGAGAACAGGATGTTCTGCTCCCATGTAGCTTTTGTGTGGTGGCTGACATTTCCACTGGCTCAAAGCATGTCATTCTCCACTCCTGGGCTCATGACATGATCTCATAATCAAGGCTGCGTAACGGATTCTGTTCCCAAAAGGCACCCTGGACCACGTGAGGACACAACCAGAGCGTTGGTCTCCAAACTCTTGAAAGCAACCGTGTCTTTCCAAGAAAGGAATGCACAGCCATTTGTCCAGAATTGTATGCTGTCTTCTGTTGAAAGTCAGTAGAGATTTTCAGTGATCCAGGTCAGGGGTCTCCAACCTTGGTAACTTTAAGACTTGTGGTCTTCAACTCCCAGAGTTCCTGGCTGGAGAACTCCGGGAGGTGAAATCTGTTAGGGCTAACATTGTTTACCCGAACTGGTTTAGGTAAAATAATAAATATGTTATCATGGTTAATAAGTTAAAGTGTCTGCAACTTTAAATATAGGAATGTAATTAAGGGAGTGGTTGTGAAAGCACCATAAAAGAAGCAAGGAACATCAGCTTGCTCTCTCTGGCTTGATGATCCCTAATTACTGGATAAAGACTGCGTTTTTCCCCTACTGGAACGGGAGAGAGATAGGACTGATTTCTAAGTGAACTGACATTGGATATTCTACACGGACTTTGCTAACTGAATATCCTTGAATGGACTGACTAAAACGATACATGACTAATGGACTGTTATTTTGACTATGCTATAAACTCTAAATGGAATAATCTTTTGATAGCACAAGCGTATCTGTTATTTTTACTGTATGTTAACAAACATACAAGCTTATCTCACTCATTTATCTGTGTGCCTATCTGACTAACGCTGCACATTCTGTTTAGCTTGTCTCCTTAACCCTGGTTGGGGAACCCAGGCTTAACAAAATCCACAAGTCTTAAAGTTGCCAAGGTTGGAGACCCCTGATCCCGGTCACAGTTGTCTCCAAGGTGCTTTTTCAGGAGCTAACTGGAGTTTTTTTGGTTTTTTATTTTATTTTGAAGGCATTTCACTTCTCATCCAAGAAACATCTTCAGCTCTACACAGGACAGTGTCTTCTGTTGAGCAATTGATTGGACTACAAGACCTCCAAGGTCCATTCCAGTGCTATTATTCTGTATAACAGAATAACAGAGTTGGAAGGGACCCTGGAGGTCTTCTAGTCCAACCCCTTGCTCAAGCAGGAAACCCTATACCATTCCAGACAAAAATGGTTGTCCAATCTTTTCTCCAGTGATGGAGCATCTACAAAGTCCAGAGGCAAGCCATTCCACTCATTAATTACTCTCATAATTTCTCTTTACTTCTAGGTTGTTTCTCTCCTGGTTAGTTTCCATCCATTGCTTCTTGTCCTGCTTTCAGGGGCTTTGGAGAATAGCTTGACCCCGAATTCTTTGTGGCAACTTCTCAAATATTGGAAGACTGCTATCATGTCTCCCCTAGTCCTTTTCTCTAAACTAGTTCTTCCTAACGCTAGGAGGCTGTGCTCATCTCCGTTACAAACCTGAAGAGCCAATGCTGTCCGAAGACATCGCCGTGGTCATGTGGCTGGTATGGCAAAATGCTGAAGGCGCATGGAACGCTGTTCCCTTCCCACCAAAGGGGTCCCTATTTTTCTAATTGCATTTTTTTTTAACGTGTTTTTGAACTGCTAGGTTGGCAGAAGCTGGGACAAGTAACGGGAGCACACTCCTTTATGTAGCGCTAGGGATTCGAACCACCAGACGGCTGACCTTTCTGACCGACAAGCTCAACATCTTAGCCCCTGAGCCACTGTGTCCCTACTTCTCTACACTAGACCTACTCAATTCCTGCAACCGTTCTTCATATGTTTTAGCCTCCAGTCTCCTAATCCTCTTTATTGCTCTTCTCTACACTCCTTTAGAACAGTGATGGTGAACCTTTTTTGTTGTGGTGTGCCAAAAACGCGTGTGTGTGCCAGCACCCACCATGCAATGACCCTGCCCCCTGCGCATGCACACACAACACCCCTGCCCCACCTCCTTACCTGCACATGAACACGCCTCCAAGCTGATCTTCAGCCCGTTTGGGACCATTTTCGCCCTCCTGAAGGCTCGAGGGAAGCCTCTGCAGCCTCAGGAGGCCGAAAAACGGGCCTTCTGGAAATACCAGAAGTGCTGAAACAGACCTGTTTTCAGCCTCCCGAGTCTGCAGAGGCTTCCCTCGAGCCTCCGGGAGGGCAAAAGCAGCCTCAAACAGGCCTCAAATCAGCTGGGCGGCGCGCACATGCGCAGTGCAAGTAAATTTGGCGGAGCTCGCCTGCCTGCACAACCGGTTCCTGCATGCCACCTGTTCACCATCATGGTTCTAGAATCTCAGCGTCTTTTGATATTGCGGCAACCAAAACTGGATGCAAAAAATGGCATTCTATCTTCTAAATAATCAGAGAGAAGAGTTGAACAGTTGCTGAAAATGATGCCATGGTTTTCAAGAGTTTTGCCTGCTGTGAAGCACACTTCTGAACTATTTCCGATTCAGTGCACAGCTCTACTATAGAGGGTCAAGACTGAACAACTGTGGTGATTCACTTAAGAAAAATAGCAAGAAAAGATGTAAAATGGGGCAAAACTCACTTCACAAATTTCTCACTTAGCAACATAAGTAGAGGTAGTCCTGCATCGAGCAATACACTGAGGGAGTGTTTAACTTCCAGGGTTTAGGGTCATGTGAATGAGTTTATGGGAGCCAAACAAGGGCGACCTTTCCACACCATGAAAAATTACACCTTCTCCATCACCCTGGCTGGGGAAATCTGGGAGTTGAAGTCGCACCCATCTTAAAGCTGCAAACATTGAGTAGCATTGCTGTAAAGGAATTTACAGATGACTTCAGGGAAGGTACAAGGAACCCTGGATTTGCCCAAAACTTACAGTAAAGAAAATGTATATTTAATTATACTTGTATTAACTGCAGCAAGAATTGTACTTGCACAAAATTGGAAGAGTGATGAGATCCCTACAGAGGAGAATGTGATTAGGAAAATATTAGAATGTGTGGAAATGAAAAGATTAACACTTGCTATAAAGGGGGAAGGACAAACTGAATATTACATGACATGGGAGCAATTTTATGGATGGTTGTAGAATAAAAAACACAAGTGAGAAACAAATGGAGATTAGCGAAATAAAGAATATATGTTAAGATAGAAATGTAAACAACATGATGATGATAACTATGATTGTCAAGATTATTATACCTAATATAATATTTTCATTAGAAGATATTTTAGGAGGGAGAAATGAATAGAGTTATAATGCTGATTATTAATAAATAGAATAGAATAACAGTTAGAAGGGACCTTGGAGGTTTTCTGGTCCAACCTCTGCCTAGGCAGGAAACTCTACACCATAGATAATTGGTTATCCAGCATCTTTTTTGAAAAAATACCTTCCAGTATTGGAGCATTCACAACTTCTGGAGGCAATTTATTGCACTGATTAATTGTCCTCCCTGTCAGGAAATGTCTCCTTAGTTCGAAGTTGCTTCTCTCCTTGATTAGTTTTCATCCCTTGTTTCTTGTCCTGCCTTCAGGGGCTTTGGAGAATAGCTTGACTCCCCCTTCTTTGGGGCAGCCCCTCAGATATTGGAACACTGCAATCATTTCTCCCCTAGTCCCTCTTAGTATTATTATTGTAAGATGAGAGAATTACTATCAATGTACTACTATCACCATTAATCTTCTCATCACTCCTTATCATCCATCTCCTCCCACTTGTGATTGTATGACTTTAACTTTGTCGCTTGTATCCTAACGATTTTTATGGACTGTTTCCTAGTATGATTTGATTGCTTATTATACCCCATGATTATCATTAAGTGTTGGACCTGATGATTCTTGACTCTTGATGAATGTATCTTTTCTTTTATGTACACTGAGAGCATTTGCACCAAGACGAATTCCTTGTGTGTCCAATCACACTTGGCCAATAAAGAATTCTATTCTATTCTATTCTATTCTATTCTATTCTATTCTATTCTATTCTATTCTATTCTATTCTACTCTACTCTATTCCATTCCATTCCATTCCATTCTATTCTTTCCTTATTCCCTATTCTATTCTATTCTATTCTATTCTATTCTATTCTATACTTTCCTTATTCCTTATTCCTTATTCCTTATTCCTTATTCCTTATTCCTTATTCCTTATTCTATTCTACTCTACTCTACTCTACTCTACTCTACTCTATTCCATTCCATTTCATTCCATTCTATTCTTTCCTTATTCCCTATTCTATTCTATACTTTCCTTATTCCTTATTCCTTATTCCTTATTCCTTATTCCTTATTCCTTATTCCTTATTCCTTATTCCTTATTCCTTATTCTACTCTACTCTACTCTATTCTACTCTACTCTACTCTATTCCATTCCATTCCAATCTATTTTTTCCTTATTTCCTATTCTATTCTATTCTATACTTTCCTTATTCCTTATTCTATTCTACTCTACTCTACTCTACTCTACTCTACTCTACTCTACTCTACTCTATTCCATTCCATTCCATTTCATTCCATTCTATTCGTTCCTTATTCCCTATTCTATTCTATACTTTCCTTATTCCTTATTCCTTATTCCTTATTCCTTATTCCTTATTCCTTATTCCTTATTCCTTATTCCTTATTCCTTATTCCTTATTCTATTCTATACTCTACTCTATTCTATTCCATTCCATTCCATTTATTCTTTTCTTATTCCCTATTCTATTCTATACTTTCCTTATTCCTTATTCCTTATTCCTTATTCCTTATTCCTTATTCCTTATTCCTTATTCCTTATTCCTTATTCCTTATTCCTTATTCCTTATTCCTTATTCCTTATTCTACTCTACTCTACTCTACTCTACTCTACTCTACTCGACTCTACTCGACTCGACTCTACTCTACTCTATTCCATTCCATTTCATTTCATTTCATTCCATTCTATTCTTTCCTTATTCCCTATTCTATTCTATACTTTCCTTATTCCTTATTCCTTATTCCTTATTCTATTCTATTCTATTCTATTCTATTCTATTCTATTCTATTCTATTCTATTCTACTCTACTCCATTCCATTCCATTTCATTCCATTTTATTCTTTCCTTATTCCCTATTCTATTCTATTCTATTCTATTCTATTCTATTCTATACTTTCCTTATTCCTTATTCTACTCTACTCTACTCTACTCTGCTCTACTCTACTCTATTCCATTCCATTCCATTTCATTCCTATTCTTTCCTTATTCCCTATTCTATTCTATTCTATTCTTTCCTTATTCCCTATTCTATTCTACTCTACTCTACTCTACTCTACTCTACTCTATTCCATTCCATTCCATTCTATTCTTTCCTTATTCCCTATTCTATTCTATTCTATTCTTCTATTCTATACTTTGCTTATTCCTTATTCTATTCTACTCTACTCTACTCCACTCCACTCCACTCCATTCCATTCCATTCTTTCCTTATTCCCTATTCTATTCTATTCTATTCTATTCTATTCTATTCTATACTTTCCTTATTCCTTATTCCTTATTCCTTATTCCTTATTCCTTATTCCTTATTCCTTATTCTATTCTACTCTACTCTATTCTACTCTACTCTACTCTATTCCATTCCATTCCATTCTATTCTTTCCTTATTCCCTATTCTATTCTATACTTTCCTTATTCCTTATTCCTTATTCTATTCTACTCTACTCTACTCTACTCTACTCTACTCTACTCTATTCCATTCCATTTCATTCCATTCTATTCTTTCCTTATTCCCTATTCTATTCTATACCTTCCTTATTCCTTATTCCTTATTCCTTATTCCTTATTCCTTATTCTATTCTACTCTACTCTATTCTACTCTACTCTACTCTACTCTATTCCATTCCATTCCATTCTATTTTTTTCTTATTCCCTATTCTATTCTATTCTATTCTATTCTATTCTATTCTATACTTTCCTTATGCCTTATTCCTTATTCTACTCTACTCTACTCTACTCTATTCCATTCCATTTCATTCCATTCTATTCTTTCCTTATTCCCTATTCTATTCTATACTTTCCTTATTCCTTATTCCTTATTCCTTATTCCTTATTCCTTATTCCTTATTCCTTATTCTTTATTCCTATTCCTTATTCCTTATTCCTTATTCCTTATTCCTTATTCCTTATTCCTTATTCCTTATTCCTTATTCCTTATTCCTTATTCTATTCTACTCTACTCTATTCTACTCTACTCTACTCTATTCCATTCCATTCCATTCTATTTTTTCCTTATTCCCTATTCTATTCTATTTTATTTTATATTTTCCTTATTCCTTATTCTATTCTACTCTACTCTACTCTATTCCATTCCATTTCATTCCATTCTATTCTTTCCTTATTCCCTATTCTATTCTATACTTTCCTTATTCCTTATTCCATTCTACTCTACTCTACTCTATTCTTTATTTCTTATTATATTCTACTCTACTCTATTCCATTCCATTCCATTGCATTTATTCTTTTCTTATTCCATATTCTATTCTATACTTTCCTTATTCCTTATTCCTTATTCCTTATTCCTTATTCCTTATTCCTTATTCCTTATTCCTTATTCCTTATTCCTTATTCCTTATTCCTTATTCTATTCTACTCTACTCTACTCTACTCTACTCTACTCTACTCTACTCTACTCTACTCTATTCCATTCCATTTCATTTCATTTCATTCCATTCTATTCTTTCCTTATTCCCTATTTTATTCTATACTTTCCTTATTCCTTATTCCTTATTCCTTATTCCTTATTCCTTATTCCTTATTCCTTATTCCTTATTCCTTATTCCTTATTCCTTATTCCTTATTCCTTATTCCTTATTCCTTATTCTACTCTACTCTACTCTACTCTACTCTATTCCATTCCATTTCATTTCATTCCATTCTATTCTTTCCTTATTCCCTATTCTATTCTATACTTTCCTTATTCCTTATTCCTTATTCTATTCTATTCTATTCTATTCTATTCTATTCTATTCTATTCTATTCTATTCTACTCTACTCTACTCTACTCTACTCTACTCTACTCTACTCCATTCCATTCCATTTCATTCCATTTTATTCTTTCCTTATTCCCTATTCTATTCTATTCTATTCTATTCTATTCTATGCTTTCCTTATTCCTTATTCTACTCTACTCTACTCTACTCTGCTCTACTCTACTCTATTCCATTCCATTCCATTCCATTTCATTCCATTCTATTCTTTCCTTATTCCCTATTCTATTCTATTCTATTCTTTCCTTATTCCCTATTCTATTCTACTCTACTCTACTCTACTCTACTCTATTCCATTCCATTCCATTCTATTCTTTCCTTATTCCCTATTCTATTCTATTCTATTCTTCTATTCTATACTTTGCTTATTCCTTATTCTATTCTACTCTACTCTACTCTACTCCACTCCACTCCACTCCATTCCATTCCATTCTTTCCTTATTCCCTATTCTATTCTATTCTATTCTATTCTATTCTATACTTTCCTTATTCCTTATTCCTTATTCCTTATTCCTTATTCCTTATTCCTTATTCCTTATTCCTTATTCCTTATTCCTTATTCCTTATTCCTTATTCCTTATTCCTTATTCTATTCTATTCTACTCTACTCTACTCTACTCTACTCTACTCTATTCCATTCCATTCTATTCTTTCCTTATTCCATATTCTATTCTATTCTATTCTATTCTATTCTATTCTATTCTATTCTATTCTATTCTA
Source organism: Hydrophis major (assembly GCA_033807585.1). NCBI lineage: Eukaryota > Metazoa > Chordata > Lepidosauria > Squamata > Elapidae > Hydrophis > Hydrophis major. The sequence continues at coordinate 258,893,037 of CM066330.1, forward strand.
TTCTTTCCTTATTCCTTATTCCTTATTCTAATCGTATTCTACTCTACTCTATTCCATTCCATTCCATTTCATTCCATTCTATTCTTTCCTTATTCCCTGTTCTATTCTATACTTATTCCTTATTCCTTATTCCTTATTCCTTATTCCTTATTCCTTATTCCTTATTCCTTATTCCTTATTCCTTATTCCTTATTCCTTATTCTATTCTACTCTACTCTATTCCATTCCATTTCATTCCATTCTATTCTTTCCTAATTCCATATTCTATTCTATTCTATTCTATTCTATTCTATTCTATTCTATTCTATTCTATTCTATTCTATTCTATACTTTCCTTGTTCCTTATTCCTTATTCCTTATTCCTTATTCCTTATTCCTTATTCCTTATTCCTTATTCCTTATTCCTTATTCCTTATTCTACTCTACTCTACTCTACTGTACTCTACTCTATTCTTCTCTACTCTACTCTACTCTATCTACTCTACTCTACTCTATTCCATTCCATTCTTTCCTTATTCCCTATTCTATTCTACTCTACTCTACTCTATTCCATTCCATTCCATTTCATTCCATTCTATTCTTTCCTTATTCCCTATTCTATTCTATACTTTCCTTATTCCTTATTCCTTATTCCTTATTCCTTATTCCTTATTCCTTATTTCTTATTCCTTATTCCTTATTCTTTTCTACTCTACTCTACTGTACTCTACTCTATTCTTCTCTACTCTACTCTACTCTATCTACTCTACTCTACTCTATTCCATTCCATTCTTTCCTTATTCCCTATTCTATTCTACTCTACTCTACTCTATTCCATTCCATTCCATTTCATTCCATTCTATTCTTTCCTTATTCCCTATTCTATTCTATACTTTCCTTATTCCTTATTCCTTATTCCTTATTCCTTATTCCTTATTCCTTATTCCTTATTCCTTTTTCCTTATTCCTTATTCCTTATTCCCCACTCTATTCCATTCCATTCCATTCCATTCCATTTATTCTTTTCTTATTCCCTATTCTATTCTATACTTTCCTTATTCCTTATTCCTTATTCCTTATTCCTTATTCCTTATTCCTTATTCCTTATTCCTTATTCCTTATTCCTTATTCCTTATTCCTTATTCCTTATTCCTGATTCTATTCTACTCTACTCTATTCCATTCCATTTCATTCCATTCTATTCTTTCCTTATGCCCTATTCTATTCTATACTTTCCTTATTCCTTTCCATTCTACTCTACTCTACTCTATTCCTTATTCCTTATTCTATTCTACTCTACTCTATTCCATTCCATTTCATTCCATTCTATTCTTTCCTTATTCCCTATTCTATTCTATACTTTCCTTATTCCTTATTCCTTATTCCTTATTCCTTATTCCTTATTCCTTATTCCTTATTCCTTATTCCTTATTCCTTATTCCTTATTCCTTATTCCTTATTCCTTATTCTATTCTACTCTATTCCATTCCATTTCATTCCATTCTATTCTTTCCTTATGCCCTATTCTATTCTATACTTTCCTTATTCCTTATTCCATTCTACTCTACTCTACTCTATTCCTTATTCCTTATTCTATTCTACTCTACTCTATTCCATTCCATTTCATTCCATTCTATTCTTTCCTTATTCCCTATTCTATTCTATACTTTCCTTATTCCTTATTCCTTATTCTTTATTCCTTATTCCTTATTCCTTATTCCTTATTCCTTATTCCTTATTCCTTATTCCTTATTCCTTATTCCTTATTCCTTATTCCTTATTCCTTATTCCTTATTCCTTATTCCTTATTCTACTCTACTCTACTCTACTCTACTCTATTCCATTCCATTTCATTTCATTCCATTCTATTCTTTCCTTATTCTCTATTCTATTCTATACTTTCCTTATTCCTTATTCCTTATTCTATTCTATTCTATTCTATTCTATTCTATTCTATTCTATTCTATTCTATTCTACTCTACTCTACTCTACTCTACTCTACTCTACTCTACTCTACTCCATTCCATTCCATTTCATTCCATTTTATTCTTTCCTTATTCCCTATTCTATTCTATTCTATTCTATTCTATTCTATACTTTCCTTATTCCTTATTCTACTCTACTCTACTCTACTCTGCTCTACTCTACTCTATTCCATTCCATTCCATTCCATTTCATTCCATTCTATTCTTTCCTTATTCCCTATTCTATTCTATTCTATTCTTTCCTTATTCCCTATTCTATTCTACTCTACTCTACTCTACTCTACTCTATTCCATTCCATTCCATTCTATTCTTTCCTTATTCCCTATTCTATTCTATTCTATTCTTCTATTCTATACTTTGCTTATTCCTTATTCTATTCTACTCTACTCTACTCTACTCCACTCCACTCCACTCCATTCCATTCCATTCTTTCCTTATTCCCTATTCTATTCTATTCTATTCTATTCTATTCTATTCTATTCTATACTTTCCTTATTCCTTATTCCTTATTCCTTATTCCTTATTCCTTATTCCTTATTCCTTATTCCTTATTCCTTATTCCTTATTCCTTATTCCTTATTCCTTATTCTATTCTATTCTACTCTACTCTACTCTACTCTACTCTATTCCATTCCATTCTATTCTTTCCTTATTCCATATTCTATTCTATTCTATTCTATTCTATTCTATTCTATTCTATTCTTTCCTTATTCCTTATTCCTTATTCTAATCGTATTCTACTCTACTCTATTCCATTCCATTCCATTTCATTCCATTCTATTCTTTCCTTATTCCCTGTTCTATTCTATACTTATTCCTTATTCCTTATTCCTTATTCCTTATTCCTTATTCCTTATTCCTTATTCCTTATTCCTTATTCCTTATTCCTTATTCCTTATTCCTTATTCCTTATTCCTTATTCTATTCTACTCTACTCTATTCCATTCCATTTCATTCCATTCTATTCTTTCCTAATTCCATATTCTATTCTATTCTATTCTATTCTATTCTATTCTATTCTATTCTATTCTATACTTTCCTTGTTCCTTATTCCTTATTCCTTATTCCTTATTCCTTATTCCTTATTCCTTATTCCTTATTCCTTATTCCTTATTCTACTCTACTCTACTCTACTGTACTCTACTCTATTCTTCTCTACTCTACTCTACTCTATCTACTCTACTCTACTCTATTCCATTCCATTCTTTCCTTATTCCCTATTCTATTCTACTCTACTCTACTCTATTCCATTCCATTCCATTTCATTCCATTCTATTCTTTCCTTATTCCCTATTCTATTCTATACTTTCCTTATTCCTTATTCCTTATTCCTTATTCCTTATTTCTTATTCCTTATTCCTTATTCTTTTCTACTCTACTCTACTGTACTCTACTCTATTCTTCTCTACTCTACTCTACTCTATCTACTCTACTCTACTCTATTCCATTCCATTCTTTCCTTATTCCCTATTCTATTCTACTCTACTCTACTCTATTCCATTCCATTCCATTTCATTCCATTCTATTCTTTCCTTATTCCCTATTCTATTCTATACTTTCCTTATTCCTTATTCCTTATTCCTTATTCCTTATTCCTTATTCCTTATTCCTTATTCCTTATTCCTTATTCCCCACTCTATTCCATTCCATTCCATTCCATTCCATTTATTCTTTTCTTATTCCCTATTCTATTCTATACTTTCCTTATTCCTTATTCCTTATTCCTTATTCCTTATTCCTTATTCCTTATTCCTTATTCCTGATTCTATTCTACTCTACTCTATTCCATTCCATTTCATTCCATTCTATTCTTTCCTTATGCCCTATTCTATTCTATACTTTCCTTATTCCTTATTCCATTCTACTCTACTCTACTCTATTCCTTATTCCTTATTCTATTCTACTCTACTCTATTCCATTCCATTTCATTCCATTCTATTCTTTCCTTATTCCCTATTCTATTCTATACTTTCCTTATTCCTTATTCCTTATTCCTTATTCCTTATTCCTTATTCCTTATTCCTTATTCCTTATTCCTTATTCCTTATTCCTTATTCCTTATTCCTTATTCCTTATTCTATTCTACTCTACTCTATTCCATTCCATTTCATTCCATTCTATTCTTTCCTTATGCCCTATTCTATTCTATACTTTCCTTATTCCTTATTCCATTCTTGTTAAGCCTGGTTTCCCCAACCAGGGTTAGGGAGACAAGCTAAACAGAATGTGCAGCGTTAGTCAGATAGGCACACAGGTAAATGAGTGAGCTAAGCTTGTATGTTTATTAACATACAGTAAGAATAACAGATACGCTTGTGCTATCAAAAATATAGTTTATTCCATTATGAGTTCATAGCATAGTCAAAATAACAGTCCAATAGTCATGTATCATTTAGTCAGTCCATTCAGGGATATTCAGTTAGCAAAGTCTGTTTAGAATATCCTATGTCAGTTCACTTACAAGTCAGTCCTTTGTTTTCTCTCCTGTTGGAGCAATGCAGTCTTGAGTCCTTGCAGTAATCAGGGATCATCAAAGCCAGAGAGAGAGCAAGCTGCAGCCTTTCTTCTTTTAAAGTGCTTTCACAACCCCTCCCTTAATTACTGTCCCACAGTTAAAGTTGCAGACACTTTAACATACAAACTATGATTACATATTATTATTTACCTAAACCAGTTAGGGTAAAACAATGTTATCCCTAATATTCTCCCCTTTTAGGAAATAATAATAAATATAACTATTTACATCTTTAAATCATATTTGTTACAACTCTCTTTAAGCTTAGTTACTCCTTGAGCTTTTGTAAATTGGTCTGCAATGTTTTCTTCTGTCATGCAGTATTCCAATTTAATTAGCCCATTCTTCACAGATTCTCTAACATTTAAGTATCTTAAATCAGTATGCTTTGATCTAGTTTTTACAGCAATACTAGTAGCTAATTTTATAGCTGCCTGGTTATCCTCGTACACAATAATAGAATCTTTAACAGTTACACCCATGTCTAATAATAACTGTTTGTACAAAATCAAGTCAGTGCATAATAATGACAGACATGAAAATTCCGCTTCCATCGTGGACAAGCTAATATGCTGTTGTCTGATTGACCTCCACCCTATTAGTGTCTTACCAAATAATATAGCCATCCCAGATGTTGATTTTCTAGTGTTTATATCAGTTGCAAAACTTGCATCTGCATAGGCACTAAGACTCAAATCACCCTTTGGTTCTATATACAATGCATGGTTCATTGTTCCTTTAAGATATCTTAAAATTCTCTTCAATGATTGCCAATGACATTGATGTGGATCTGAATTAAAACGAGCCAGCTGATTTACACTATAAGCTATATCTGGCCTTGACCAATTGCTTAGCTGCCAATCAAAGATTGATATATAGACTTATCAAATTTGGGACTTTGATCATTAGTTTGGCAAACTTCCTGACTCATTGGAGTCTTTGCCGGTTTACAAAGTTCCATTTTAAACGTTTTAATTAATTGGCAAATTTTATCTTCTTGAGATATCTTAAAACCATTTTTTGTTTTGTTAATTGTCAATCCTAGATACTTTTTAATTTCACCTAAATGCTTTAATTTTATCTTTTTGGCTAATAATGATATAATCTCATTAACTTCATTATTAGTCTTAGTTATCAAAGCAATATCATCTGTAAATAATAACAATAATGACACCGTTCCATTATTTTCTCTTTTAAACACACATGGATCTGCTAAACCAGATTTAAAACCTATATTGTTTAACTCTTTCACAATATATTGGTTCCACTCAAACCCAGATTGTTTCAACCGGTAAAGACTCTTTTTGAGTTTCCAACAATCATTACTATTTACTTTATTGTCTTTTATACCTACTGGCTTTTTCAAATATATAGTGTGCTGCAATGGTGCATGCAGGTAAGCAGTTTCCACATCTAAATGGTTAATTACATAGTTTTTCTTAGCTGCCCATACTAATGCTGCTCTTAAAGATGTTGCTTTAAGACTTGGTGCAAAAACTTCATCGTAATCAGATGCAGTTTGATTAAATCCTTGAGCTACTAACCTAGCTTTATGGGTAACAGTCCCATCATTTCCAGTTTTTACTTTAAATATCCATTTGCACCCAATGGATTTTTCTCCTGGAGGTAATTTAGCATCTTCATAAACTTTCATTACCTTTAATGAATTTAGTTCTTTTTTCATTGCCTTTTGCCAATTTTCCTGATCAACTGTATCCTCTTGTTCTGGTCCTATTTGCTCTTCATGGACTTCTTTAATTGGAATCTTCTTATAACTAATCTGATCTTTCTGCCTTTTGTAGGGTTCAATAATTACTTCATTATTTAAATCTTGCTCTAATCTATTCCATCCTACATGTTCTAGGAATTTAGCATTAGCACTAGTGTAAACTCTAGATGTACCTGGTTCCCAGAATCTATAAGATCTATGATTAGATGTATATCCTACAAAATATAATCTTTTAGCTCTATGCTGTCCTTTGTGTCTAAGTTGTGTAGGGATATGCACCCATGCTGGTGCTCCAAATGTGTGCATGTAACTTAAATCAGGTTTTGTACCATGCCACAGTGTGAATGGTAATTCACCTGTTGTTGAATTAACAACATTATTTAATATATGATTACCACACATTATTGCTTCTCCCCATAAATTGTCAGGTAATCCTGAATCAGACATCATAGTTCGTGTCATTGATTGTAATGTTTGGCCTCTTCTCTCTATAAAGGCATTATGTTGTGGCCTATATGGTGCAGACATTTTATGTTGAATATCTAACATTCTTAGTCTGTTCTGGAATTTATTATTTGTAAATTCTGTACCATTATCTGTTATAAGAGTTACTAATTTCTTTTTAGTTTTCCTTTCAGCAAATTTAATCCAATTAAAGAGATTTTGATACGTTTCAGTTTTGCTCTTCATTAAATAGCAAAACCCATATCTAGAATAGTGGTCCATTATGCTTAGTATGTAACGAGCTCCTCCTACACTTGGTTTTTTCGGACCTATTAAATCAGCAAATACTACTTCTAAAGGCTCTTTGGTAGTAAATCCATCAACTCTATTAGCCAGTGTGACCCTGGCTTTGCTTTGATTGCAAATATTACATTGCACATACTTATTACAAGGTTTCAAACTTATTCCCTTAGATAATTCAACAGTTTTCTTAAGCATTTTAAAATTTAAATGCCCTAGCCTTCGATGTAACAAGTGAATACATTCATCATGAGGTTTCTTATTTTCATAAACTGTGTTAGCCACTTTTAAACCATTATCATTTAACACATATAATTCACCTCTTAAAGATGCAGTAATTTTCTTATTTTCTTTCTCAATTATGCAGTTATCTCCTTTAAATGTAACTACATATCCTAGTTTAACCAAAATTCTAACTGAAATTAAATTAAACTTAAGTTGTGGTACATATAACATTTTTACATTCTCTTTTATAAAAGAACAATATGCTATACCTTGACCTTTAGCTTTCAGTTTCCAGCCATTGGCTAACGATATCTGCTGTGTACTCTTGGACATTTTAATAAAAATTTTGTTTTTTTACAAAATCTTGCCAAATGTTCTCTTCCTCCACAATTAAAGCACTTTTTAATTGCGTATGCAGTAGGAGATTTCATTATCTTCTTTTTGAGGTTGCTGCCTCCTTAATTCGTCTCTTTCAAGCCTTCTTCTGGCTTCTTCAATCAATCTGCCAGTTATAACAGTTAAAGTTAAGCTTTCCTTTGGCAAAATTTCAAGTGAAGTTACGTAGTTGTCATAACTTTAATCAAGTGAAGATAGAATTATGTAGACTTGGTACAGTTCAGAGAAAATAAGCTCTTTCTCGTGCAGTTCTTGAAAAATGCTTTGCATAGTTTTCAAATGACTCAGCATATCACCATTCTTATGGAGATGTGTACTGAAAAGATTCCGTGTTAGATTTATGTGAGCACCAACATTATCTCGAACATAAATCCTCTTCAGCTTCTGCCAACACCCAACAGCCGTTTTCTCTCCGTGGATATAAACAAGCTGTTGATCAGTTAAGGTTAAAGCAATAATGCAAATAGCTTGTTGATTTTTATGCATAAATTCTTCTATCTTTAGTTTATCTTCCTTATCCTCTGGATCCCATTCTTCTACGTTTGGTGGATTTTCAATTATGTTCCACAAACCTTCTCTTCGTAGAAGCAGACTACATTTCATAGACCATGATACATAGTTTGTTCCATCCAACTTGGATATAAGGGACAAACTTTATAGATTGACTTGTGCCATGTTTTCTTATATGGATATAAAACTATAATTAATAAAACACAGCTGTCTGTTTACTGTAATGTATAACAACACAAACTCTCACTTTTACATAAATCTGTTTTATCCTAGTTAAACTGACTTTGCAGCCTCTGGGCCCATAACCAGTGTTAAGCCTGGTTTCCCCAACCAGGGTTAGGGAGACAAGCTAAACAGAATGTGCAGCGTTAGTCAGATAGGCACACAGATAAATGAGTATTTTTACATACAGTAAAAATAACAGATACGCTTGTGCTATCAAAAATATAGTTTATTCCATTATGAGTTCATAGCATAGTCAAAATAACAGTCCAATAGTCATGTATCATTTAGTCAGTCCATTCAGGGATATTCAGTTAGCAAAGTCCGTGTAGAATATCCTATGTCAGTTCACTTACAAATCAGTCCTTTGTTTCTCTCCCGTTCGAGCAATGCAGTCTTGATTCCAAGCAGTAATCAGGGATCATCAAAGCCAGAGAGAGAGCAAGCTGCAGCCTTGCTTCTTTTAAAGTGCTTTCACAACCACTCCCTTAATTACTGTCCCACAGTTAAAGTTGCAGACACTTTAACATACAAACTATGATTACATATTATTATTTACCTAAACCAGTTAGGGTAAAACAATGTTATCCCGAACAATTCTACTCTACTCTACTCTACTCTACTCTACTCTACTCTATTCCTTATTCCTTATTCCCTATTCTATTCTATACTTTCTTTATTCCTTATTCCTTATTCCTTATTCCTTATTCCTTATTCCTTATTCCTTATTCCTTATTCCTTATTCCTTATTCTACTCTACTCTACTCTACTCTACTCTACTCTACTCTACTCTACTCTACTCTATTCCATTCCATTCCATTTCATTCCATTCTATTCTTTCCTTATTCCCTATTCTATTCTATACTTTCCTTATTCCTTATTCCTTATTCCTTATTCCTTATTCCTTATTCCTTATTCCTTATTCCTTATTCCTTATTCCTTATTCCTTATTCTAGTCTACTCTACTCTACTCTACTTTACTCTACTCTACTCTACTCCATTCCATTCCATTCCATTCCATTCTATTCTTTCCTTATTCCATATTCTATTCTATTCTATACTTTCCTTATTCCTTTTTCCTTATTCCTTATTCTAATCTTATTCTACTCTATTCTATTCCATTCCATTCTATTCCATTTCATTCCATTCTATTCTTTCCTTATTCCCTATTCTATTCTATTCTATTCTATTCTATTCTATACTTTCCTTATTCCTTATTCCTTATTCCTTATTCCTTATTCCTTATTCCTTATTCCTTATATTCTACTCTACTCTATTCCATTCCATTCCATTCCATTTATTCTTTTCTTATTCCCTATTCTATTCTATACTTTCCTTATTCCTTATTCGTTATTCGTTATTCGTTATTCCTTATTCCTTATTCCTTATTCCTTATTCCTTATTCCTTATTCCTTATTCCTAATTCCTTATTCCTTATTCCTTATTCCTGATTCTATTCTACTCTACTCTATTCCATTCCATTTCATTCCATTCTATTCCTTCCTTATTCCCTATTCTATTCTATACTTTCCTTATTCCTTATTCCTTATTCCTTATTCCTTATTCCTTATTCCTTATTCCTTATTCCTTATTCCTTATTCTATTCTACTCTACTCTATTCTATTCCATTCCATTCCATTTATTCTTTTCTTATTCCCTATTCTATTCTATACTTTCCTTATTCCTTATTCCTTATTCCTTATTCCTTATTCCTTATTCCTTATTCCTTATTCCTTATTCCTTATTCCTTATTCCTTATTCCTTATTCTACTCTACTCTACTCTACTCTACTCTACTCTACTCTACTCTACTCTACTCTATTCCATTCCATTCCATTTCATTCCATTCTATTCTTTCCTTATTCCCTATTCTATTCTATACTTTCCTTATTCCTTATTCCTTATTCCTTATTCCTTATTCCTTATTCCTTATTCCTTATTCCTTATTCCTTATTCCTTATTCCTTATTCCTTATTCCTTATTCCTGATTCTATTCTACTCTCTATTCCATTCCATTTCATTCCATTCCATTCTTTCCTTATTCCCTATTCTATTCTATACTTTCCTTATTCCTTATTCCTTATTCCTTATTCCTTATTCCTTATTCCTTATTCCTTATTCCTTATTCCTTATTCCTTATTCCTTATTCCTTATTCTATTCTACTCTACTCTATTCCATTCCATTTCATTCCATTCCATTCTTTCCTTATTCCCTATTCTATTCTATACTTTCCTTATTCCTTATTCCTTATTCCTTATTCCTTATTCCTTATTCCTTATTCCTTATTCCTTATTCCTTATTCCTTATTCTATACTCTACTCTATTCCATTCCATTTCATTCCATTCTATTCTTTCCTAATTCCATATTCTATTCTATTCTATACTTTCCTTATTCCTTATTCCTTATTCCTTATTCCTTATTTCTTATTCCTTATTCCTTATTCCTTATTCCTTATTCCTTATTCCTTATTCCTTATTCTACTCTGCTCTACTCTACTCTACTCTACTCTACTCTACTCTACTCTACTCTACTCTATTCCATTCCATTCCATTTCATTCCATTCTATTCTTTCCTAATTCCATATTCTATTCTATTCTATTCTATTCTATTCTATTCTATACTTTCCTTATTCCCTATTCTATTCTATAATTTCCTTATTGCTTATTCCTTATTCCTTATTCCTTATTCCTTATTCCTTATTCCTTATTCTACTCTACTCTACTCTACTCTACTCTACTCTACCCTACTCTATTCCATTCCATTTGATTCCATTCTATTCTTTCCTAATTCCATATTCTATTGTATTCTATTCTATACTTTCCTTATTCCTTATTCCTTATTCCTTATTCCTTATTCCTTATTCCTTATTCCTTATTCCTTATTCCTTATTCCTTATTCCTTATTCCTTATTCTACTCTACTCTACTCTACTCTACTCTACTCTACTCTACTCTACTCTACTCTACTCTACTCTACTCTATTCCATTCCATTTCATTCCATTCTATTCTTTCCTAATTCCATATTCTATTCTATTCTATTCTATTCTATACTTTCCTTGTTCCTTATTCCTTATTCCTTATTCCTTATTCCTTATTCCTTATTCCTTATTCTACTCTACTCTACTCTACTCTACTCTACTCTACTCTACTCTACTCTACTCTACTCTACTCTACTCTATTCCATTCCATTTCATTCCATTCTATTCTTTCCTAATTCCATATTCTATTCTATTCTATTCTATTCTATTCTATACTTTCCTTATTTCCTATTCTATTCTATACTTTCCTTATTCCTTATTCCTTATTCCTTATTCCTTATTCCTTATTCCTTATTCCTTATTCCTTATTCCTTATTCCTTATTCCTTATTCCTTATTCTATTCTACTCTACTCTATTCCATTCCATTTCATTCCATTCTATTCTTTCCTTATTCCCTGTTCTATTCTATACTTATTCCTTATTCCTTATTCCTTATTCCTTATTCCTTATTCCTTATTCCTTATTCCTTATTCCTTATTCCTTATTCCTTATTCCTTATTCCTTATTCCTTATTCCTTATTCCTTATTCTATTCTACTCTACTCTACTCTACTCTACTGTACTCTACTCTACTCTACTGCATTCCATTCCATTCCATTCTATACTTTCCTTATTCCTCACTCTATTCTAATTGAGGAGGTACATTGGGGGACTATCTTTATCCTTGAAGCTCTGGAAAAGTGGTCTGCTGCTGCTGCTGCAAAAAAAGATTTTTTTTCCCCTCCTGCTTGGAATTGCTGGAAAAAGAAAGAGATTTTTTATTAGTCTTCCACCAGCAAAAGACCCCCTCTTCTCCTCCCCTTCCTCATGTCAATTAGAAGTCCATTACTCTGGCATCTGGCAAGGCTGGTTTTCCATGAAATCTACACTTCCCAGTTGATGAAGACCTCCCAGCTATATGGCTGGGGCTGGAAATAAAATGCACGCCCTCATGCACACACATGTGGGCTGCATTTCATGAGGAGATTCAATTATTTTAATAGGATCTCTCGGGATGGTGGGTGCCTGCTTTCCCGGACTTCCACCAAGGCTGCTATTAATGGCGAGCAAAGCCTGCCTCGTCTGTCCACGGGGACCCTAACCAAACGTGGGGTGCCATCTCCACCAGAGCCATCTGCACCCTGGCATCTGCTCTCCATTATGTGGCTCGATCTCATTTTTTTTTTTTTTTTTTTGCCAATTTGAGGTGCAGGGTTTAAACATGCAAATTGCAGTAATGGGGAGGGGGGAAGAGAAAAGGAGGCAGTCCGACATTAATGGAATGAAGGCAGAGGCATTAACTCTCTGCCATCCGGCCGGAGTCCAGAAGAAAAACTTTTTCATCTTTCTTTGGAGAGAAATGGCTCTATTATGAGCCAGTTTGGTGTAGTGGTGAGGGGATCAGGCTAGAAACTGAGAGACTGGGAGTTCTAGTCCTCTCTAAAATATGAAAACTGGCTGGGTGACTTTGGGCCTATCGCCAGGAAAGAGTGAGTTCAAGTCCCAGCTTAGGTATGAAAGCTGGCTGGGTGACTTTGGGCCAATCGCCAGGAGAGAATGAGTTCTAGTCCCGCCTTGTGCATGAGAGAAGCCAGTTGGGTGACTTTGGGCCAATCACCAGGAGAGAATGAGTTCTAGTCTCGCCTTAGGCATGATGAAAGCTGGCTGGGTGACTTTGGGCCAATCACCAGGAGAGAATGAGTTCTAGTCCCGCCTTAGGCATGAAAACTGGCTGGGTGTCTTTGGGCCAATCACCAGGAGAGAATGAGTTCTAGTCCCGCCTTAGGCATGAAAACTGGCTGGGTGTCTTTGGGCCAATCACCAGGAGAGAGCGAGTTCTAGTCCCGCCTTGAGGATGATCAAAGTCAGCTGGGTGTCTTTGGGCCAATCACCAGGAGAGAATGAGTTCTAGTCCTGCCTTAGGCATGAAAACTGGCTGGGTGTCTTTGGGCCAATCACCAGGAGAGAATGAGTTCTAGTCCTGGCTTAGGCATGAAAACTGGCTGGGTGTCTTTGGGCCAATCACCAGGAGAGAATGAGTTCTAGTTTCGCCTTAGGCATGAAAACTGGCTGGGTGTCTTTGGGCCAATCACCAGGAGAGAATGAGTTCTAGTCCCGCCTTAGGCATGATGAAAGCTGGCTGGGTGTCTTTGGGCCAATCACCAGGAGAGAATGAGTTCTAGTCCCGCCTTAGGCATGAAAATTGGCTGGGTGTCTTTGGGCCAATCACCAGGAGAGAATGAGTTCTAGTCCCGCCTTAGGCATGAAAACTGGCTGGGTGTCTTTGGGCCAATCACCAGGAGAGAATGAGTTCTAGTCCCGCCTTAGGCATGATGAAAGCTGGCTGGGTGACTTTGGGCCAATCACCAGGAGAGAGTGAGTTCTAGTCCCGCCTTGGGCATGATGAAAGCTGGCTGGGTGACGTTGGGCCAATCACCAGGAGAGAATGAGTTCTAGTCCTGGCTTAGGCATGAAAACTGGCTGGGTGTCTTTGGGCCAATCACCAGGAGAGAATGAGTTCTAGTCCCGCCTTAGGCATGAAAACTGGCTGGGTGTCTTTGGGCCAATCACCAGGAGAGAGCGAGTTCTAGTCCCGCCTTGAGGATGATCAAAGTCAGCTGGGTATCTTTGGGCCAATCACCAGGAGAGAATGAGTTCTAGTCCTGCCTTAGGCATGAAAACTGGCTGGGTGTCTTTGGGCCAATCACCAGGAGAGAATGAGTTCTAGTCCTGGCTTAGGCATGAAAACTGGCTGGGTGTCTTTGGGCCAATCACCAGGAGAGAATGAGTTCTAGTCCCGCCTTAGGCATGAAAACTGGCTGGGTGTCTTTGGGCCAATCACCAGGAGAGAATGAGTTCTAGTCCCGCCTTACGCATGATGAAAGCTGGCTGGGTGTCTTTGGGCCAATCACCAGGAGAGAATGAGTTCTAGTCCCGCCTTAGGCATGAAAATTGGCTGGGTGTCTTTGGGCCAATCACCAGGAGAGAATGAGTTCTAGTCCCGCCTTAGGCATGAAAACTGGCTGGGTGTCTTTGGGCCAATCACCAGGAGAGAATGAGTTCTAGTCCCGCCTTAGGCATGATGAAAGCTGGCTGGGTGACTTTGGGCCAATCACCAGGAGAGAGTGAGTTCTAGTCCCGCCTTGGGCATGATGAAAGCTGGCTGGGTGTCTTTGGGCCAATCACCAGGAGAGAATGAGTTCTAGTCCTGGCTTAGGCATGAAAACTGGCTGGGTGTCTTTGGGCCAATCACCAGGAGAGAATGAGTTCTAGTCCCGCCTTAGGCATGAAAACTGGCTGGGTGTCTTTGGGCCAATCACCAGGAGAGAATGAGTTCTAGTCCCGCCTTAGGCATGATGAAAGCTGGCTGGGTGACTTTGGGCCAATCACCAGGAGAGAGTGAGTTCTAGTCCCGCCTTGGGCATGATGAAAGCTGGCTGGGTGTCTTTGGGCCAATCACCAGGAGAGAATGAGTTCTAGTCCTGCCTTAGGCATGAAAACTGGCTGGGTGTCTTTGGGCCAATCACCAGGAGAGAATGAGTTCTAGTCCTGCCTTAGGCATGAAAACTGGATGGGTTACTTTGGGCCAATCACCAGGAGAGAATGAGTTCTAGTCCCGCCTTAGGCATGAAAACTGGATGGGTGTCTTTGGGCCAATCACCAGGAGAGAATGAGTTCTAGTCCTGCCTTAGGCATGAAAACTGGCTGGGTGTCTTTGGGCCAATCACCAGGAGAGAATGAGTTCTAGTCCCGCCTTAGGCATGAAAACTGGCTGGGTGTCTTTGGGCCAATCACCAGGAGAGAATGAGTTCTAGTCCCGCCTTACGCATGATGAAAGCTGGCTGGGTGTCTTTGGGCCAATCACCAGGAGCGAATGAGTTCTAGTCCCGCCTTAGGCATGAAAATTGGCTGGGTGTCTTTGGGCCAATCACCAGGAGAGAATGAGTTCTAGTCCTGCCTTAGGCATGAAAACTGGCTGGGTGTCTTTGGGCCAATCACCAGGAGAGAATGAGTTCTAGTCCCGCCTTAGGCATGAAAATTGGCTGGGTGTCTTTGGGCCAATCACCAGGAGAGAATGAGTTCTAGTCCCGCCTTAGGCATGAAAACTGGCTGGATGTCTTTGGGCCAATCACCAGGAGAGAATGAGTTCTAGTCCCGCCTTAGGCATGATGAAAGCTGGCTGGGTGACTTTGGGCCAATCACCAGGAGAGAGTGAGTTCTAGTCCCGCCTTGGGCATGATGAAAGCTGGCTGGGTGACTTAGGGCCAATCACCAGGAGAGAATGAGTTCTAGTCCCGCCTTGGGCATGATGAAAGCTGGCTGGGTGATGTTGGGCCAATCACCAGGAGAGAATGAGTTCTAGTCCCTCCTTAGGCATGAAAGCTGACTTGGTCACTTCAGTTTGGTGTAGTGGTGAAAGGATCAGGCTAGAAACTGGGAGACAGTGAGTTCTAGTCCTGCCTTAGGTATGAAAACAGGCTGGGTGACTTTGGGCCAATCAGCAGGAGGCTGGGACAAAACTCTAATAAACCAATATGTCAATAAAGCCAGCTGGGTAATCTCGGGCCAGTCACTTTCTCTCTGCCCTAAGAAGGAGGCAATGGCAAACCGCTTGTAGTGAAACCTTGCCAAGAAATCTGCAGGCACTTGTCCAAGAACGGGGACACGATTGAACAGAAGGAAAAAAAATACTCGACTCATCTCTAAGTAACAGGGAAAGATAGGATATGATGATTCTGAAGAACCCAGAGCCATGTTCAAAAACCACCAGTAAGACAGCTAAAGCCATCCATAACATTAAGCCCAATAAGAATTCAGCAATTAAAAACCTGATCTTTACCTGAATTGCAAATCCAGAAGAGAACTCTTTGCTGCCCTCTAGGGGTCATCTCCCATGTTGCAGCCGAGACATGGTGGCTGGAATTAAAACAAAATTTGAGCCCCCAAAATGCACAATGCTTGCTTGCTGGCTGGCTGGCTGGCTGGCTCGCTTATTCATTCATTCATTCAATCAATCAATCAATCAATCAATAGGCTGCTCATCTTATCATCCAGACCAGGGGTCTCCAAACTCGGCAACTTTAAGACTTGTGGACTTCAATTCGATCTCATTTTGGGGGGGCCCATTTGAGGTGCAGGGTTTAAACATGCAAATTGCAGTAATGGGGAGGGGGGAAGAGAAAAAGAGGCAGTCTGACATTAATGGAATGAAGGCAGAGGCATTAACTCTCTGCCATCCGGCCGGAGTCCAGAAGAAAAACTTTTTCATCTTTCTTTGGAGAGAAATGGCTCTATTATGAGCCAGGTTGGTGTGGTGGTGAGGCGATCAGGCTAGAAAGTGGGAGACTGGGAGTTCTAGTCCTGCCTTACCTATGAAAGCCAGCTGGGTGACTTTGGGCCAATCGCCAGGAGAGAATAAGTTCTATTCCCACCTTGGGCATGAAAGCTGCCTGGGTGGCTTTGGGCCATTTGCCAGGAAAGAGTGAGTTCTAGTCCCTCATTAGGCAAAATGAAAGCTGGGTGACTTAGGGCCAATCACCAGGAGAGAGCGAGTTCTAGTCCCGCCTTGGGGATGATCAAAGTCAGCTGGGTGACTTAGGGCCAATCACCAGGAGAGAGTGAGTTCTAGTCCCGCCTTGGGGATGATCAAAGTCAGCTGGGTGACTTAGGGCCAATCACCAGAAGAGAGTGAGTTCTAGTCCCGCCTTGGGGATGATCAAAGTCAGCTGGGTGACTTAGGGCCAATCACCAGGAGAGAGTGAGTTCTAGTCCCGCCTTGGGGATGATCAAAGTCAGCTGGGTGACTTAGGGCCAATCACCAGAAGAGAGTGAGTTCTAGTCCCGCCTTGGGGATGATCAAAGTCAGCTGGGTGACTTAGGGCCAATCACCAGAAGAGAGTGAGTTCTAGTCCCGCCTTGGGGATGATCAAAGTCAGCTGGGTGACTTAGGGCCAATCACCAGGAGAGAGTGAGTTCTAGTCCCGCCTTGGGGATGATCAAAGTCAGCTGGGTGACTTAGGGCCAATCACCAGAAGAGAGTGAGTTCTAGTCCCGCCTTGGGGATGATCAAAGTCAGCTGGGTGACTTAGGGCCAATCACCAGGAGAGAGTGAGTTCTAGTCCCGCCTTGGGGATGATCAAAGTCAGCTGGGTGACTTAGGGCCAATCACCAGGAGAGAGTGAGTTCTAGTCCCGCCTTGGGGATGATCAAAGTCAGCTGGGTGACTTAGGACCAATCACCAGGAGAGAGCGAGTTCTAGTCCCGCCTTGGGGATGATCAAAGTCAGCTGGGTGACTTAGGGCCAATCACCAGGAGAGAGCGAGTTCTAGTCCCGCCTTGGGGATGATCAAAGTCAGCTGGGTGACTTAGGGCCAATCACCAGAAGAGAGTGAGTTCTAGTCCCGCCTTGGGGATGATCAAAGTCAGCTGGGTGACTTAGGACCAATCACCAGGAGAGAGCGAGTTCTAGTCCCGCCTTGGGGATGATCAAAGTCAGCTGGGTGACTTAGGGCCAATCACCAGAAGAGAGTGAGTTCTAGTCCCGCCTTGGGGATGATCAAAGTCAGCTGGGTGACTTAGGGCCAATCACCAGAAGAGAGTGAGTTCTAGTCCCGCCTTGGGGATGATCAAAGTCAGCTGGGTGACTTAGGACCAATCACCAGGAGAGAGCGAGTTCTAGTCCCGCCTTGGGGATGATCAAAGTCAGCTGGGTGACTTAGGACCAATCACCAGGAGAGAGCGAGTTCTAGTCCCGCCTTGGGGATGATCAAAGTCAGCTGGGTGACTTAGGGCCAATCACCAGAAGAGAGCGAGTTCTAGTCCCGCCTTGGGGATGATCAAAGTCAGCTGGGTGACTTAGGGCCAATCACCAGAAGAGAGCGAGTTCTAGTCCCGCCTTGGGGATGATCAAAGTCAGCTGGGTGACTTAGGGCCAATCACCAGAAGAGAGTGAGTTCTAGTCCCGCCTTGGGGATGATCAAAGTCAGCTGGGTGACTTAGGGCCAATCACCAGAAGAGAGTGAGTTCTAGTCCCGCCTTGGGGATGATCAAAGTCAGCTGGGTGACTTAGGGCCAATCACCAGGAGAGAGCGAGTTCTAGTCCCGCCTTGGGGATGATCAAAGTCAGCTGGGTGACTTAGGGCCAATCACCAGAAGAGAGTGAGTTCTAGTCCCGCCTTGGGGATGATCAAAGTCAGCTGGGTGACTTAGGGCCAATCACCAGAAGAGAGCGAGTTCTAGTCCCACCTTGGGGATGATCAAAGTCAGCTGGGTGACTTAGGGCCAATCACCAGGAGAGAGTGAGTTCTAGTCCCGCCTTGGGGATGATCAGCCATCTGGATGACTGAGCGTCAATCACCAGGAGAGAGTGAGTTCTAGTCCCACCTGGGGGATGATCAAAGTCAGCTGGGTGACTTAGGGCCAATCACCAGGAGCGAGCGAGTTCTAGTCCCGCCTTGGGGATGATCAAAGTCAGCTGGGTGACTTAGGGCCAATCACCAGGAGAGAGTGAGTTCTAGTCCCGCCTTGGGGATGATCAAAGTCAGCTGGGTGACTTAGGGCCAATCACCAGGAGAGAGTGAGTTCTAGTCCCGCCTTGGGGATGATCAAAGTCAGCTGGGTGACTTAGGGCCAATCACCAGGAGAGAGTGAGTTCTAGTCCCGCCTTGAGGATGATTAAAGTCAGCTGGGTGACTTAGGGCCAATCACCAGGAGAGAGTGAGTTCTAGTCCCGCCTTGGGGATGATCAAAGTCAGCTGGATGACTGAGGGCCAATCACCAGGAGAGAGTGAGTTCTAGTCCCGCCTTGGGGATGATCAAAATCAGCTGGGTGACTTAGGGCCAATCACCAGGAGAGAGTGAGTTCTAGTCCCGCCTTGGGGATGATCAAAGTCAGCTGGGTGACTTAGGGCCAATCACCAGGAGAGAGTGAGTTCTAGTCCCGCCTTGAGGATGATCAAAGTCAGCTGGGTGACTTAGGGCCAATCACCAGGAGAGAGCGAGCTCTAGTCCCGCCTTGAGGATGATTAAAGTCAACTGGGTGACTTAGGGCCAATCATCAGGAGAGAGCGAGTTCTAGTGCCGCCTTGAGGATGATCAAAGTCGGCTGGGTGACTTAGGGCCAAT
The DNA here is from genome assembly GCA_033807585.1 of Hydrophis major. Lineage (NCBI taxonomy): Eukaryota > Metazoa > Chordata > Lepidosauria > Squamata > Elapidae > Hydrophis > Hydrophis major. The sequence continues at coordinate 258,912,484 of CM066330.1, forward strand.
CACCAGGAGAGAGCGAGCTCTAGTCCCGCCTTAAGGATGATTAAAGTCAGCTGGGTGACTTAGGGCCAATCACCAGGAGAGAGCGAGTTCTAGTGCCGCCTTGAGGATGATCAAAGTCGGCTGGGTGACTTAGGGCCAATCATCAGGAGAGAGCGAGTTCTAGTCCCGCTTTGAGGATGATCAAAGTCGGCTGGGTGACTTAGGGCCAATCACCAGGAGAGAGCGAGCTCTAGTCCCGCCTTGAGGATGATTAAAGTCAGCTGGGTGACTTAGGGCCAATCACCAGGAGAGAATGAGTTCTAGTCCCGCCTTGGGGATGATCAAAGTCAGCTGGGTGACTTAGGGCCAATCACCAGGAGAGAATGAGTTCTAGTCCCGCCTTGGGGATGATCAAAGTCAGCTGGGTGACTTAGGGCCAATCACCAGGAGAGAGCGAGTTCTAGTCCCGCCTTGGGGATGATCAAAGTCAGCTGGGTGACTTAGGGCCAATCATCAGGAGAGAGCGAGTTCTAGTGCCGCCTTGAGGATGATCAAAGTCAGCTGGGTGACTTAGGGCCAATCACTAGGAGAGAATGAGTTCTAGTCCCGCTTTGAGGATGATCAAAGTCAGCTGGGTGACTTAGGGCCAATCACCAGGAGAGAGCGAGTTCTAGTGCCGCCTTGAGGATGATCAAAGTCGGCTGGGTGACTTAGGGCCAATCGCCAGGAGAGAATAAGTTCTATTCCCACCTTGGGCATGAAAGCTGCCTGGGTGGCTTTGGGCCATTTGCCAGGAAAGAGTGAGTTCTAGTCCCTCATTAGGCAAAATGAAAGCTGGGTGACTTAGGGCCAATCACCAGGAGAGAATGAGTTCTAGTCCCGCCTTGGGGATGATCAAAGTCAGCTGGGTGACTTAGGGCCAATCACCAGAAGAGAGCGAGTTCTAGTCCCGCCTTGGGGATGATCAAAGTCAGCTGGGTGACTTAGGGCCAATCACCAGAAGAGAGTGAGTTCTAGTCCCGCCTTGGGGATGATCAAAGTCAGCTGGGTGACTTAGGGCCAATCACCAGAAGAGAGTGAGTTCTAGTCCCGCCTTGGGGATGATCAAAGTCAGCTGGGTGACTTAGGGCCAATCACCAGGAGAGAGCGAGTTCTAGTCCCGCCTTGGGGATGATCAAAGTCAGCTGGGTGACTTAGGGCCAATCACCAGAAGAGAGTGAGTTCTAGTCCCGCCTTGGGGATGATCAAAGTCAGCTGGGTGACTTAGGGCCAATCACCAGAAGAGAGCGAGTTCTAGTCCCACCTTGGGGATGATCAAAGTCAGCTGGGTGACTTAGGGCCAATCACCAGGAGAGAGTGAGTTCTAGTCCCGCCTTGGGGATGATCAGCCATCTGGATGACTGAGGGTCAATCACCAGGAGAGAGTGAGTTCTAGTCCCACCTTGGGGATGATCAAAGTCAGCTGGGTGACTTAGGGCCAATCACCAGGAGCGAGCGAGTTCTAGTCCCGCCTTGGGGATGATCAAAGTCAGCTGGGTGACTTAGGGCCAATCACCAGGAGAGAGTGAGTTCTAGTCCCGCCTTGGGGATGATCAAAGTCAGCTGGGTGACTTAGGGCCAATCACCAGGAGAGAGTGAGTTCTAGTCCCGCCTTGGGGATGATCAAAGTCAGCTGGGTGACTTAGGGCCAATCACCAGGAGAGAGTGAGTTCTAGTCCCGCCTTGAGGATGATTAAAGTCAGCTGGGTGACTTAGGGCCAATCACCAGGAGAGAGTGAGTTCTAGTCCCGCCTTGGGGATGATCAAAGTCAGCTGGATGACTGAGGGCCAATCACCAGGAGAGAGTGAGTTCTAGTCCCGCCTTGGGGATGATCAAAATCAGCTGGGTGACTTAGGGCCAATCACCAGGAGAGAGTGAGTTCTAGTCCCGCCTTGGGGATGATCAAAGTCAGCTGGGTGACTTAGGGCCAATCACCAGGAGAGAGTGAGTTCTAGTCCCGCCTTGAGGATGATCAAAGTCAGCTGGGTGACTTAGGGCCAATCACCAGGAGAGAGCGAGCTCTAGTCCCGCCTTGAGGATGATTAAAGTCAACTGGGTGACTTAGGGCCAATCATCAGGAGAGAGCGAGTTCTAGTGCCGCCTTGAGGATGATCAAAGTCGGCTGGGTGACTTAGGGCCAATCACCAGGAGAGAGCGAGCTCTAGTCCCGCCTTGAGGATGATTAAAGTCAGCTGGGTGACTTAGGGCCAATCACCAGGAGAGAGCGAGTTCTAGTGCCGCCTTGAGGATGATCAAAGTCGGCTGGGTGACTTAGGGCCAATCATCAGGAGAGAGCGAGTTCTAGTCCCGCTTTGAGGATGATCAAAGTCGGCTGGGTGACTTAGGGCCAATCACCAGGAGAGAGCGAGCTCTAGTCCCGCCTTGAGGATGATTAAAGTCAGCTGGGTGACTTAGGGCCAATCACCAGGAGAGAATGAGTTCTAGTCCCGCCTTGGGGATGATCAAAGTCAGCTGGGTGACTTAGGGCCAATCACCAGGAGAGAATGAGTTCTAGTCCCGCCTTGGGGATGATCAAAGTCAGCTGGGTGACTTAGGGCCAATCACCAGGAGAGAGCGAGTTCTAGTCCCGCCTTGGGGATGATCAAAGTCAGCTGGGTGACTTAGGGCCAATCATCAGGAGAGAGCGAGTTCTAGTGCCGCCTTGAGGATGATCAAAGTCAGCTGGGTGACTTAGGGCCAATCACTAGGAGAGAATGAGTTCTAGTCCCGCTTTGAGGATGATCAAAGTCAGCTGGGTGACTTAGGGCCAATCACCAGGAGAGAGCGAGTTCTAGTGCCGCCTTGAGGATGATCAAAGTCGGCTGGGTGACTTAGGGCCAATCGCCAGGAGAGAATAAGTTCTATTCCCACCTTGGGCATGAAAGCTGCCTGGGTGGCTTTGGGCCATTTGCCAGGAAAGAGTGAGTTCTAGTCCCTCATTAGGCAAAATGAAAGCTGGGTGACTTAGGGCCAATCACCAGGAGAGAATGAGTTCTAGTCCCGCCTTGGGGATGATCAAAGTCAGCTGGGTGACTTAGGGCCAATCACCAGGAGAGAATGAGTTCTAGTCCCGCCTTGGGGATGATCAAAGTCAGCTGGGTGACTTAGGGCCAATCACCAGGAGAGAGCGAGTTCTAGTGCCGCCTTGAGGATGATCAAAGTCGGCTGGGTGACTTAGGGCCAATCACCAGGAGGGAGCAAGTTCTAGTGCCGCCTTGAGGATGATCAAAGTCAGCTGGGTGACTTAGGGCCAATCACCAGGAGGGAGCGAGTTCTAGTGCCGCCTTGAGGATGATCAAAGTCAGCTGGGTGACTTAGGGCCAATCACCAGGAGAGAATGAGTTCTAGTCCCGCCTTGGGGATGATCAAAGTCAGCTGGGTGACTTAGGGCCAATCACCAGGAGAGAGCGAGTTCTAGTGCCGCCTTGGGGATGATCAAAGTCAGCTGGGTGACTTAGGGCCAATCATCAGGAGAGAATGAGTTCTAGTCCCGCCTTGGGGATGATCAAAGTCAGCTGGGTGACTTAGGGCCAATCACCAGGAGAGAGCGAGTTCTAGTCCCGCCTTGGGGATGATCAAAGTCAGCTGGGTGACTTAGGGCCAATCACCAGGAGAGAATGAGTTCTAGTCCCGCCTTGGGGATGATCAAAGTCAGCTGGGTGACTTAGGGCCAATCATCAGGAGAGAATGAGTTCTAGTCCCGCCTTGGGGATGATCAAAGTCAGCTGGGTGACTTAGGGCCAATCACCAGGAGAGAGCGAGTTCTAGTGCCGCCTTGAGGATGATCAAAGTCAGCTGGGTGACTTAGGGCCAATCACCAGGAGAGAATGAGTTCTAGTCCCGCCTTGGGGATGATCAAAGTCAGCTGGGTGACTTAGGGCCAATCACCAGAAGAGAGCGAGTTCTAGTCCCGCCTTGGGGATGATCAAAGTCAGCTGGGTGACTTAGGGCCAATCATCAGGAGAGAGCGAGTTCTAGTGCCGCCTTGAGGATGATCAAAGTCAGCTGGGTGACTTAGGGCCAATCATCAGGAGAGAATGAGTTCTAGTCCCGCCTTGGGGATGATCAAAGTCAGCTGGGTGACTTAGGGCCAATCACCAGGAGAGAGCGAGTTCTAGTCCCGCCTTGGGGATGATCAAAGTCAGCTGGGTGACTTAGGGCCAATCATCAGGAGAGAGCGAGTTCTAGTCCCGCCTTGGGGATGATCAAAGTCAGCTGGGTGACTTAGGGCCAATCACCAGGAGAGAATGAGTTCTAGTCCCGCTTTGAGGATGATTAAAGTCAGCTGGGTGACTTAGGGCCAATCACCAGGAGGGAGCGAGTTCTAGTGCCGCCTTGAGGATGATCAAAGTCAGCTGGGTGACTTAGGGCCAATCACCAGGAGAGAATGAGTTCTAGTCCCGCTTTGAGGATGATTAAAGTCAGCTGGGTGACTTAGGGCCAATCACCAGGAGGGAGCGAGTTCTAGTGCCGCCTTGAGGATGATCAAAGTCGGCTGGGTGACTTAGGGCCAATCACCAGGAGAGAGTGAGTTCTAGTCCCGCCTTGGGGATGATCAAAGTCAGCTGGGTGACTTAGGGCCAATCACCAGGAGAGAGCGAGTTCTAGTCCCGCCTTGGGGATGATCAAAGTCAGCTGGGTGACTTAGGGCCAATCACCAGGAGAGAGCGAGTTCTAGTCCCGCCTTGAGGATGATTAAAGTCAGCTGGGTGACTTAGGGCCAATCACCAGGAGGGAGCGAGTTCTAGTGCCGCCTTGAGGATGATCAAAGTCGGCTGGGTGACTTAGGGCCAATCACCAGGAGGGAGCGAGTTCTAGTGCCGCCTTGAGGATGATCAAAGTCGGCTGGGTGACTTAGGGCCAATCACCAGGAGAGAGCGAGTTCTAGTCCCGCCTTGAGGATGATTAAAGTCAGCTGGGTGACTTAGGGCCAATCACCAGGAGAGAGCGAGTTCTCGTCCCGCCTTGGGGATGATCAAAGTCAGCTGGGTGACTTAGGGCCAATCACCAGGAGAGAGCGAGTTCTCGTCCCGTCTTGGGGATGATCAAAGTCAGCTGGGTGACTTAGGGCCAATCACCAGGAGAGAATGAGTTCTAGTCCCGCCTTGAGGATGATTAAAGTCAGCTGGGTGACTTAGGGCCAATCACCAGGAGGGAGCGAGTTCTAGTGCCGCCTTGAGGATGATCAAAGTCGGCTGGGTGACTTAGGGCCAATCACCAGGAGGGAGCGAGTTCTCGTCCCGCCTTGAGGATGATCAAAGTCGGCTGGGTGACTTAGGGCCAATCACCAGGAGAGAGCGAGTTCTCGTCCCGTCTTGAGGATGATCAAAGTCAGCTGGGTGACTTAGGGCCAATCACCAGGAGGGAGCGAGTTCTAGTGCCGCCTTGGGGATGATCAAAATCAGCTGGGTGACTTAGGGCCAATCACCAGGAGAGAGTGAGTTCTAGTCCCGCCTTGGGGATGATGAAAGCTGGCTGGGTGACTTATATAAATCTAAGTGCTATTGCTATAAACACACTGCATTATACCAACCCACAAAAACAAGAAAAATTAAACCCCAAATCCCCAAACGTATATATTATTGGTATCCCCCTAATCATTGGCTGCTTGAAGATTTGTAGACTTCATCTCCCAGAATTCCCCAACCTGTGGGAGGTGAAGTCCACACATCTTCAAACCATCAAGGTTGAGAATATTGGAAAAGCTGGAACTGCTTTCCTGAACCACAATCCCCATGTTTCCTGAGGAGGGTGCAGGGAAGCAAGCTGTTGTGTGGTCCAACCCAGATGGAAAGGCCATTAACTTGCGAAAGGCTGAGGTAGAATTGGGGTGCAGCATCTGGAGGGATAAGTTGCTTTCTTTCCCTACATAACAGACGTTAGAGGTTTGGTTTCTAAATGGCGCAGATGAAAGATTGCCTCTTTTTTTTTTTTTTTTAAATTGGAATATCACTTGGGAGGACTGCTAGTCTTCCCCCCACTACCCAAAATATTTCATGGGGGCTTCACACTGTTTTCAATCCATCCACTGATTGAGACCATACTTGGAATACTGTGGCCAGTTTTGGTCCCCATGATGCAAAAAAAGATACGGAGACTCTAGAAATAGTGCAGAGAAGAGCAACACAGGAGGACAAACACATCAGAACTACAGCCAAGGGTCCATCTGCACTTAAAAGACAAAGGTCACTCTTTTGAATGCAAGAAAGTTCATATTTTGGACAAAGAGGACCAGGGGGTAGTCTGCTAACCGGTTCGCACTCCATTTCCTTTAGCATTAAAGAAGGCAGAAGCCCAAAGAAGAATCCATCTTAATCAGTGGCACATGGTCATCCAAGGACAAACCCACATCCCACACACAGAGCATCACTGGTGAGATTTAAATTGCTTGTATTTCTTAATTGTTATGTTCAGCAGTAGCCCAATACTGCCTATTTAGTCTTTGGTTCTCATTATATGTATCCCTATTTTCCCCAGTTTTACCATATCCCGTTCTTTCAATAAAGTATTCAAATCTATGCACATGGTCTGTTTTATTGGAGGATATGTAGGTTTAGCTTCATGCCAAACTACGCACAGACTAATGTGTAGTGAGGGTAGAACAGCTGTCAAGTGCTGATTTTCCAATAGTCCTCTGTCAGTAACAGATTTGCAATTATATAAGTATATCTCTACAATATACTCCTTGTATGACTCATGAAAATGATCTTTCAGTTCAACTACTGCAATTATTTATTCTGTTTCATGACCCAGACCGAATAAGTACCACCATCCACTGTGTAACAAAAAATGTAATTATTTCCCAGAATGTTATTTAAAAAGATTCATGCTAATTTTACATCCAGTTCATCAAATCGGTAGTTGCAATGACTGGCTGGCCCTGCCCTCCACACCTCTCCCCCTCCCAGGAGTCTCCACGTGGCCCGTTTTGGACCCCAAGTAAGTCCAGGGTCTGTGGAGAGGCTTAGGGAGGGTGAAAAAAAGGGCCTCCCGGAGGCTCCAGAAGGCCAGAAATGGGCCCGTTTCTGGCCTCCAGAACCTGGGGAGGGGGGTAACGGGCCTCCCAGAGGCTTCAGGAAAGCTTTCTGAGCCCAAGAGGGCAAAAACACCCTCCCCTTACTGTGGTGCAAGCGGCCAACTAGGCCACACCCACCATGGCTGCACGCTTCCAACAACCAGGCAGAGAACTAGTTGCTAAATTTTTTGAGGCCCACCCCTGGAGAGGACTGCTGATTTGAATGAGGGTTCAAGGAGGCCATCTGGACAGCCCTCTCTCCACAGAGGGAGAGGGATACGACACCATCTATCTTCAATCTACAACAGGTCCTTTTGACTCCACACCCATTTGCACCATTCCGTTGACCCCTAGGACCCAGATAAACCTCCAAGTGGCCTCAACGACTTTTCTGAAAGGGTGCAAATGAGACCAGCTGTCTGCAAGGAGTATAAATCCTTCCATTCCCTGCCATCCAATCAGAACTGAAGAAGCTTCTTGGATGAGAAGCGAAATGTCTTCAAAAGAAGAACCGAGAAGACCAGTTGCCTCTTGGGGGGGGGGGGGGAAGCACCTTTGAGACAACAAAGATGATGAGGAGTCTAGAGGGTTAAACCACATGATGGTTTGCCGGAACATTTGCCGGAATTGGTTATGTCTAGTTTAATGGAAAAGATGGACGACTAGTGACGTGATAGCAGTCTTACACTATTTGAAGGGCTACCACAAAGAAGAGGGGGTCAAACTATTCTCCAAAGCACCTAAAGGCAGAACACGAAGCAATGGACGGAAACTTATCGAAGAGAGATTGGACCTACAATTAGGGAGAAATTTCCTGACGGTGAGGACATTGAATCAATGGAATAACTTGCCTCCAGAAGTTGCAAATGCTCCAACACTGAAGGGTTTTAAGAGGAGATTGGACAGCCATTTGTCATGTCTTCCTCTCTCTAGTAGGGGGCTGGACTAGAAGACCTCCAAGGTCCCTCCCAACTCTGTTATTCTGGTGCTCTCTGAGTTTGGTGGTTTTCTTGTAGACGTCTCACAACCCAGCTAGGTAACATCATCATCATCGCACTGAAGATCTTACCTAATTTGGTAATTGTGCTGGTCAGACAGTATATAGTTAATTGGGAATTGGGAATGCCTCATGGTAAATGTAGTTCGTGTCATCTGGTCACATCTGTCATCCTAATTGGTCACTGAATTGACCCTTGGTTGGGTTTGGGGGGGGGGTTTCCTTTATTCTTACTTGGACCCCAGCATGGTGCTGGTGTCCTTCCCTTTGCTGCATCATTATGGGATGAAGATTCATAGATATTGTACTCTCAAATTGCAAATGGAGACGTGGGTACTCTCTTTTTCTTATCTTCATTTTTAAGTGCTTTGGTTTTATGGTATTGCGAACAGTTGCTGGGGGGGGGGGCATCCACAGTTTCATTGTTCTTGTACAATGACAATAAAGTTCTTCTAATTCTAATTCTAATCACTATATTTCCACACGATGAAGTCAACTATGCAAAGATTTGGACATTAGATGAATCTCGACATAACTGTGAGTTATACTTTGAGGATACCTTGTGATCCAATTAAAAAAAAAACTTTGTATGCAAGCCTTTGTAGAGTTTTAACTGCTTATTTTAGGCATCTTTTGGAAGATAAATATTGCCTAAGACAAGACACTTTGCTTATGGTCACAAGCAACTGTGATTGCTAGATTCAATGCGGAAACAATAGCAATAGCACTTAGATTTATAAACCGCTTCACACAGTGGTGGGATTTGAAATGGTTCAGACTGGTTTGGGTGAACCACTAGTTCCAGTGAGCATTTGGCCCTGCCTCCTGCTCTTTCCTGTACTTTATTTCCTTTATTTTTTTTTAGCACAGCTGATTTGCGTGGCAGAATGGTTTGCCGCACCTTAGCTGTTTTACTCACTGGGGCTGCGGTAGAAGGTAAGTATTAAAGTTAAAAACGGGCTTTTTTAAATGCTGAGCATGTGCTCACCAAACCAGTTGTTACACCGGCTGAATCACACCACTGGCTTCACAGCCCTCTCTAAGCGGTTTACCGAATCAACCTCTTGCCCCCAACAATTTGGGTCCTCATTTTTACCTACCTTGGAAGGACGGAAGGCTGAGTCGACCTTGAGCCTGGTCAGATTCGAACTTCAGGCAGCCGGCAGGCAGCAGAAGTAGCCTGCAAGTACTGCACTCTAACCACTGTGCCACTGGTCTCAGATGCCCTTTGTCCTGGATGCTCAAATTTCTCACTTAGACCCATGTTTTTTTTTTTTCAAAGTTTGCAACTTTAAGACGGGCAAATTTCAGAATTTTCCAACCATCTACCCCCCTCCCTCCCAGATCTTCTCGTATACGCATCTCCTTGCCTTGATTCGGATTCTGGGGGGAAGTTGTGGGATCCAACTCAAACAAGGGAACCTCTTCAGCTGGTGGGAGGTAAACCCTGGCAAAGCCTTTACAATTTCTGCTGGAGTGGATATCCATCAAGAAAAACGGGTCCAAGCTATAATGGAGGCCTTCTGGGAAGAGGTCCAGCCATCACTTTTGAAGGAATGTGGCTTTGAAAATGCACACAAACACATACACACACATGCACACGCACAGAGACACACAAAACCAATCACCTCTTTCTTGTGTTGGCTGCTCTCCACTGGCCTCTGTGTGTATGTGTGTGTGTGTGTGTTTCCATATGGAACCCATGAACATTTTCCATCCAGTGTGTGTGTGTTTGCATGTGTGCATGCGCGCTTCGTAAATATCCCTTTTATATTAAATTAAGTAGGGAGAGGTCTTTTGCTCTGGCAGTGTGCGTCAAATGGTTCTTGTCTAAGTCTCCAGGGTGTTCGAGAACAAGTCCACCTTGGACATACCAGGTGGCTCGAAGAAAGCCTGGTCCGTTGCAAAGTTGAGGTTGAGACATGTCTGGCTTTCGGCACAAATGATTTGTCCACGTTACACAACTGCTGCACAACTTGGGAGACTTGACGAGGGCGGCCAGGGGAAGCCAGTAACAGGAATGCGAGATTTCAGCCAAAAATTATGCAGACAGAAGAGGAGGGTGAGAGAACCCAGGCTGGGAAGAACAAGGAAACGAGGGGACATTTATGACCGGGTGTTGGAATTCTCACTATTGGGGCATCGTGGATTCTTAATTGTTTCAAGAGTGTTCTCCCGATGCAGAACAATAGATCATGTCTTCACCTTGTTTAGCTTTGAGAGTAGCTGCAACCGCTAGGTCAAGAAGGAAAACTTTGTCCTGGTTACTCAAATGCAGGGTTTATTTTTCCTCCAGAACACTTTTTTTTTTTTCCAAATTGATAGCTTTACGATGGCCAGACAGCCGGCTGGGGAATTCTGGGAGTCAAAGTCCACCCATCTTAAAGTTGTCAATTTGGAAAAACAAAGAGGGATTTAGAGAAGAGCAAGCAGGGGTTGCACCTCAATTCCCTATTTCCAACTTTGAGAGAGAGAGAGAGAGAGAGAGAGAGAGAGAGAGAGAGAGAGAGAGAGAGAGAGAGAGACTGGCCTAAAGTCACCCAGCCAGCTTTCATGCCTAAGACAGGACTAGAACTCACCATCTCCTGGTGATAGGCCCAAAGTCATCCAAATAATATATATATATGTGTGTGTATATATATATACCACAAGCCAGACAAACACCTGGGCACAAACAGATCCCACCTGATACCTCCAGCTCAAACACACCCCAACCAGGCACCCAGATGAAACCCAGCTTCCTAACGAATGATAGCCGTCCATTTACCCGAAGCCAAGCTGCACTAAAGGCCTCCAATAAAGTAACACAATGTTGCCAGCCAATCAAGATACAAAAAGAGCCCCCCCCCCAAAAAAAAAAACAGACAGAAGATATTTGTAGCAGAACACAGCAAACTCCAAGACCAATAAACACAGACCAAGACTCTCAACCAATCAGGAGGAAGAAAAAACCATTCTGACACAGCAATAGGCTGCCCCAAATTTAAATCTGAAACCACTGTAAAAGTCTGACTCACAGACAAACACCATACAGAAGCCTGATGATGGCAGATGAGATTCTGCTGAAACGTTGCTACAACTTTAAAAGCACCACGTGGGAAAATACCCGAACAAAGCTGAATGCCAGACATGTAAGTACCCGCGAAAACTTAAGAAAACAAATATCAAACCTCTACGGGGAGGGAATAAACAACCAGATCAAAACCTACGAGAAACTGGAAATTAAAAGAGCAGTAATACTATGTGACCTCCAATTCCTACGCAGCTGCAGAGACAACAATACTACACCAACCTGCTTCAAATTAACATTTCATCAAAGCACAGCAGCCACTAAACGTATCCTGAAAAGAACTGAAATGGCTCTACTAAGGAAGGAGCTCCACAGTAAGAGATTCCAATTAGATCAGTTAAACAAAGATTTGCTAGCACTACACCTGGAATTGAGCAGCAAAATCCACCCTCTACTTTGGGACAAGATAAAACAACTTACAACTTGGAGAGCTGAATCTGCAAACATTTACAAACAGGAAAAGCTCTTGAAAAAATTAAAGAAATTAGAACATGACAAGAAAACCCCCAACAACTCACAACAACACCTGAAACAATTAGTGTACAATGTTTCCAACAGAGAACTCACCAAAACAGAAACAGAAGTCCTAACCAAAGGATTCAATTATGCTATAGCACCCCAAAAAATCCCCACAGAATCCATCATATGTGCAGTAGAATCCAGCCTAACTAAATTAAATACAGATGAAGCTGATAAAATAAGACACCAAGTAACCAACATTCTATGCACAAGCAAACCACCCAAAAGCAACTTACAGCAAAATGAAATTAAAGCGCTACAAACCCTGAAAAGAGACAGCAGCATAATCATCCTCCCAGCAGATAAAGGGAATGCCACTGTAGTAATGGACAGAAAAGACTATGAAACTAAATTGACAGACCTACTCCAAGACTCCACATACAAACCCATAAACACAGACCCAACCACATATCTGGAAAAATTAACCAAGAAGAAAATTATAACCAGCCACATAAGCAAAGAGATCCAACACACGATCATACCCAGAGAGAAATCTTCCAGATGCCCCAAACTATACGGCCTCCCAAAAATACACAAAGAAGGCATACCTCTCAGACCCATAGTCAGCTCCAGAGGAGCACCACTACAAAACCTGGCTAAACACCTAGCAAAAGAGCTACAGCCCCATGCTGAAACAGCAGCTTCTCATGTACAAAACTCATACCACTTCTTGGAAATGATCAAAGATCTACACGTGGAGCAAGAAGATCTGCTTGTAAGTTTTGACGTGGTTTCACTATTCACTCAAGTCCCGATAAAAGAGACCCTCGAAATCATCAAAAATAAATACCAACCAGCTAAACACCTCATGGAACTAACAGAACACTGCTTAACCAACACATATTTCATATACAAAGGACAAAGATACAAACAAATTGAAGGAGCCCCCATGGGATCACCACTGTCACCTGTCATTGCAAACCTGTTCATGGAAGAATTCGAATCCAGAGCCCTGGCTAATGCCATACTCAAACCCAAACTATGGTTAAGATATATTGATGACACATTCGTGATTTGGCCCCATGGACAAGAAAACCTAAACAACTTCCTAACACACCTAAACAACGCACACCCCAAAATCAAGTTCACCATGGAAACAGAAACAAACAAACAACTACCATTCCTAGATGTACTAATCTACAAAAAAACAGATGGCACGCTAGGACACACCATATACCAGAAGAAAACACACACCAACCGCTACCTCAATGCCCAATCCCACCACCACCCAGCACAGATAAACTCCGTGGCTAAAACACTAATTACTAGAACCAAACGCCTGGCAGACAAGACACACATTAAGACTGAACTATGCACCCTGACTAAAATATTGACAGCCAACGGCTTCCACAAAAGCAAAATCACCAACTTGATCCACAAAAACACACTGAGACATAATAGAGACCCAGAAGATGAACAGACCCATGGAACAGCTGTCCTGCCCTACATAAGAGGCACTACAGACAAAATTAGTAAGATTCTATACAGACACCACATCAAGACTGCCTTCAAAACAGACAGAAAAATAGCAGCCATCCTCAGGAACCCCAAAGACAAAATTGACCTGGAAAACCAAGGCATATATGAAGTCCCCTGTGCATCATGCCCAGCCACATACATTGGACAGACCAATAGAAGAATAAGGAAGGAAGATGTTGTAAAAATTAATGAGTCCCAGAAAAGCTTGGAGATCAGTCTTATTTCTGGGTCTTGGGGCGTTCTTGATTGCTTTTACTTTCCTATTGGTGGGGTGAATGCCTTGTTTATCGATTAGGTACCCCAGGAACTCTACTTTATCTGTACAAAGTTGACATTTATTTCTTTTAACCTTAAGGTTGGAGTCTTTAAATTTCTGGAGAACCAATTTAAGATGCCCTTCTAGTATCTCTCTATTCGGGGCAGCAATTAAAACATCATCAAAGTATGGTACAACCCCTTTGATCCCCTGCAAGAGTCTTTCCATCAAACTTTGAAAAATCCCTGAGGCTACGCCAACTCCGAATTGGAGTCGGTTGCACTTAAAGTCACCTCGGTGCGTAACAATCGTTTGTGCCTCTGCTGTTTTTTTTATCTACGGACACTGGGTAAGCGTTCTGTTGAAGGGCGTGATTCAGGGTGGCTCGGTGGTCCCCACAAATCCTTAACGATCCATCCGGTTTGATGGGTGTTACGATTGGGGTTTCCCAACGAGCGTGGTCTGTTGGTTCTAAAACACCCTGGGCTATTAATTTATCAAGCTGCTCGTCAATCTTTGGTTTAAGGGCAAAAGGTACCCAACGAGGCTGAAGGCGGATGGGGGCTACTTCAGGGTTAAGGTTAAATGATATCGGGGTCCCCTTGTACTCACCTAGTTTGTCTGCAAAGACGTCCTGGAATTCCTGGACGAGGGCCTCCTCCCAGTCATCGCTTCTGGTTTGGTAAATGCCGGCTACCTCGATCCCGAGTGGGGCAAACCATTGAAGGCCTAACAAGCTAGGCCAATCACGGTCTATGACGGTCAATGGTAAAGATGCAGTACGATTTTTGAATGAGAACTGGACTAGGCTGGATCCAACGACTGGAATTCAGTTCCCTTGATAATCCTTGAGTATGATTCTTTGGGTTCTGAGGTCTTGCCGCCGGACGGCAGGGATTAATTGTTTAAGGGTCTTCCAGGAAACCATCGAGAGGGACAATCCTGAATTGACTTCCATCACACAGGGCTGGTTTTCGATGGTGACCTTCACTCGGATCTTCTTTACATCTAATGATGAGGCGTGACCAATTGTAATGGTTTGGTGTGCCTCTTCTCGTTTCGTTGAATTGGCCAGTGGTTTATTTCTGTAGGAGTGGTTGTTCCATTGGTGGTTCAAATGTTCCTGCCTCACAGGACGACTTCCTGTGGTTTGGCGGTAGTTGGTTTCCCTCTGAAGTGGGCTGGATCCTTGCTTGCTTCTACAGACCTTTCCGATGTGGCCTCTTTTCCCACAAAAGTTGCAGAGCGCGTCGAGGAATTTGCAGTCTGATCGTGGGTGGTTTGCCCCACAACCTGCGCATTGGTGCTGTAGTGTTTGATTCCGCTGGTGGCATTGGTCACGTTCAGACCGGAGCCGGTTTACCTCCTCCTGATCACTTTCTGATGACGATTTGAGGTCCTCATGGTGGGTTGCCGTTGCGTGTCTCTCCAGGCGAGGTGAGGTTTCGCTGGCGAGTTGGCGGAGCGGGGCGTTGGTGCAGTGCAATCGGGCAGCTGACTTCCTGGTTGCTTCTGCTTCAGTAGCGTCAGCGATGGCATCTGCAAGGCTGATGTCGCCTTTTGCCATCATCTTACTTTGCACATGTGGTGCATATAATCCCAGAATTATTCGGTCTCTCAGAGCTTCTTCGAGGTCGGCGAACCCACAGAGCCTCCCAGGTTCTGGAGATCCGCGATAAAATCTGCAACACTCTCTCCTTTCTGCTGGTCTCTCTGGTAAAATTCATGTCTTCGGACAAGCGTTGGTACGGTAGGTGCATAGTGGGCCTGTAGAAGGGGCTCGAGGACGTCCCAGTCCATGGATTTCACCTCAGCCGGTTTCACCAGTGCCTTGGCCATCTTAAAAACGGCAGGTTTGCAGTGGGTCAGGAATACCGCTCGCTTTTTTCCCGTAGTGGCATCCTTCAAGTTGTTGGTCTCCAAAAACATCTGGAATCAGTCCATGTACGAGTCCCAGTCTTCTTGTGCCGGGTCAAATGGAGTGGGTGGTATGGCGCTGCCGGACATGGTTTCCGCTGTCGATGTGCCTTCAGCCACGTGCTCTGTTTGGTGTTCTGTAGTGTTCAGTCAGCTCTGACGTCTCCGCATCCCATCCCCGTCGCCAGTGTTAAGTTCTGCGCATGGGTGCAAGGAACGGAGACGAGGCAGTGAACAGTGAACTTCAACTCTTTATTAAACATTCTGAACAGAGCAAAAACCTTAGGCAGCAGCAGCCCTTTTATAGGGCAGGCTGCTGATCTAGTAACCAATGAGAAACGTGGAGTATTAACCCATTGAACCAATGAGAGTGGCTCGTTAACAGCCAATCAGATTCTCCCGAATGGACCAATCCGATATCGCTATTATCGGCCAATCAGAAGCGCAGGATTAGAACCCTGCTTTTTCTAAAGGTTTGATAAAACTTTATTTAAGCGTTTTATTAGTTCATAACAGGCCCAGTTTGTCATTCCTTATATTCCATGTAGTGTCAATGCAGAAGACCGTCGTTATTATGAGGAGTCATATATTTGATGTTGATGTCATGCAGAAAGTCCTTATACAATCCTTCATTTAGTGACTGTTCAAAGCTCCAATGGCATCCCAAAAAGATGAACGTGTCGCAGAAATGCAATTTCCAGGCTTGTAAACCTCCTTGTATGAACCCTGCCAGAGATTTTGCATAATCTCTTCCTCACAGCTTGACCCAGGAAAAGAAAGATTGATGTGGATCAGGGGTGGGATTCTACCGGTTCGGACCGGTTCTATAGAACCGGTTGTTATGAATCTGCGCAGTTTGGAGAACTGACAAATCACCCCACTGGCTGGCCTTCCTCTCTCTGCCCAGTCAGTCCTTATCATGCATGCACCACATCATGCTCGTGCCCGACATCACTGACTGCATTCTTCCCTGTCCAGTCACGCCTTGAGGTATTTTTATTTTCCCTCCCGATGATCAGCTGTTCCTAGGATCAGCTGTGCCAGGATTCCCCTCCTGTCTTACTGTTTTGTCCAGGAGGCTTCCCTGAGGCCCAGAAGGATCCAAAACAAAGCAACAGGGGTGGTTCTGTGTGCCCCCTCCAGGGCCCATTTCCTTTTTCTTCCTGACCTGTCTGGGAGTGAAAACAACCGCCCAGGAAGCTTCCATGAGCCCCCCCAAAAAATGGGGGGGTTGCTTCCAAAAAGAAGAAGCCACACCCACCCAGTCATGCCCACACAACCGGTTATTACAAAACTTGAATCCCACCCCTGACCTCCTTGTAGGAACCCTGTCAGAGATTTTACATAATCTCTTCCTCATAGCTTGACCCAGGAAAAGGAAGATTGATGTGGATGGCACAGTTCACAAATGAACATAAAATACCCACTACCACCACCACCCGTTGCCTTGTGCTGTCTCTGTAACTGGAAATGTTTTATGACAACTGCGACTTGTGGCCAGTTAACTGATAACAGATAATCAGAGTTGGAAGGGACCTTGTAAGTCTTCTAGTCCAACCACCCACCTAAGCAGGAGACCCTACACCAGGGTTCCCCAACCACCGGGCCGCGGACCGGTATCGGTCCGTGGAACATTTCCTACTGGGCCACTGGTTTCCTAGGCGCCGCCATCTTGTTTGACAAGAAAGTGCTTCCAGGTGAGCTTTTCTGGTTAGAAAGCGGTGTTTGGGTCCTGAAGGAATCCTCGCACCTTAGTTTCATCGAAGGGGGGGGGCTTCAAATGAAACTAAGGTGCAAGGATTCTTTCAGCACCCAAGGCAAGGCGAGCTGAGCAACCGTCCTGAAGCCGTCCCGAAGCGAAGCCCATCGCCAAAGGTACAAAGGAGGAGTTGAAGGTGGCGGGGAGAAGCAGGGGACGGCTGGCTGGCCGGTCACTCGGCTTGCCTTGCCTTGTCATGCGTGCTGATGCCGGTACCGGGCCGCGGATCATTTTGTGATGCCGGTACCGGGCTGTGGCACAAAAAAGGTCGGGGGCCACTGCCCTGCACCATTTCTGACAAATGGCAGTCCAATCTCTTCTTGAAAGTCTCTAGTGATGGCGCTTCCACAACTTCTGAAGGCATCTTCTGTTTCATTGGTTGATTGTTCTCACTGTCAGAAAATTTCTCCTTATTTCCAGGTTGAATCTCTCCTTATTCACTCTCCATCCATTGTTCCTTGTCTGGCCTTCAGGAGCTTTGGAAAATAGCTTGACTCCTTCCTTTCTGTGGCAGCCCCTCAAATATTAGAAGATGCTATCATGTCTCCCCTGGTCCTTTTCTTCACTAGACTAGCTGTTATGAACACTTAAATAAAGTTAATCAAAACCTTTAGAAAAAGCAGGGTTCTAGTCCTGCACTTCTGATTG
Source organism: Hydrophis major (assembly GCA_033807585.1). NCBI lineage: Eukaryota > Metazoa > Chordata > Lepidosauria > Squamata > Elapidae > Hydrophis > Hydrophis major. The sequence continues at coordinate 258,930,163 of CM066330.1, forward strand.
GCCGACAAATAGTGATATTGGATTGGTCCGTTCAGGAGAATCTGATTGGCTGTTAACGAGCCACTCTCATTGGTTAAAGGGGTTAGCACTCCACGTTTCTTATTGGTTACTAGATCAGCAGCTTGCCTATAAAAGGGCTGCTGCTGCCCTAGGTTTTTGCTCTGTTCAGAATGATTAATAAAGAGTTGAATTTCACTGTTCACCGTCTCGTCTCCGTTCCTTGCGCCCATGCGCAGAACTTAACACTGGCGACGAGGGTGGGATGCGGAGACGTCAGAGCTGACTGAACACTACAGAGCACTAAACAGAGCATGTGGCTGAAGGCGCATCAACGGCGGAAACCATGACCGGCGGCACCATACCACCCGCTCCATTCGACCCGGCACAAGAAGACTGAGACTCATACATGGACCGGTTCCAGATGTTTCTGGAGACCAACAACTTGAAGAATGCCACTACTGGGAAAAAGCGAGCGGTATTCCTGACTCACTGCGGACCCGCCGTTTTTAAGATGGCCAAAGCACTGGCGAAACCGGCTGAGGTGAAATCCATGGACTGGGACGTCCTCGAGCCCCTCCTATGGGCCCACAATGCACCTACTGTACCAATGCTTGTCCAAAGACATGAAAGGAAAGGAGAAAGTATTGCAGATTTCATTGCAGATCTCCAGAACCTGGGAGGCCTCTGCGGGTTCACCGACCTTGAAGAAGCTCTAAGAGACCGAATAGTTCTGGGTTTAGATGCACCGCACGTGCAAAATAAGCTGATGGCGAAAGGCGACATCAGCCTTGCAGATACCATCGCTGACGCTACTGCAGCAGAAGCAACCAGGAAGTCGGCTGCCCAAATGCGCTGCACCAATGCACCGCTCCGCCAACTCGCCAGCGAAACCTCACCTCGCCTTGAGGGACATGCAACAGCAACCCACCACGAGGACCTCGAATCGTCATCAGAAAGTGATGAGGAAGAAGTCAACCAGCTCCGGTCTGAATGAGAGCAACGCCATCAGCGTAACCAGAGACTGCAGTATCAATGCGCAGGTTGTGGGGCAAACCACCCACGATCAGACTGCAAATTCCTCGATGCGCTCTGCCATATTTGTGGGAAGAGAGGCCACATCGGAAAGGTCTGTAGAAGCAAGCTAGGACCCAGCCCACTTCAGAGGGGGACCAACGACCGCCAACCCACAGGAAGTCGTCCTGTGAATCGGGAACACTGAAACCACCAATGGAACAACCACTCCTACAGAAATAAACCACTAGCTCATTCAACGAAATGAGAAGAGGCACACCAAACCATCACGATTGGTCACGCATCATCATTAGATGCAAAGAAGATCCGAGTGAAGGTCGCCATCGAAAACCAGCCCTGTGTGATGGAAGTCGATTCAGGATCGTCCCTCTCGATGGTTTCCTGGAAGACCCTTAAACAGTTAATCCCTGCCGTCCAGCGGCAAGACCTCAGAATCCAAAGAATCATTCTCAAGGACTATCAGGGAAACCGAATTCTGGTCGTTGGATCCAGCCTAGTCCAGGTCTCATTCAAAAATCGTACTGCATCTTTACCATTGACCGTTGACCGTGATCGGCCTAGCTTGTTAGGCCTTCAATGGTTTGCTCCACTTGGAATTGAGGTAGCCGGCATTCACCAAAGCAGCAGCGACGACTGGGAAGAGGCCGTCGTCCAGGAATTCCAGGATGTCTTTGCAGACAAACTAGGCGAGTACAAGGGACCCCCGATATCATTTAACCTTAACCCTGAAGTAGCCCCCATCCGCCTTAAGCCTCGTCAAGTCCCTTTTGCCCTTAAACCAAAGATTGACGAGCAGCTTGATAAATTAATAGCCCAGGGTGTTTTAGAACCAACCGACCACACTGCTTCGGAAACCCCAATCGTAACACCCATCAAACCGGATGGATCGTTAAAGATTTGTGGGGACTACCATGCCACCCTGAATCACGCCCTTCAACAGAACGCTTACCCGGTGCCGGTGGTACAACACCTCCTCCATTCCCTGGGGGGTGGAAAAGTCTTCGCTAAATTGGATTTAGCACAAGCGTACCAACAACTGCCTGTAGATAAAAAAAACAGCAGAGGCACAAACGATAGTTACGCATCGAGGCACCTTTAAGTGCAACCGACTCCAATTCGGAGTTAGCGTGGCCCCAGGGATCTTTCAGAGCTTGATGGAGAGACTATTACAGGAATAAAAAGGGTCATACCATACTTTGATGACGTTTTAATTGCTGCCCCGAATAGAGAAATACTAAAGGAGCGTCTTAGACTAGTGCTCCAGAAATTTAAAGACTCTGGCCTTAAAGTTAAAAAAAATAAATGTCAACTGTGTGCAGATGAAGTAGAGTTCCTGGGGTACCTAATCGATAAACAAGGCATTCACCCCACCAATAGCAAGTTAAGAGCAATCAGGAACGCCCCAAGACCCAGAATTAAGACTGATCTTCAAGCTTTTCTGGGGCTCATTAATTTTTACAACATCTTCCTGCCCCACAAAGCGACCGTAGCTGAGCCCCTACATAGACTTCTCAACAAAAAAGCAACCTGGGTCTGGGGGCACCGAGAGGAGCACGCGTTCTGACAAGTGAAAAACTTATTAACCTCAGATGCTGTTTTAATGCAGTATAACGAGACTTTGCCTTTAACAATCACATGTGACGCGTCACCATTTGGAGTAGGAGCCATTTTGAGCCATGTGTTACCAAACAGTTGTCAAGCCCCTGTTGCCTATTTTTCAAGAACTTTATCAAAGGCTGAACGTAACTATAGTCAAATCGATAAAGAGGCTCTTGCTGTTGCATCTGCAGTTAAACGGTTTCATGAATATGTATATGGATGAGTTTTTACTATTGTGATTGACCACAAACCTTTGCTGGGGATTATAGCGGGAGACAAGCCAACCCCCTCTATATTATCACCTAGAATGACTCGCTGGTCGGAGTTTTTGGCTGCATACAATTCCCCACGTTGACGCGTTGAGCCGTGCACCACTTCTGGAAACCATCGACGACCCAGCTACAACCCTTACAATGGTCCAGATTGAAATGCTACAGTCACCGCCGCTAACAGCTAGAGATATCGCGATCGAAACAAAACGCGATCCTATCTTAACGCAAGTTCTTAGCTGAGTCGAACAAGGATGGCCAGTAGATCAAACCCCTGACGACTTCATCCCCTTCAAGAATCGGCAAACAGAACTTTTTCCGCAAAAAGGATGCATCCTATAGGGGGATAGAGTCATCGTCTCAGAGCGGTTGCCACCCCGGCATCATACGCATGAAAGCGCTCGCACAAAGCTACGCGTGGTGGCCGGGCATAGACGAACAGATCAAAGCCTGGGTAAAGACTTGTTATAAGTGCCAGGAAGTTAGCAACGCCCCACCAAAAGCGACTCTGACAGAATGGGAAACACCTCGGGTACCGTGGTCCCGCATCCATATTGACTTTGCAGGACCTACTAAGGGACATACGTTCCTATTAACAGTGGATGCCTATTCAAACTGGCTCGAGATCCACAAAATGAAGAGTACCACAACCGAGTCCATCATCCGGAAGTTGAACAGATTATTTGCGACGCATGGACTGCCAGACGTTCTGGTATCCAACAACGGACCCCAGTTTACCGCGCTCCCTTTTGAACAATACTTAGCGGACCGCGGTATTCACCATGCGCTAACTTCGCCAGTGCACCCTGCGGCTAACGGAAGAGCCAAGCGCATGGTACAGTGTGTTAAAAAAAACCTCGACAAAATGGACTATGGGGATATTGAAGATAAGATAAACAGAATACTCCTTCTCCAACACATCACTCCGCACAGCGTCACCAACAAGATTCCAGCGGAACTATTGATGGGACGCAAACTCCGCTCCCACCTCGACCGGCTTCACCTGTCTTACGAGCCAGAGAAACCCTGTGGATCTAGCGGAAAATGCCGCGAGTTCAAGATAGGTGACTTAGTTTTTGCCAGAAACCTTTCTGGTGAACCGTTGTGGATCGAGGCCACTGTTATTCAAGCCACTGGACCCAGGTCGTACCATGTGAAAACCTGCAATGGAAAAGTATGGAAACGCCATATAGATCAGCTTCGCTCAAGGCTACAATCTAGTTTCCACGACTCCGCCAACTCCCAAACTGAGGGGGGAGGGGATGTCGAAGAAACCAAATTCAAGATGGCGGAAAGCAGGAATGAAAGAAGCCAGCCATTGGGCGTAACAAGTGAAGAAGGATCAGGGAAGGGTGTGGCCTCGCCACAGAGGAACAACCCAACAGAAGCAAGCCCGCAAGGGCCAGAGGACAACGACGAGAACATTAGTGGCACCAAGTTTTCCAACAAGGAACCACCGGCACCCGACTTGCCCGAAAACGTTCCGCCAAAACAGGGTTACAGACAAGAACCGGTGGGGCAGCGTAAATCCAATAGACAGTCAAAACAACCTTCCTACCTCAGAGATTATGTCACCCCACCCCCCAAACGGAACCCATGGGGAAGGGGTGTTATGAACTAATAAAACACTTAAATAAAGTTTATCAAAACCTTTAGAAAATAGTAGGGTTCTAGTCCTGCACTTCTGATTGGCTGACAAATAGCGATATCGGATTGGTCTGTTCAGGAGAATCTGATTGGCTGTTTATGAGCCACTCTCATTGGTTAAAGGGGTTAACACTCCACATTTCTTATCGGTTACTAGATCAGCAGCCTGCCCTATAAAAGGGCTGCTGCTGCCCTAGGTTTTTGCTCTGTTCAGAAAGAGTTGAAGTTCACTGTTCACTGTCTCGTCTCCGTTCCTTGCGGCCATGCGCAGAACTTAACACTAGCCATGCCCAGTTCCTGTAACCATTCTTCATATGGTTTGGTCCCCAGTCCCCTCATCATCCTGGTTGCTCTTCTCTGTACTTTTTCTAGACTCTCAACATCTTTTTTGTAATGTGGTGACCAAAACTGGATGCAGTACTCTAGGTGTGGCCTTACTAAGGCTTTATAGAGTGGTATTAGTGCCTCACTTGATCTTGATTGTATCCCTCTGTTAATGCCATTTGGAATTGCATTGGCTTTTTTGGCTGCTACTGCACACTGCTGGCTCATATTTTGCTGGTTGTCCACTAAGACTCCAAGATCCCTCCCACAGTTACTGCTATTGAGCCTGGTTTTCCCCAGTCTATATGTGTCCTTTGGGTTTTTCTTGCCTAAGTGTAGGACTTTACTTTTCTCTACATTGAATTTCATTTTGTTAGATAGGTCCCAGTGTTCTAGTCTGTCAAGATCCATCTGTATCTTGAGCCTATTTTCGTGTGTTTAGCTATTCCTGCCAGCTTAATATCATCTGCAAATTTGGGCATTTCCCCTTCTATTCCCTCATCTAAGTCATTAATGAAGATATTGAAGAGTCCTGGGACTGCAACGGAACCTTGTGGCATGTGACTGCTTCTTTCCTTCCATGTAGACCCATTAAGGACTACACGTTGAGTACGGTTTCAGTGTAGGACTTCACTTTTCTCTACATTGAATGCAGTTCAGTCAGCAAGTTGATAAAGGCGCTTTTAGCCACATAGGCAGGCAAGAACCAATGTCAGGATTATGCGATTCACACATGGCTGAACTTCACTGCAATGTGAAAGGTTAAAAAACCCAGAAAGATTCAGTAACCCTCTAAAAGAAAACCAGATTTCTTAGACTGAACATGGATGGTGATTCTGATATCCTCAAGGCACGAACAGGGTTTGTCCCATGATTTGAAAAATGACTTAAGCATGAACTGGATTACACACCAGGGATTAAATGGTTCATTTCTGTTCTTTTTACACTGTGTTTTCAATTGTGGCCGTTGTCAGAGGGGTGGACTTCAATTCCCACAATTCCCCAGCCAGCAATTTGCTGACTGGGGAATTCTGGGAGTTGAGGTCCACCCCTCTGAAAACAGCCACAATTGCAAAACACTCTTTTTAACACCTTTATGAAATTATTAGTTCTGCAAGTAGGTTAGGAAAGCAAGCGAAACCATTTGTTAGCAGAAAATGTAAAGCTGCTATCTCTGATTTCCCGAGCAGGATTCTTATGAAAATTTATGGCAGAGACATTGCTCAAACCCCGGGGTGCATTAAATGAATGTTCATACGCCCCAAAAATGGATAAGAACGCAATGCTGGGTTTGGAGACGCAGCCTGTAGCTTGGAGTGATTCTGTATTTTATTTATGCATTGTTATTTATGACAGTTTTGTACACGTTTGACAAAAAAGACCCAGCAGTTAGCATCCTAAAACAGAAAGTATGTAAGAATACAACAAAAAGATCATTATAAAAAATATGACAAATAAACAACTGGCAAGTTCCAAACTGCAAATAGCTTGGAGCTGTCATACTTCTAGTGCTTTCTGGAGATATTCAGAGGTTAACAAGATTCTGGAATGTTACCAGGTTGAGTGTCAATCCAGCTTGGGTAACAGACACAAAGAAAGAGCTGTGATTTATTTATTTTATTTATTAGATTTTTTTTTAAATCTTGCCTCTATTACTTTAAAGAAACTCAAAGGGGTAAGCATAGCTACTATTCCTTCCTACACCTATTTTGCTCACAACAATCCTGTAAGGTGGGTTGGGCTGAGAGAAAGAGAGTCTGGCCCAGTCACCCAGCTGTGGGACTAGAACTCACCATCTCCTGGTGATTGGCCTAAAGTCATCCAGTTGGCTTTTGTGCCTAAGGCGGGTATCAGCTGGTGTTCCATTCAAAGTCCAAGAAAGAAATATTTAGACTCCATTGATCAGAGAAAATATATCTTTTACTGGAAATCAAGTGGTAGCAACAAAAGAATTCTGAATCTGAGAAAATGGGTGCATAAATCACATATACAAAGTAATGGCAACGTTCCCACCCCCCGTAGTTTGATTGGCTCATCCAATTAAAAGTTGTGTATGCATCATGTGGGCATCTCCAGGTGGTGATGAGGCCTCTGTCCATTGACCTTGACATATTTTGATAAAGAGCTGTGCATAGCATAGGATAGAAACTTAAGCAAGAATCTACACCCCTCTCCCAGCTTATACAGTTCTGGTTTGTAACACCTCCAGCTCACTTCCCATAACCATATTCCCCTCCTCCCTCCGTTACTTATGACAGCCGAAAGATTCAAAGCAAAGGGAGAAAATCTTGAAGGCTGACATTCGGCCCTCCTGCAAAAGAGACATTAGTCCTAAAAAAGATAAAAATAGAAGGTAATAGAAAATATACATGTAACACCATCATACTATTTTTTAGGGTTGATCAGGATATTTAGTACGAAATGCCTTGATAAGTATAGGAGCTCTAACATCCTTCTCATTCATCCACTCAAACTGGGAAGGAAGGAAATGTTTCCAAGCAACCAAATACTGGAGTCGGCCCCTTCGTTTTCGAGAATCCAAAATTTCTTTAACTTCAAAATGTTGTTCAACTTCAATTAGCAATGGTAAGGGGGGGATCAACCTGAGTTGGTCTCAAGTCGGAGGTATGTTCAGGTTTTAATAAACTAACATGGAAAACAGGGTGGATCTGTCGAAGGGTTTTAGGTAATTTCAGTTGGACTGCCACAGGGTTCACAATTCGTTCAATTGAGAAAGGTCCAACATACTTAGGTCCAAACTTTTTTGACTTTTGTGTGGTCTGTGAATATCTGGTGGATAAAAAGACACTTGATATGGTTTTTGTGGAGTTCTCTTTTTATCCTCCCCTCGTTACTTATGACAGCCAAAAGATGCAAAGCAAAGGGAGAAAATCTTGAAGCTGACAGCAGGACTAGAACTCACTGTTTCCTGGTGATTGGATGACTTTACATCCAATTGGCTTTCATGCCTAAGGTGGGACTAGAACTCACCATCTCCTGGTGATTGGCCCAAAGTCACCCAGTTGGCTTTCCGTAGCTAGACCTTCACATCTTAATAAGGTGACCAACCGTCCTCCTTTAGGGAGAACAATCCTGCTTTTGTAGGTTCTGTCCTCTCTTGAAAAGTGCCCTCCTACATGTCCTCCTTTTTGATCTTTGAGGACCAATCTGTAAATCTCCGTATTTGATCGATGCAGATCTGATCCGTTGTGTGTGATGTGACGTCTTTGTATTTGACATGACGATTCGTCAAGGCTTGGTACAGTGTGGCGAGACGCGATTATGAGATGCATGCACTCCACACAAGAGAATTGTTTTAAGAGAGTATGCCACATGCAAGTGGCTTTGGTTTTTTTTTCTTCTTCAATTTATTTGGTTCCTCCTTCTCATTGTAAAAAAGTTGGTCCCCTTAGCCTTAACCACTAAACTAAACTGGGTTTACCCCAAAACCAATGTTTCTGGGCCCTTGCCACTGACGTCTTTAAAATGGGGAACAATTCATATACGTATCTTCCTCCAGAGGATGGAACAGGTGGGTTGCTTCTACATGGAGAAGAACTACCTGGCAATTTATGGAAACTAAGCCATAGGCTCCATAAGATCAATCAATTAATAACTGATCAATAATTATAAGATAATCAACAATAAGATGATACTACTGAGTGAAGTGGGCTCAGAAGCCCAATAGAAAAGAGGGTGGAACTGGGGAGTTCCTGGAGCTCTCTCAGGCCTGATTGTTTGCTAGAAGACGTTTCATCACCCAACTAGGCAACGTCATCAGTTAAGTGAGTGTGGGGTTTGCTCCCTATTTTTAAAGGGAATGCTGTTGCATGGTAAATATAAGCACCAGTCGTTAGTCATTTGTAAGTTCAAATGGCCGTTAAACAACGAAATACCCCTCACGCATCATCACGAAATCTCCAGAACTGTAAAGCCTACAAACATGAAATTTGGCATGTATGTTCCTCTTGGCTTCTAGATACTCACTAAGAAAGGATTTTTCAAAATGACCATCAGAGCATTGAGAGTATTTCCTATATTATTATTAACACGCTCTGATGCTAAGGAGTTCTACTCCCCCTCCCCACCTGAAAAGAAATCTGCTCCAAGTGCAAAACACAAGCAGAGGAGAGGAGTTTCAGTTAGTTTCACAGCACCAAACAGCTTTAGTACAGAACAGTTGAGCTAAACCACGCCCAGGCTCCTTGCTGTCTCCTTCTTGCTCACACAGCAAATACTGTTTTACTTTCCAAACAGCCCTCAACTCTCTCACACACTGACAGGACGCTAGCCAGATGAATACGGATGGATGCTGGTAGGCAGAGGCAGAATTTTTTCCCCCTTATTTTCCTCCCCAAAAACTAAGCCCAACCACATAGTTTCGTAGCAAAGCACAAGTATCTAGCTAGTATATACATATGCATATATTTATTATTTTGTATTGTATCCCCAACTCTTGAGCGTTGCCGCCGGTCATATTTCTCTACTATTCAATGGTGAGAAAAGTTACAAGTTCTAGGATTTAGGATAAAATCTGTCATTTGGGCCCGTCTCTTACCACTACTCCTTCCAAAGCAGAAAAATGGTAAAACCTCAGAGTTACAGGTAATCCTTGACTTATAATCATTCGTTTAGTGACCATTCAAAGTTGTAACTAAAAAAAAAAGCGACGTCGGATTGTTTTTCAACACGACTGTTACAGCATCCCTTGGGGTCATGTGATCAAAACTCAGATGCTTGGCAACTAACTCATATTTATGACGGTTGCAGTCTCCTGAGGTCACGTTATCCTCTTTTGCAACCCTCTCGCAAAGCAAAGTCAATGGGGAAGCCAGATTCACTTAACAACCGTGTTACTAATTTAACAACTGCAGGGATTCACTTAACAGCCGTGGCAAGAAAAGTCGCCAAATGGGACAAAATGCCCTGAACAACTGTTCTTGCTTAGCTGTGATGACCCAAAGGGGCATGGCAGAAAAGCAACGAAGTCACAAAAATAGGTAAAGTCTCTTCAATTCCTCCAATTTGGCCCCCAATGTCCAATCCCGAAAATCCCGATTGGATTTTCTCCAATTGGCTGGAGAAAAACCTCTCCCAAGAACAGGTTTTAAAAGCAAGAAATTCAGTCTGAACCCAAAGGACATCTACATTATAAATAAAAACCAACACAAACCACAGCTACAGCAATTAACGAGACAGGGCAGGATAAGGGATTGAAGACGTCAAAAGATAACGAAACACACGTACTTGGGAGGACTCCAGAACTCAGATAAGACTTGACAAACCAGAATAATTTCACGCTTTGCTTCCAGAAGCTTTGCCGTGTGCAGTTTCCCCTTTTAAACAGTCTTCCCAGCTGCAGCCAATGAAGGGGATCAGGGCCCTTTCCTCCCCCATAAACCACGCAACCCATGTTGCTCCCTTATCCGTTCCTCCCTGCATGCCCTAGGATGAAGAGGGGGTGGGCCCTCTGAATGTCTAGCCGGACTGCGCCCTTTCCCAGTTTCCTCCACAGCCACCGGAGCCACACTCCCACTCCCTATCAGCTGTTCCACTTCTCCCTCGGAATCAGATTCCAACAGGGGTATGACATTAACAATGGGCACAGTTGTGGTCGTAAGTCGAGGATTGCCTGTACGGCACTTGAAATGAGGACAGAAAGCGGACCAATGGAAAAGTTTTTTCCCTAGCTGTCCAGGGAGATTCTCAGTACACCAGGTCATGGTTGCCCCAAAGGTGCTTTATCAAGAGGCAACTGGGCTTCCTTGTTTTTTTCTTTTGAAGACTTTTCACTTCTCATCCAAGAAGCTTCTTCAGTTCTGACTGAAGGATGGAGGCTGGAAGTATTTGTATTCCTTGCAGACAGCTGGTCCTTTGCATCCTTTTTAGAGAGTCGTTGAGGCCACTTGGAGGTTTGCTTGTATCCTCAGGGTCACCTGAGTGGTGCAAATGGATGTGGAGCCTCCTTGGAACTGCTGAAAGGACTGCGTTGTAGACCGGAGATAGATGATGTCGTATCCCCCTCCCCCTCTGTAGAGAGAGGGCTGTTCAATTTTGACACAGACAGGCCTCTCCGGTTTGAAAGAGCCCAGCCCAACCTCCAAGTGGCCTCAACGACCCTCAAAAAGGATGCCAGCAACTAGCTGCCTGCAAAGAGTATAAATCCTTCCCTTCCCTCACCATTCCGCCAGAGCTGAAGAAGCTTTTCGGGGGAGAAGTGAAATGTCTTCAAAAGAAAAACAAGAAAGCCCAGTTGCTTCTTGGCGGGGGGAAAAAAAGGCGCCTTTTGGGTTTTCCCCCCAGTTTGTCTCTTCTGCTCCCGCCACCCCATTATTTCTTTAACTTGTAAAGGGAACTTGAACCCTCTCCTGTCCCCATGAAGCTGGCATGGAAGGCAGAGAGGGAGGGTAACCACTCCAGATGGGGGCCTCTAACACCACCCCCCAAGGTCCATTTTCCTTCTTGCTTAGCTGCTCCTGCTGGGCTTCTCTCCCCCTGCCCCCTCCCCCCCCAAAAAAAAAAATATAAAGCAGACTTAGTGGGATCCAAAAAGATGGACAGAAATATGGTGTTTTGGCTGCGTTCACTTCTGCAAACCCCCCCCCCCTTCCTTCCTTCCTTCTGCAAAACATTCAGAACCAATTAAATACAGAGGGGTCTAAGAAAGCAGCTGGTTTTAATCTGGTGCTCTTCCAATTGTATTTTTTTTGAATGTATTATTTCTTCTCCTGGGCCCTTTAAGTGACATGGTTACATGTATTTGATTAGAAGCTGTAATTCAGCAAGAGCATTCCCAGGCACTGGATAAAATATCTTAAAGATGTAGCATTTATATACAGTGTCCAGTCCCAAAGGTGATTTTTCAAAAGGCAATTGGACTTTGTTTTTGTTTTGTTTTTCTTTGAATACCTTTCGCTTCTCATTCAAAAAGCATCTTCACTTCATCTTCAGAAGGAAGGGAGGGAGGGAAGGTAGGAAGGAAGGAAGGAAGGAAGGAAGGAAGGAAGGAAGGAAGGAAGGAAGGAAGGAAGGAAGGCAAAGGAAGGCAAAGCAAAGCAAAGTGGAGCAAAGAAAAGAAAAGAAAGGAAAGGAAAGGAAAGGAAAGGAAAGGAAAGGAAAGGAAAGGAAAGGAAAAAAAGAAAAGAAAAGAAAAATCAGTTTGAGCTTCAATTGGACTATTGTGGCTTACATTTTAATTTTTGTTCCGTACTTAATAATGGAGGTGGAATATGGTCAAATGTTTTATTTTCCTACCTGCTGTTCTTTCATCTTTTGAAACCTTCCTTGCTATTATTATCATGAGTTTTAAAACCTCCTATACTACCTCGGCTTCCCTTACAACGAGGGAGCCACCAAAACTATTAAAGTTTAACAATGACACTTGGGACTAGAATTTCCATCATTAAGCGATATAGTCATACAACAATGGCACTGCTGGGGTTGGGTATGTCTAGTCTTATGAAAAGAAGGACAAGGGGAGACAGGAGAGCAGTCTTCCAGTATTTGAGGGGCTGCCCCAAAGAAGAGGGAGTCAAGCTATTCTCCAAAGCTCCTGAGGGCAGGACAGGAAACAAGGGATGAAAACTCCTCAAGGAGAGCAGCAACCTAGAATTAAGAAGAAATTTCCTGACAGTGGGAACAATGAATCATTGGAACCACTTGCCTCCAGAAGTGGTGAATGCTCCAACACTGGAAGTTTTTAAAGAAGAGATTGGACAATCATTTGTCTGAAATGGTATAGGGTTTTCTGCCTAAGCAGGGGGTTGGACTAGAAGACCTCCAAGGTGCCTCCCAACTCTGTTTGTTCTATTCTGTTTTATCCTGTCCTGTCCTATTCCTGGTGACATCAATAAGTGAATCACCTTGTGTCATTAAGTGAGTACCTCCTATGGCTCCCACTTGAGACTTCTTGCCGGCTTCTTCATTGACTTTGCTCATACAGGAAGTTGACAAAAAGATTGCATTGGTGTCACCTGCAAATTTGATGAATTCCCCTTCTGTTCCCTCATCTATGAAGATATTGAAGAGTACTGGGCCTGAGATGGAGCTTTGTGATACCCTAATGCTTATTTCCCTCCATGTAGACATAGTACCATTAAGGACTATTCGTTGAGTATCAGTCAGTGTCAGCCACCTACGAATCTATCTATCCCACATTTTTCTAGCTTATCAAGAAGCAGGTCGTGGTCTACTTTGTTGAATGCCTTACTGAAGTCTAAATATGCTTCGTCCACAGCATTTCACTGGTCTACCCATTTAGTCACTATGTCGAAGAATGAAATAAGACTGTTTTGGCACGATCTGTTTTTAACAAACCTGGGCTAGCTTCTGTTATAATTTTATTTGTTTCCACATGTTGGCAGATCTGTTTTTTGATTATCTTTTCCAGTACCTTCCCAGGTATTGATGTTAGGCTGGTCGGTCTGTAGTTTCCTGGGTCTTTTCCCCCCTCTTTTTTTTTTTTGAAGATCACATCAGCCCTTTTCTAATCCTCAGGTACTTCCCTGGTGCTCCAGGATTTTTGAAAGATATGGTACAATGCTTCTGAGATGACACCAGCCAGCTCCTTCAGAACTCTGGGATGTAACCCATCAGGCAGAAGTGGTATTCAGTGGGTTCTGACCAGTTCTGGAGAACTGGTGGTGGAAATTTTGAGTAGTTTGGAGAACGGGGAAATCCCACCTTTGGCTGGCCCTGGCCCCCATCTATTCTCTTCCTTCCTTTGAGTCCCAGCTGATCGGCTGGGTCTCCTTTGGTTGCCCTGCACAGGAGAATGGATCTGGAAAGCAGGTTAGTGGAGTGGGGAGGGAATGGAGATTTTACAGTATCCTTCCCCTGCCACACCCACCAAGCCATGCCCATCAAGCCACACCACGCCCACCAAGCCACGCCCACAGAACCAGTAGTAAAAACAAATTTGCATCCCACCACTGCCATCAGGTCTTGGTGATTTATATTCATCAAAATCAAACAAGTGTGCTCTTACAATTTTCTTGTTTATTTTGATTTTTTTTTTTTCCCCTAGTCTGTCTTTTGGGTAGGTTGGGCTATAGTTTCTTTTTGCACGAAGACCGATGCAAAGAATGAATTAAGCAGCTCTGTTTTCTCTTGGCTACCCTTTACTCAGGGGTGGGATTCTCCCAGTTCAGACCAGTTCGGGTGAACCCCTTGTTCCAATGATCAGCTGGCTCCAAACCCAGTTTGCTCCGATGAAAATGTGGGCCCATCCACCCAACCCTTGCTCTTTCCTGCGCTTTGTGCCTTTTTGTGAGAGCACAGCTGATTCCCGCAGCAGATGGGTTTGCCCTGCACCTCAGCTGTTTTCTTCAGCTGCAGTTGAAGGAAAGTATTAGCTTTTTTAAATGCGGAGCACGCACGCTCACCAAACCAATTGTTATACCGGTTGAATTGCACCCCTGCCTTGCCATCTTTTCTCTGTAGCGGACCAACTGTTTTCCTTGAGGTTTTTTCCCCCTTCCTATTGATACGATCCTTGGCAGAAGCCTAGGGCTCTGTTCTCACAACATGCTTATGAACTGGGCCTGCTGAAAACCTTGCTGTGACCTCAGTGAAGTGGGTTGAACAAGGAGGAGGATTTTCAAAACAGGCAACAATGGCAGCCGCAAGGCTGCGAACGCTGGTCAAAAAGAAGCAGGCCTCCTACGGCATGCTTAGGGCCGCCATCTTGACTTTTTTGACCTGCCTCCTCTCTGGAGGATACGCCCCAGAGCGTCTAGTAGCTTTGTCAGGCTCGTAGCAAGCTCTCCCTCCTGTCTCTCTGTTGTTTCTTGACTGTTTTTCCAAGACCATGTCTTTTCCGACACTTTGGCTAGCTCCAGGATTACCTGCAGTTCATCTGATTGATGAACGGATAATTTCTTTTTTGTTTAATGTTTTTTTTTTTTTTAAAAAAAAGGTCTTTGTTTTCTTTTGATTGTTGTTTCAGTTGCTGCCCTGTGCTTCCTTCCCTGCTTTGAATACCTCCGGTCTGGCTGAAAATAATGAGAATGACTGGGAACGCTCGCTCACATCCATCATGGAATCGGGGGGGGGTGGCTAAAGGATAGCCCCCAGCCCACCCCCAGCCACTGTTTCTGCAACACAAACATCGGCTTCCTCAACAGGGCTGCCCAAACCATGGTTTCTCCTTGGGTAAACCAGGGTTTGGTTGCTAAAAGGCGGACAAGCCCTCGGGCCAATCACTCCAAAAATGCAGAAAACAAGAAGAGCAGGAGAGGTGGGGAGATCTATTGAGCAGGTCATTTTATGGTGACTTTTGTTAATTTTTTTAAATGAGAAATGTAAAAACTAACCAAGTGACAATAGAGAAGAGGAAAAGGGAGAGGGAAAGGGAGAAAGGGAAAGGAAGCAGAGGTGGCATTCAGCAGGTTCTGACCAGTTCTGGAGAACCGGTAGCAGAAATTTTGAGTCGTTTGGAAAACCGGCAAATATCACCTCTGACTGGCCCCGCCCCATCTCTTCTCCGCCTCCCATTGAGTCCCACCTGATTGGCTGGGTATTCTTTGGTTGCCCTGCACAGGAGAATGGAGCTGGAAAGCAGGTTGGGGAGCAGTGGTGGGATTCAATTTTATTTTACTACCGATTCTGTGGATGTGGCTTGGTGGGCATGGTGGGGGAAGGATACTGCAAAATCTCCAGTCAGAGGTGGCATTTACTGGTTCTCCGGACTACTCAAAATTTCCGCTTCTGGTTCTCCAGAACTGGTCAGAACCTGCTGAATTCACCACCTCTGGTGGGAAGGGAATGGGGATTTTGCAGTATCCTTCCCCTACCACATCCACCAAGCCACGCCATGCCTACCAAGCCCGCCTACAGAACTGGTAGTAAAAAATGTTGAATCCCACCACTGAGGGAAAGGAAGGAGAGAAAGGTCTGGGAAAAAGGGAGGGAGGGAGGAAGGAAGGGAGAACCTACATTAGCATGTCAGGATAGCCTGATTAGGATATGTGATTCAAACAATAGGGCCAAAGCATTGCATGTGAATGAGACAGAGAATTCATTAATGATCTGATACATGTTTGTTCTCCAAATATTAGATCACAGTTCCACCCTACTCCGGTATCATCAGTCATGGAAATTCATTTTAATTCTCTGAAATTATTTTAAAACTTCCTTCCTTCCTTCCTCTCTCTCTTTTTCCTTTTTTCTTTTCCATTTTTTCTTTTTCTTTTTTTCTTTCCTTTTTTTTTTTTTGAAAAAGTTTTTATTAATTTTCTACAAACAAACAAGACAAACAAAACATAAAAACATCAACTCTTATATGTACATCCAGTGTGTCAGTTGGTTCATCATTTTTGTGCATTCATTCTGTAGTCTCAATTACAATTATGTTACATAACAACTCATATTGTCAATCCAAACTTATATATCCTAATATCACTAAAAAAAGGTTTTTGACTATATTTTTAATCATTCATGCTTAATGAACTAACAGTACTTTAAACCAGTTTACTCTATAACAAATCATCTAATCATATCAAATCAATCCTAAAAAATCCTTTATAAATATAATATCAAATAGCAAAATAATAGCAAAATAAAGATATTCCTTACTATCTAGCATTCTAAATATTCTATTATCGTATTTTATCATCTAGCCATTTATAAAAAAGATCCCAAATTTCGTAAAATTGTTTATCCTCTTGCTCTCTATTTCAAATGTCAATCTGCTCATCTCAGCACATTCCAATATTTTCTTAATAATTTCTTCCTGTAATGGTATTTTCTCATTCTTCCAATTTTTAGCAAATACAATCCTGGCCGCTGTTAATACATTTACAATCAGGTATTTCAAATCTTTACTATATATATCAGGTAAAATTCCCAATAAGAAGATCTCTGGTTTCAAATCTATATGTTTCTTTGTCATTTTTTCCAACCACATGCGAATTATAGTCCAATATTTTCTAGCATCCTCACAAGTCCACCACATATGGTAATACGAGCCGGGTATCTGATGACATTTCCAGCATTTTTCAGATTTGTTCTTAAACATTCTTGCTATTCTTGTCGGAGGAAAGTGCCACCTGTAAAACATCTTATACAAGTTTTCTTTATATGCTGTTGACATTGTCATTTTATAATTTTGAGACCACAATTTCTGCCATTTCTCTAAATCAATCCCATATCCAAAATTCTTCCCCCAAACAATCATAGTTTCTTTGACTTGTTCTTCCTCTAATTTCATTCCCAGTAAATAACCATATAGTTTTTTAATCACCTTCTCATCAGTACCCATCAAGATCTTATCTAAATCAGTCTGTTTATCATAAAATCCCTCCGTTTTAGAATCTTCATCATACCTTGAGTGTATTTGTGCATATGAAAACCAATTCATCCTTATACCTTGTTCCTCTAAGTTTTGGATCGATTTAAGTTCACCCTTTTCATCCAAAAGTTCCCCATATCTAACTGTTTGTTCCTTCTTGTAGATTATAGGATAGGAAAATGCTTCAATAGTCGATAACCAAACTGGAATTTTCAAATAACATTGTCTTTTTATCTTCTCCCAATTTAACCACAAAGACTCCCGTACATAATGTCTTCTAAAATAACCCTGTGTTTTAGTTCCCTTATACCATAAAAAAGCATGCCAACCCAACAGCAAGTCATGCCCTTCTAATGTCAACAACCTATGTTTCCTTAATGTTATCCATTCTTTGACCCACATCAAACTTGCAGCTTGATAATACAATTCCCAATTAGGCAGACCAAAACCTCCTCTAGTTCTAGCATCTTGCAAAAGCTTTAGCTTTAGTCTCGCTTTTTTACCTTGCCATATAAACTTCAACATAATTTTATTTAAATCTTCAAAATAGTCTTTTCCAAGCCTAATTGGTATTGTTTGAAACAAAAATAAAATTCTAGGTAAGATATTCATCTTAATTGTTGAAATTCTCCCTATTAATGACAATTGCAAGTTTTCCCACTTCTTCAAATCTGTAGTTATCTGTTGTTTAAGTTTAATATAATTATTCTCCTTTAATGTGCTACATCTTGTTGTCAAATATATCCCCAGATACTTAACCTTATTTGTAACTTGAATTTTCAAAAGATCTGCCAATTCTTCTCTCTGTCTCAATAGCATATTCTTTGTCAAAATCTTTGTTTTGTCTTTATTTATTTTCAAACCAGCCACCTCTCCATATGCCTCTATCCTTTCCAGTAACTTTGGAGCTGTTTCTAGCGGATCTTCCAAAATAAAAGCTAAGTCATCAGCAAAAGCTTGTAGCTTAAATTCTTCCTTCTTAATTTTCATTCCTTTTATGCTTTTATCATCCCTAATATTTCTATTCAACACTTCCAAGGTCAACACAAATAGCAAAGGAGATAGGGGGCATCCTTGTCTTGTGCCTTTCCTTATATTAATAAAATCTGTAAGTTCCCCCTCCATCATTACCCTTGCTGTCTGTTTATTATATATAGCTTCTATTGCTTGAATAAATTTTTTAGCGAAACCCATCTGCTCCAATAATAATAACATAAATCTCCAGTTCACGTTGTCAAATGCTTTTTGAGCATCTAGGAATATCAAAGCCATTTGCTTTTCAGGATGAGCCTCATAGTATTCCAAAGTGTCCAAGATTACTCTCATATTGTCTCTAATTTGTCTCTTTGGCAGAAATCCATTTTGATCTGAGTGAATAAAATTATTTAAATATTTTTTAAGTCTTTCTGCTAAGATTGAAGCAAAGATTTTATAGTCTGCATTCAATAAAGAAATAGGTCTATAATTCTTAATTTGCAATGGGTCAGTCTCTTCCTTTGGTATGAGTGTAATATAAGCCTCTGACCATGTTTTAGGTATCATCTTTTTTAACATAACTTCATTCATAACTTCTAACAATGGGATGCTCAATAATTCTTGAAATGTTTTATAAAATTCTACTGGAAGCCCATCTGGACCCGGAGCTTTCCCATTATTTTGTCTCTTAAATGCTTCATTTAGTTCCATCATTGTTATATTGCTTTCTAGCATTTCTTCAGTCTCTTTAGGTATCTTTGGTAACTTAGCTTCCTGTAAATACTGTTTGACTTTTTCTTCATCAATATTCTCCTGTTTATATAATTGCCCAACCTTTCTTTCGCATACAATCTACCTTCCTTCCTTCCTCTCTCTCCTTCCTTCCTTTTCTTTTTCCTTTTTTCCTTTTCCCTTCCTTTTTTCACAACCTTCCTTCCCATACAACTTTCTTTCTTTCTTTCTTTCTTTCTTTCTTTCTTTCTTTCTTTCTTTCTTTCTTTTCTTTTCTTTTCTTTTCTTTTCTTTTCTTTTCTTTTCTTTTCTTTTCTTTTCTTTTCTTTTCTTTTCTTTCTTTCCCTAAACTGGTGCAGCAGCAGGCATGCCAAAGACAGTCTGGAACCTAATAATGGAAGAAAAGAATAATCTGAAGAAAACTGCACCTTGTCCACATTACAACAGGATGCAAAATGTATCCTGGGTGACAGCCAATGACTCAATGGAAGATGTAACGAATGATCCCAAATCCCCCCCTCTTCCCTCCCTCAGGGGGTCAGTTCTGAGCTTCTCCAATTTAAAATGGTCAGGAACACCACTAAGTAAAACAATCACTTCAAATGCTGGAATGCAGTTAAAAATTCTGGGATTAGACAAACTAACAATTTAATTCAATAACATGTCTACCTACTTGTATTATTTGAGATTTAAACAAGAGAGCGCCCAAGACTGTAATTTTATTTTAGGGATTTCTGTGTGTGTGTGTGTGTGTGTGTTTACACAGAAACCAATGCAAGCCAGACAGGAAACAGGACACAACTGCACTAACAACTATAGAAATGAGTTGTTTTGTAGTGGGATTTTTTTTTTTTTTTTTGCTGCGATGACTAACGTAGTCAGAGAACAGATTTGTGGTGTCTGTCACAAACACAAACCAGTGATGGGGGGGGGGGGATCACATCTTTTCCAACAACTATACAACGCTGGCTAGACAGGCCCTGAACTGCTAAAGGCCTTTTTATAAATAAAGGACCCGATTAAAAAAAAAATGACAGTAACAAATGGAAAAAACCCAACAGCGGTTGTGTTTTTTTTCATGACAGGACTCAGGATCTGCATGCTCATGTAATACTGAATTAACCCATACTTTAGGATGACGTGACACACGAACTAGGAAGTAACCCTACAGGCTGCACATTCGTAGTGGGTGTGGGCAGCAAATCCATTTTCTCAATTATTTTTAGGAAAAAAAATGCTAATATGGGAAATCTGCAGGGGTGGGATTCAAAAATCCCAGCAACTGGTTCTCTGCCTGGTTGCTGGGTGGGCATTTTTTGCCTTCCCAAGGGTCCAGAGGCTTCCCCCAGGCCTCTGGGAGGGTGAAAATGGCTTCCTTTGGGCTCTGGAACTTCCGGGAAGGCCATTTTTTTTTGCCTTCCCAAGGGTCCAGAGGCTTCGCCCAGGCCTCTGGGAGGGCGAAAATGGCTTCCTTTGGGCTCTGGAATTTCCGGGAAGGCCATTTTTTTGCCTTCCCAAGGGTCCAGAGGCTTCGCCCAGGCCTCTGGGAGGGTGAAAATGGCTTCCTTTGGGCTCTGGAACTTCCGGGAAGGCCATTTTTTTTGCCTTCCCAAGGGTCCAGAGGCTTCGCCCAGGCCTCTGGGAGGGCGAAAATGGCTTCCTTTGGGCTCTGGAACTTCCGGGAAGGCCATTTTTTTTGCCTTCCCAAGGGTCCAGAGGCTTCGCCCAGGCCTCTGGGAGGGCGAAAATGGCTTCCTTTGGGCTCTGGAACTTCCGGGAAGGCCATTTTTTTGCCTTCCCAAGGGTCCAGAGGCTTCGCCCAGGCCTCTGGGAGGGCGAAAATGGCTTCCTTTGGGCTCTGGAACTTCCGGGAAGGCCATTTTTTTGCCTTCCCAAGGGTCCAGAGGCTTCGCCCAGGCCTCTGGGAGGGCAAAAATGGCTTCCTTTGGGCTCTGGCCTATTTCTAGACTTCCAGAAGTCCTGTTTTCCCCCCTCCCAGAGCTTCCATGGGGACCCTGCACTTAACCTACATCGAAAATGGGCCGTGTGGAGATTCCTGGGAAGGGGCAGGGTGGGCGGGGCCATCCGGTTGGTTGAAATACTGGTTCGGCAAACCAGATGAAAACTTAACATCCAGTTTGTCTGAACCAGTCCGAACCAATAGAATCCCAACCCTGGACATCTATAGGTAGTAGTAGTGCTTTATTGTCATTGCTGGTGACCTTCTACCGCTGCACCATAGAGAGTATCTTAACTTATTGCACCTCTGTATGGTTTGCCAACTGCACAGGGGCAGATAGGAAAGCACTCCAGAGGGTTAACATCATTGCCCAGAGGATCATGGGTTGCCCTCTCCCTTCTTTGGAAGAGCTTTACAGCTCCCACTGCCTTAAGAAAGTTCAAAACATCCTCAAAGATCCATCTCATCCCTTTTTTTGAACTATTACCATCTGGCAGACGGTACAGGACAATAAAAACAAGGACAAATAGGCTGAAAAGCAGCTTCTATCCCAAGGCAGTAGCTCTTTTGAATTCTACTGTATAATGCAGTGTTAGTGCGGTGTCGGCAGTTTTCAATTCAGTGTTGGAGGGTGAAGGATGTGTGTTTGTATTTATTTTCATGGTCATGGTGTGCATTGAAGATGGTGCTTGATTTTGTTTTACGAGGTGGAATGACAATAAAGTAAACTAAACTCCTTGTACAACGAAATTAAATACCATCTTCAATGTACATTATACATAAGAAAAGTATAAAAAGTAAAACACAAACGCACATCCTTCGCATTCTACACAATTGAACTTAAACCCCCTGATGTTGCATTAATGTTGCACTATACAGTAGAATTCAATAGAGTTACTGACCTGGGATAGAAGCTGTTTTCCAGCCTATTTGTCCTTGTTTTGTCCTTGATTTACGACTATAATCAGAACTGGAATTACGACCAGAATCAGGACCAGAATTTTCATTGCCAAGCATGGAGGTTGCACCCAGTTTCAAAACCAATTTTGCCATGTATGTTACACAATTCACCACCGCTCTTAAGTGAATCATGCAGTTGTAAAACAAATCCAGTTTCCTCCACTGACTTTGCTTTCAAAGGGTTGTCAAAAATTACCTGGATAACCATTTGACGTGGACGGCTCCTGCGGCTTCCTCCAAAGCCCCTGAACGCAGGACAAGAAGCAATGGATGGCAACTAATCAAGGAGAGAAGCAACTTGGAACTAAGGAGACATTTTCTGACAATACCAACTACAGGTAGTCCTCGACTTATGACCACCATTGAGCCCCAAAACTTATCTTGCTAAGTGAGAAATTTGTTAAGTGAGCTTTGCCCCATTTTATGACCTCTCTTGCCACAGTGGTTAAGTGAATTGCTGCAGTTGTAAAGCTAGGACACTGCGACCGTCATATATATGAACCAGTTGTCAAGCATCAAATGCAAATCATGGGACCACGAAGGAGGCTGCGATGGTCATAAATGT
Source organism: Hydrophis major (assembly GCA_033807585.1). Lineage (NCBI taxonomy): Eukaryota > Metazoa > Chordata > Lepidosauria > Squamata > Elapidae > Hydrophis > Hydrophis major. Next base: position 258,952,515 of record CM066330.1, read on the forward strand.
GAAAAGCGGCCTTAAGTCACTTTTTTCAGTGTGTTGTAACTTTGAATGGTCACTAAACGAACTGCTGTAAGTCAAGGTCTACCTGTAATCAAGGGAATGACTTGCCTCCAGGAGTGGTGGGTGCTCCAACAATGGAGGTTTTTAGGAAGGGACTGGGCAAACATTTGTCAGAAATGATATAGAGGGTTTCCTGCCTCAACAGGTTGGACTAGAAGACCGCCAAGGTCCCTTCCAACTCTCTTATTCTGGTGCTCTCTGAGTTTGGTGGTTTTTTTGCAGACATCTAGGTAACATCATCATCATCACACTGAAAATGTTACCTAGTTTGATAATGAAAAGTCTGCAAGAAAATTATCAAGTTCAGAGAGCACAAGGACCTAGGAGTACTCATCTCAAATGATCTAAGTGCTAGAGCCCACTGTAACTACATAGCCAAGAGTTGTTAACCTAATCCTACATAGCTTTTTCTCAGGTAATATCACACTACTAAATAGAGTATACAAAACTTTTGCTAGACCAATACTTGAATACAGCTCATCAGCCTGGAACCCACATTATGTATCTGATATTAACACAGTGGAGAAAGTCCAGAAATATTTCACAAGAAGAGTTCTCCACTCCTCTACTCGTTGCAGAATACCTTATGGCACCAGACTTGAAATTCTATACCTAGAAAACCTTGAATTACGCCGTCTTTGGTCTGATCTAAGTATGGGATATAAAATCATACATTGCAATGTCCTACCTGTCAATGAATACTTCAGCTTCAACCATAACAATACAAGAGCACACAATAGATACAAACTCAAGGTAATCAGCACTAAACTAGATTGCAGGAAATATGACTTCAGCAATAGAGTGGTCAATGTCTGGAATACTCTACCTGACTCTGTGGTTTCTTCCCCAAACCCCCAAAATTTTAACCTTAGACTGTCTACTATTGACCTCACTCCTTTCCTAAGAGGCCTGTAGGGGGCGTGCATAAGTGCACCAACGTGCCTACCGTCCCTGTCCCATTGTTTCTTTTATTTTTCTTATATGTATCCATGTATTCATGTATTCATAACTATGTTTTTACTTATACCTATTATCTTGTAAGCAATTGACAAACCAAATAAATAAATACATAAACTGTGACCGCTAGGTTCAATTTGGAAACAATAGCAATAACACTTATTCTGTTATAAGTCAAAGAGCTAAAAAGTAAACAAGGAAAGGTCCATCAATCAGAATAGAGCTGGAAGGGACCATAGAGGTCTTCTAGTCCAACCCCATCTCAAGCAGGAGACCCTATGCCATTTCAGACAAGTGGCTTTCCGGTCTCTTCTTAAAACCACGAGTGATGAAGTCACTACAACTTCCGGTGGGGAGCTGTTCCACTGGTTAATTGTCCTCACTGTTCGGAAGTTTCTCTTTAAACTCCAGGGTTGCTTCTCTCCTTGATTCGTTTCCAACCCTTGTTTCTTCTCTTGCCTTCTGGTCCTTTGGAGAATAAATTGAACTGCTTTTGGGAAGGAACAGACCAGCCTTCTCCAATGGGATGCCCACTCAATGCACCCCATCCTGGTTGGGCATTTGGGAGTGAACTCCAGCTCTGCTGAAGAGCACCAAGCTGGAGAGGGCCAAAGGGGGGACTCTTTCCATGCTTATCTAATATGGGCCATCCTGGAGGATGAGGCAACCAGCCAGCTGACACCACAAACAGGCTCAGAGGAAGCAACTGCATTTGGCTGCAATTCCCCACACTCATTTCCTTTTATTTTTTTCCAAGAGGATTTGGGGGGGGGGGAATCCAGGCCTTCTATGGTCAAACCGGGGTGGAAACATGGACTCCTGGTTCCCTCCTCCCTCTGAAACCTCATCAAGCCCAATTGCATAATTGGTAAAACATAGAATGGTTGGGCTGAAAGGGATCTAGGAGGTCTTCTAGTCCAACCCACTGCTCATAGCAGGAAACCTGATACCCGTGATGGCAAGCCTATGGCACGCATGCCACAGATGGCACGCAGAGCCATTTGTGCAGGCAGGTGAGCCCCAGGCAAACTTACCTGCACTGAGCATGTATGCACCTCCCAAGCTGGTTTTCGGCTCATTTGATGCCATTTTCGCCCTCCCGGAGGCTCGAGGGAAGGCTCGAAAGCCGAAAAGCTTTCTGGAAATACCCAAAGTGCCGAAATGGACCCGTTTTTCGGCCTCCCGAGGCTGCAGAGGCTTCCTTTGAGCCTCTAGGAGGGTGAAAATGGCCTCAAACAGGCCGAAAATCAGGTGGGAGGTACATGCATGCGCAGTGCAGGTGTAGGGGGAAGGGCGGGAGTGTTGTGCACGCATGTGCAGGGGGGAGTGGGGCGCATTGCATTGCGGGTCCCGGCACACTCACACGCTTTTGGCACACCACAACAAAAAGTTTCACCTTCTCTGCCTTAGACCATCCTGGTCACCAGATTACCCAGTCTATTTTTGAAAACCCCCAGCAGTGGAGCACACCCAAATCCAAGGGGCAAACTCTTATATTGATTCATTGTTCACATTCATGGTTCACAGTTCCCCTCACTTCTAGGTTGGTTCGCTCTTTAACAAGCTCCCACTCATAACTTCTTGTCCTGCCCCGAGATGCTTTGGAAAATAAATCAACCCTCTTCTTCTCTTCTGCAGGATGCTTGGAGAAGAACATCCAGCTTTGAAGACAAGGGATCAACATGGGGTGTGTCTCCAAGCTTGGTGTAGGGCCAACATGGTGTAGGGTCTCCCACTTGGGTGGGGGGGGTTGGACTAGATGACCTATAAGGTCCCTTCCAACTCTAATTATCTGTTATCTTCATCTGTTGCTTTGTCCTGCCAAAAATCCAGCTTTCTTTCCTCGGACCCATTCTCACAACCTCCCCAGTATATAACAGAATAACAGAGTTGGAAGGGACCTTGAAGGTCTTCTAGCCCAACCCCCTGCTTAGGCAGGAGATCCTATGCCATTTCAGACACATGGTTGTCGAATCTCCTCTGAAAAACCTCCAGTGATGTAGCAGCCACAACCTCTGGAGGCAAGTTGTTCCACTAATTAATTGTTCTGTCAGGAAATTTCCTCCATAGTTCTAAATTGCTTCTCTCCTTGGTGAGTTTCCATCCTTATTGCTTCTTGTCCTGCCCTCAGTTGCTTTGGAGAATAGCTTGACTTCCTCTTCTTTGGGGCAGCCCCGGAGATATTGGACCACTGCCATCATGTCACTCCTGGTCCTTCTTTTCATCAGAGTAGACAGACCCAGTTCCAGCAACTTCATATGTTCTAGGAATAGAATAGAATAGGAATAGGAATAGGAATAGCATACATACACAGCTGGAAGGGACCTTGGAGGTCTTCTAGTCCAACCCCCTGTTTAGACAGGAAACCCTGTACCATTTCAGATGGTTATCCAATCTCTTCTGAAAAACTTCCAGTGTTGGAGCATTTACAACTTCTGGTGGCAAGCAGTTCCACAGATTAATTGTTCTGACTGTCAGGAAATGTCTCCTTAGTTCTAAGTTGCTTCTCTCCTTGATTAGTTTCCACCTGTTGCTTCTTGTCCTGCCTTCAGGTGCTTTAAATTGATAAATTAAATGGATAAATTACTAAAATGGATAAATTAAATGGATAAATTAATAAAATTAATAAATCAAATGGATAAATTAGTAAAATTAGTAAATCAAATGGATAAATTAATAAAATTAATAAATCAAATGGATAAATTAATAAAATTAATAAATCAAATGGATAAATTAGTAAAATTAATAAATCAAATGGATAAATTAATAAAATGGATAAATTAAATGGATAAATTAATAAAATTAATAAATCAAATGGATAAATTAATAAAATGGATAAATCAAATGGATAAATTAGTAAAATTAGTAAATCAAATGGATAAATTAATAAAATTAATAAATCAAATGGATAAATTAGTAAAATTAATAAATCAAATGGATAAATTAATAAAATTAATAAATCAAATGGATAAATTAATAAAATGGATAAATAAAATGGATAAATTAATAAAATGGATAAATTAAATGGATAAATTAATAAAATTAATAAATCAAATGGATAAGTTAGTAAAATTAATAAATCAAATGGTTAAATTAATAAAATTAATAAATCAAATGGATAAATTAGTAAAATTAATAAATCAAATGGATAAATTAATAAAATTAATAAATCAAATGGATAAATTAGTAAAATTAATAAATCAAATGGATAAATTAATAAAATTAATAAATCAAATGGATAAATTAATAAAATGGATAAATTAAATGGATAAATTAATAAAATTAATAAATCAAATGGATAAGTTAGTAAAATTAATAAATCAAATGGATAAATTAATAAAATTAATAAATCAAATGGATAAATTAGTAAAATTAGTAAATCAAATGGATAAATTAATAAAATTAATAAATCAAATGGATAAATTAGTAAAATTAATAAATCAAATGGATAAATTAATAAAATTAATAAATCAAATGGATAAATTAATAAAATGGATAAATAAAATGGATAAATTAATAAAATGGATAAATTAAATGGATAAATTAATAAAATTAATAAATCAAATGGATAAGTTAGTAAAATTAATAAATCAAATGGTTAAATTAATAAAATTAATAAATTAAATGGATACATTAATAAAATTGATAAATTAAATGGATATATTAATAAAATCAATAAATCAAATGGATAAATTAGTAGAATTAATAAATGAAATGGATAAATTGATAAAATTAATACATTAAATTGATGATAATATTAATATATTAAATTGATCAATTGATATATTAAATTGTTAAATTTAAATAGAATAAATTGACCCCCTCTTTTTGTCTGGCAGCCCCTCAAATATTGGAAGAAGCTATCATGTCCCCCCTTGTCCTTTTCTTCATTAGACATCCAGGTTCCTCCGATCCTCCATTCCATCCCATCTCAGCCTCTCCTTCTCCATCAGGACAGGTCTTTTTGCACAGCCATTCCCCAATCTCTGTCCAGAAAACAGGAAGCCCTCCACAGCATGATATAGCGGAAACCAGACAAATGACATGGAGCAGCAGCAAGGAAACAGCCGGAAGCGGGCAGGATATTTGGAACGGAGCGCTTGAATTCTTGAGCTTATCTCTTTCCAGCAGAAGCCCAGAATTCTTTGCAAAACAGCCTTGCAAAAACCCTGGGATGTTGCTATGCAGAGCAGTACCTGCATCAGAGAGGGGAGAGGGAATCTCCTAATTAATGGCATGTGGCGTGGAAGGACCTCCCTGCTTTGCAGAGAGAGTAAAGGCAATGCTTGGAAAAGACCAATATTAACAGAGTGCAGGTAGTCCTCGGCTTATGGCCGCAACTGAGCCCCAAATATCGGTGGCTAAGCGAGACAGTCAATCCGTGAATTTCAACCCATGTTGCGATCCTTCTTCTCACCGTTGTGAAGTGAACCACTGTGGCTGTTAAGAGAGTCACATGGCTGTTAAGCGAATCCGTTTTCCCCATGGACTCTGCTTGTCAGAAGGTCACAAAAAAGGGGATCGCATGACCCCGGGGACACGGCAACCGTCGTAAATACGAGTCAGTTGCCAAGAATTTTGATCGCATGACCATGGGGATGCTGCAGAGGTCATCTGTGTGGAAAATGGTCATAAGTCGCTTTTTCCAGTGCCGTTGTAACTTTGAACAGCCACGAAACGAACTGTTGTAACAGAATAAATGTCAGCCTTCAAGATTTTCTTCCTTTGCTTTGCATCTTTCGGCTGTCATAAGTAATGGGGGGAGGAGGGGGGGCATGGTTATGGGAAGCAAGCTGGAGGTGTTACAAAACAGAACTGTATAAGTTGGGGGGGGGAGGTTCTTGTTTAGGTTTCTATCCTATGCTATGCGCAGCCACAACTCTTTATCAAAATATGTCAAGGTCAATGGACAGAGGCCTCATCATCACCTGGAGATGCCCACATGATGCATACACAACTTTGAATTGGATGAGCCAATCGAACTATTGGGGGTGGGAAAGTTGCCATCACTTCGTATATGTGATTTACGCGCCCATTTTCTCAGATTCAGAATTCTTTTGTTGCTACCACTTGACTTCCAGTAAAAGATACCTTTTCTCTAATTAATGGAGTCTAAGTATTTCTTTCTTGGATTTTGAATGGAGAACCATCTGACAATAATAGAGGTGGAAGGGACCTTGGAGGTCCCCTAGTCTAACCTCCTGCTCAAACAGAAGACCCGTATACCATTTCAGACAAATGGCTGTCCAGTCTCTTCTTAAAAACCTCCAGTGATGGAGCACCCACAACTTCTGGTGGCAAGCTGTTCCACTGATTGATTGTCCTCACTGTCAGGAAATTTCTCCTTAATCCAGGTTGCTTCTCTCCTTGATTAGTTTCCATTCCACCCAAATTTGACTGTGTGCCGGATTTCTTTTTTAAAGGAAGTTAAAATCACTGCCTCTCTCAAAATACATTCAATTCTTTCCAGCAGCTCTTGTGCTCCTTGCAAGAAAGACTCAGACTTTTTTTAAAAAAAATATATATATATTATTAATAAGTTTTTATTGCAGTAAATTATGAATTTACTGGCTGGGGGATTCTGGGAGTTGAAGTCCACAAGTCGTAAAGTGGCCCAGTTTTGGAGAGCCTCAGTCTAACCTAACAAGAGGCTGCCGAGGGAAGTTTGCAGTGGTGGTATGCTACCGGTTCAGCACAGTTCACACGAACTGGTAGCAAAAATTGCTACCGGTTCATCTAGGTCTGTGATGGCAAACCTAGGGCACACGTGCCTGAAGTAGCACACAGAGCCATCTCTGCCCACATATGAGCCATCACCCCAGCTATGATTCACTGTACATGCGCATGTGCCTCCGGCCAACCAGCTGATTTTTGGGTATCTGCTGTACATGCGCGGAGGGGTGAGGGTAACATGGGGGTCACACGCATATACACAGGTAGTGGGGGGAGTACGGGTGGTCATGCACACAGCACGGAGGGGGGGGTCGCATGTGCATTGCATTATGGGTGCAGGCACTTTCGGCATACAATGACAAAAAGGTTAGTCATCACTGGTCTACTTAGTAAAAAAGAAGCCTCCAACAATCAGCTGAAATAAGAGACAAGTGCAAGATCGGCCTTCCCACTCGCCCCTGCGCTTTTCTCTTCTTTATCCTCTTAGCTGATTGGCGCTGCAGGCCTCAGCGGGTGCGTGGAAAGCTGCATGTGTGCACGCAAGTTAGGTGCATGAGTGTTAGGTGCACACACATGCACGATCACCGAACCTGTAGTGGAACAGGTAGTGTCATGCCCCTGTTGGAATCTGACAGGGAGTGGAAGCTGACAGGGAGTGGGAGTGTGGCTCCGGTGGCTGTGGAGGAAACTGGGGAAGGGCACAGTCCAGCTGGGCATTCAGAGGAAGACCCAGGCCCACCCCCTCTTCATCCTAGGGCACGCAGGGAGGGGTGGATAAGGGAGCAATGTGAGTTGCGTGGTTTACGGGGGAGGAAAGGGCCCTGATCCCCTTCATGGGCTGCAGCTGAAAAAACTGTTTTAAAAGGCAAACTACACACAACAAAGTTGCTGGAAGCAAAACATGAAATTATTCTGGTTTGTCAAGTCTTATCTGAGTTCTGGAGTCCTCCCAACTGTGTGTATTTTGTTATCTTTTGATGTCTTCAATTCCTTATCCTGCCCTATCTCATTAATTGCTGGAGGGTGGTTTGTGTTGGTTTTTATTTATAATTTATATGTACTTTGCATTCGGCCTGAATTTCTTCCCTTTGAGTTTTTTTCTCCAGCTGATGATGATTGGACATTGGGGGCAAAGTTGGAGGAATTAAAGGCACTTTACCTATTTTTGTGACTTTGTTGCTTTTGTGCCACACCCCTTTGGGTCATCAAAGGTATCCCATTGCTGGAAGGTTAATTGTTCTCTGTTGAGTCTTCACAAGAGTACACTCCATTTGCAACAATATTTTTTTGGCGGGGGTTTCTCTGGCTTTGGAGATTCCTCTCTTTTTCGTTTTATGAATTGTTCTCCCTTTCAAATCTCAGGAATCGGCAATGAATAGCTTTTATTTTGTGCCTCTTCCCACCAGGGATGTGGAGAGTCCCAGATTTCCTCTCATTATCTTTTGTTTTAGAATACAAAAAAAAGAGGAGAAAAAAAAAACATATCTGTAGTTGAATACCCTCCATTGCCTCAGACTAAGCAATGGGACAATGGAGAAAATTGGCCTTTCCTATTCGAGTTGTAGAGATTGGTCGTCCTCAACGCACAACCACAGTTGGGCCCCCAAGTTTCCACTGCTCAGCGAGACCGTTGTTAAATGTCTGCCTTGTTTTACCACCTTCCTTGCCACCGTCGTGAAGTGAATCTCTGCAATTGTCAAGTTAGTAACATGGCGATGAAGCAAATCTGGCTTCCTCATTGCCAGAAGGTGGCAAAAGATGATCATATGGCTTTCATACCATTTTTTTGAAATAGTATAGGTTTCCTTCATGGGGGTTAGAATAGAGGACCTTTGAGGTCCCTTCCAACCCTGTTATTCTATTTTATTCTATATGACCCCAGGAAAACACAACCATCATAAATATGAAGTGGTTGCCAAGTGTCTGAATTTTGATCACGTCAGCAAAGAGATCCTGCAATGGTCAGAATGTCAGTGTAGAAAATGATCTATAAGTCACGTTTTTCACTGCCATTGTAACTTTGACCGCTCACTAAATGAATGGTTGCAAGTCAAGGACTAGCTGTAATATGGAAACAATTCCAAGAGATTCTTCTAAGGATGATTTTTCCCAACTTCCTCATCTAATTTACCACCCTAGGGTTTCCTCTTGATGCCCCATCCAAGAACTGCTTGGGACACCCAAGGCATCCGTAAACAGAGAGTTTTAAAAAGCCAAGATGGTGGACATAATAAATGAGGGTGGATTCAATCCCAGGGGTTTTGGCCGCCATCTTGCAAAATCCCCTCCTTTGCATGATACTGTGATACCATTGAAGAAAGTAGGGATCCAACATTTGGCCTCTTGGAGGAGGGGTCCCAATCCCAATCACCACCCTGCCCCCCCATCTAAAATTGTGCTTTTGAAGTTTGGCCATCTTGTAGTCAAATATTGGTGGGTGATTTGCAGTGCTGAGTGCTCAAACGTACCATGTTTCCCCAAAAATAAGACCTTGTCTTATATTTTTTTTTTTTTTTTGCCACCAAAAATGGAACCAGGTCTTATTTTCGGGGGATGTCATCCACTGACTAACCTCACTTGCCCCTAGTCAGAAGCCATCAGAAACTTCTTCTGCGGCTGGCAAGTTTTCCTGAAGGCCTCTGTGGCCGATAACAGAGCTCTGGATCAATCTGGACCTTTGTTATCAGCTCCAGAGGCCTTCAGGAAAGCCTTGCCAGCCTTGCCGGCTGCAGAAGAAATGGGCCGGCAAGGCAGGTGTCAGGGTGTGTGAGGCCTGGCTACAACTATCCAAAAGTAAGTAGTAGGGCAGCTCCCCCCCACATCCCCACCCTCAGCTTAATTTTTTCCTGTCCACTCTGGAGTGGGCGGGATCTTAATTCGGGCTTATTTTGGGCACATGTATAAAAATCAAGCTAGGAATTACTTTCAGGGTAGGTTGTATTTTTGAGGAAACAGGGTGGTCGTGGAATAGCAGCACAACGTCTCAATGATGAAACAGGTGTGATGATGACATCATGGAACTGTTAGGTTTATAGACATACCTGGATCCTGGTTTCTGAAACCACCGCCATTTTGAAGGTGGGCGGACTTCAACTCCCAGAATTCCCCAGCCAACCATGCTAGGATGTGGAATTTTGGGAGTTGAAGTCCAGACATCCTTAAGTTGCCGAGGTTGAGAAACAGTTTTAATGATCGCTCTTTTCAGCTGTGACTCACTTTGCACACCATTTGTACAACGCGTGTACACCAGAGGGACTCCTCAGTCATAAACCAATGGTTTCTCAGCCTTTCTGAGAGAATTCTGGATATGGAAGTCCCACCTCTCTTCAATTCACCAAGATGGAGGAACATAAATATAGGTCAACTCAGACTCTTTATCCCCTAATCAAAAAGAATGCGTGTGATGTAAATGGAGCAGAGCTAGTATTCAACTGGTTTGGAACAGTTTTGATATACCAGTAGTGAAAATTTTGATTAGTTCGGAGAACTGGCACATACCACCTCTGGCTGGACCCACCCACCTGCCCCTGATCTTTCCTGTCCTTTATTCCACTGGTTTTTAACTCGTCTGATTCGCGCAGCAGGGCGGATTGCTGCAGCTCAAAAACATCTCACCTCAACAAGGGCGAGCTTTGAGTGCTGCCTGCGTGCATGAAGCAAGCAGAACGGGTAACTTGCAATTTGGAATCCCACCACTGAAATGGAGTCGTTGGATTTTAAACACTTTTGAGGAATATAGGCCATGTTTAGTCTCACCAAACATTTCTGAGGTCATCCAGAGAACCATCAATAGGTAGTCCTTGACTTAGTTTAGTTTAGTTTATTATACAACAAAATCAAGCGCCATCTTCAATGCACAATATGATCATGAAAATGAATACAAACACACATCCTTCACACTCCACACATTGAATTGAAAACCCCAACAACGCACCAACACTGCACTATACAGCAGAATTCAAAAGAGCTACTGCCCTGGGTTAGAAGCTGTTTTTCAGCCTATTTGTCCTTGTTTTTATTATGCTGTGCCGTCTGCCAGATGGTAATAGTTCAAAAAAAGGGGGGGTGCCCGGGATGAGATGGATCTTTGAGAATGTTTTGAACTTTCTTAAGGAAGCGGGAGCTATGAAACTTTTCCAAAGAGGGGAGAGGGCAACCAATGATCTTCTGGGCAATGACCTTTGTTAGGAATAACAAGGTTATCTAACTTAGTTTGGGTAAAATAATATATATAAACTATGATTGTAAGTTAAAGTATGTGTCACTTTAAATAGCAAAGCATGTAATTTTGGGTGCGGTTGTAAAACCGCCATAAGAGGGAGCAAGAGAACTTACTGGCTTACTGAATTGCTTGCTGACAATGATGGATTGATGGTTCCCTGCTGCTGCTGAAGGAAGAAAGGAGGTTTGAACTTCTTCATATCTCTACTGTGAGAAGATTTATTACTGGACTGATATTTGTAAGTTTACTGACCTCATTTTCGACACTGCACTTTGCAACTGAATAATCCCCGGACGGACTGAATTAATGAATGATATATGGACTGTTTGATTATGCTAAAACTCTTACTGGAATAAACTATTTAACTAGCACAGTGTATCTGTTTTACTGAGTGTAAACTACAAAAATGTTTATCTCACATATTTTGCCTGCCTGCCTGACTGCCGTGCAGATTCTGCTAGGGTGTATCCCTAACAACCTTAACCCTCTGGAGTGCTGTCCTATCTGCCCCTGTGCAATTGGCAAACCATACAGAGGTGCAGTATGTTAAAATGCTCTCTATGGTAACAGCGATAGAAGGTCACCTTACAACCACAATTGAGCCCAAAATTTCTGTGAAGTGAGTTTCTCCACCTTTGATTACCTTTTTTCTACAATTGTGAAGCCTGTTGCTAAGTTAGTAACCCACAATCAGCTTTCCAATGCTCTTTGGCTTGCCAGACGGTCGCAAAACGGGATTGCGTGACCTTGGGACACTGCAACCATCATAAATCTGAAACCAGTTGCCAAGGGTCTGAATTTTGATCACGTGGCCGTGGTGGTGGGGGATGTTGCAACGGTCGTCATAAATCACATTTTTCAGTGCAATTTTGAACCATCACTAAACGAACTGTTGTAAATCAAGATTAAATGAAATTCAATGTAGAGAAAAGTAAAGTCCTACACTTAGTCAAGAAAAACCAAAAGTACACATAGAGTGAAACCAGGCTCAATAGTTGTAACTGGGAGAGGGATCTTGGAGTCTGAGAGGACAACCAGCTAAATATGAGCCAGCCATGTGCAGCAAAAAAAGCCAATGCAATCCTAAATTGCATTAACAGAGGGATACAATGAAGATCAAGGGAGGTACTAATACCACTCTATAAAGCCTTAGTAAGACCACACCTAGAGTACTGCATCCAGTTTTGGTCACCACATTACAAAAAAAATGTTGAGACTCTTGAAAAAGTACAGAGAAGAGCAACCAGGGTGATTTAGGGGACTGGAGACTAAAACATATGAAGAATGGTTGCAGGAACTGGGCCTGGCTAGTCTAGGGAAGAGAAGGACCAGGGGAGACAGGAGAGCGGCCTTCCAATATTTGAGGGGCTGCCCCAGAGAGGGGGAAGGGGTCTCAAGCTATTTTCCAAAGCACCCGAAGGCCAGACAAGGAATAATGGATGGAAACTGAACAAGGAGAGAGATTCAACCTGAAAATAAGGAGAAACTTTCTGACAGTGAGAACAATCAACCAATGGAACAGAATTTGCCTTCGGAAGTTTGAGAGCGCCATCACTTGAGACTTTCAAGAAGAGATTGGACTACCAATTGTCAGAAATGGCGTAGGTTCTGCCGCTTGGTCGGGGGGGTTGGACTAGATGACCTATAAGGTCCCTTCCAATTCTGATTATCTGTTATCTGTTATTAAAATGGATGAAAAGGATAAAGCAGGGATGAATGAAAAAGGATATGTTTACTGCAAAGGAAATGTGCAAATGGTGTCAGGGTTTCCTCTCTCTCTCTCTCTCTCTCCCTCCAGGAGAAAGTCTACAACCTCCCTGGAGATTTTTGTGGGTCTTATAGTGGTTGGTGGGAAATCCAAGCCATCCATATCCGGGGGAGACCTTGAGTAGTTTACGAAGGATGTCTTGGCAGGTGCAATCAGCTGGGAGATGTTGTTACCATGTCTGTGTTTATGGAGATGGAGAAGCTTTTTTTAAAAAAAAAATATGGGAAAGAGGAGAGAATGAAAAAGTCAGTCCTACGTACGCAGTTGTGCCAACGGCATTGTGCGCGACCTCAGGAGATGGCCGGGCTCAACATCCTGTTGTTTTTCCCACCACCGGCACCAGGAAAAAGCTGGGTTTTGTAAATACAAATTCTCAAAATCACCAGCCCCCTCCCCCTTGTCCATGTTGGGCTATTTCCTGGCCAACACCCCCTCCCCATCCAGCCTCTAAAACACCTGTTTTAAAGGAAGTGATATTTCACACAAAAAGGAAAAAAAAGAGGGTGGGTGAGTGTTAATTTCTATCCCAGGTCAAGACTATAAAAAGACCAAAAAAAGAGGGGAGATCCCGTATTTTATTTTATTTAACCCACCCCTTGGATTCAAATTAGATGGTTTACCATGAGAGAAATTAAATTGACCTGATCTGGAGTGTAGTACTGCAGGTGGCCACTAGGAGGAAGCAAAGTGATCGTCTCTGTTTCTGTCTGTCTGTTTCTTTCCCTCTATGTTTCTCTGCCTGTCTCTCTCTCTCTCTCTCTCTCTCTCTCTCTCTCTCTCTCTCTCTCTCTCTCTGTGTGTGTGTGTGTGTGTGTGTGTGTGTACATGTGTGTGTGTGTCCCTCCCTCTCTGCCCCCCTCTTTCGTTGAAGCCCTCTAGTGGTTGTCTTGATTTTTGCAGCTCAGAACTGGCAGTTGGAGGAGACCCTTTGAGAGAAATGAAATTGAACAGATGTGGAGTGCAGTACTGCAGGAGACCACTAGGGGGAAAGCAAAGTGTCTGTTTCTCCCTCTCTTTGCGACCCCCCCTAGTGGTTGCCTTGCAACTCAGATCTGGCAGGTCCAGGAGATACTTTGTGGTCCGCTTTTGATGGAAGCATCTGGAATGCAAATGGCAGGGCCCGTTTCCCCCTTTGCGCATCAGGGTGGGGGTTGTTGTTATTGTAGTTCCCTTTGTTATCTCCAAGAGGGAAGCTGAGACAGGTGGCATCCAGGGAATTCAAGGCCAGGGAAAGGAAGCCAGGGGGAGGGGCCGCCCGGATTTCCATGTTTATTGTTGTGTTCTGTTGTGCCTGCTGGTTCCTTTTGATCACAAGGTGTGTTTAGAAGTCACAACAGGCTGCTGGCATTTCTTCCCTTCCTGGGATTCAAAGACAGGCTGAATGATTCCTATTAAACTATTACTATTATTGCTGATTGCATAGTCAGCCAGATGTTTACACTGGATTTGGCATTTTTATTTACCTAACAAATCCTTCTCAAGGATCTAGGATAGGCATAAATTATTATTTTGATCAGGGGTTCCCAAACTTGGCAACTTTAAGACTTGTGGACTTCAATTCCCAGAATTCAACAATGCATGGCTGGCTGGGGAATTCTGGGAGTTGAAGTCCAAACCACTTAAAGTGCCTAAGATTGAGAAACACTGCTGTACATCCTTGATGGCCAACTAGGGCCCCTTTATGATCTGTGGACTTCAACTCCCACAATTCCTGAGCTGGCTGGCTAACTGGGGAATTCTGGGACTTGAAGTCCACATTTCTTGAGATTGAAAAATATCTGGTATAGAAGACAAAATAGACCTGCTCCAGTATTTTTCTAGAGAACAGAAGAAATGAGATTTAGTTTACAGTGCCAGGAATGAATTTTAGTTGGATATTCTGGATATTTTTTATTTTTTTTAACCCCCCCGTTATTATATTTATAAATGAGGTGGTAAACATCTCTAATGTTTCTTCCTTCTTCTATTTCTACCTCCACAACAATCCTGTAGGGTGGATTGAGCTGAGAGACAGTAACCCAAAGTAACTCAGCTGGGACTAGAACTCTCAATCTCCTTGTGATTGGCCCTGTCATCCTGTTGGTTTTCATGCCTAAGATGGCACTAGAATTCACAGTCTCCTGGGGGTTGGCCTAAAGTCAACCAACCAGCTTTCATGGCTAAGGTGGGACTAGAACTCACTCTCTCCTGGTGAATGGACCAAAGTCAACCAACCAGCTTTCATGGCTAAGGTGGGACTAGAACTCATTGTCTCCTGGGGATTGGCCTAAAGTCAACCAACCAGCTGTCATTCCTAAGGTGGGACTAGAACTCTGTCTCCTGCTGATTGGCTCAAAGTCAACCAGCCAGCTTTCATGGCTAAGGTGGGACTGGAACCCAGTCTCCTGCTGATTGGCTGAAAGTCACCCAGCTGGCTTTCATGCTAAGATGGGGCTCAAACTCACTACCTACTGGTCTCTAGCCTGGTGCTTTAACCACTAGACCAAACTGCACCTTCCAAGTCTAGGTTGATCCTTGCATTTTCATGATAAGGTTTTCTGAAGCGATTCACCCTTGTTTCCTCTCTAGGGCTGAGAGAGAAGGGCTGGTCCAAAATGACTCAGCTGATTTTGCACTAACTTGGGATCTGAACTCATATTTTCCCATTCGCTAGTGTGGTGCCTTCACCTATGCACCACATGGACTGACTTATGACTGGATTTTGGCCAAAAGTCCTAGCAGCAACAGTTGATCCACAGACTGTCTCAGGAAACAACAGATTCTCCTACCGTGAATGTGTTTAAATGGTGCCAGGTAGCTTCTATAGACATGAATTCTTGGATTGAGCTGGGGTTGGATGAGATGATCTACCAAATCCAATTTCTCTTTCAGTGAGAACTACTTGCCTCTAGAAGTTGTGGCTGTTCCGTCACTGAAGGCTTTTAAGAAGAGTCTGTGTCGTGTCCGTTCGGCAGGGAGACCAGGAGGCAGTGACTGTGGTTTCAGCTCTTTATTAGGCCCCCGGAACCGATCTGGCTCCAAGGGAAAACTTGCGGCTTTTTATTCTGAAGCCGCGGCGGCCGCGGCCATTGGCACCACTTTGAATCTCCCGCGATTCGTATCCACCAATTGCAGGAGATTCTCAGCGGGCCAATCAGCGCGGCTCGCTAAACCAATCAGATCACCCCGCGCTTTGACCAATCAAGGTACAGAAGGTACAGAACACCCCTCCCCTCTTGGTTTGGTCCTACGTAACGTAGTCCCGTAGGTAGGTGGGGTTCCGCACTTGCCTACTGGACCTGCGCAGGTCAGTCGTTGGTTGGCTCCCGGCCGGTTCGGTCGGGTTCTCTGTGTCTCTCGGCCTCATCGATGGAACCGCCTGGTAGGCCTTGCCGGGCCGCTTGTCGCAGCTCCCTCCCGATCTACCCAGGCTGGTTGAGCTGTGGTCCTCGCTGTTCCGGCCCGGTCTTTCTGGGCTGGTCGAGCTGGCCTGGCTGCTTCTCCCTGGTGAGGCTTCGAGCTGGCTGCTTGCTGGTGAGTATGGTTGGTTTTCTTCTGGGTTTTGGTTCCCGGGGTATTCCCTCCCCTCTTGGCTTGTGTTAAGGGAATTTTCTGTGTCTGGTTGCGTGTCGGTTGTGTTTCTTGTGGCCGTTCTCGATCTTATTTGATCGATGCGATGTATCCATGCTTGTCTGTCGGTTGTTTGCAGCCGGTACGAGTGAGGACTTGTCAGTTGGGTTATGGTTGTTGGTACCCACAGTGGGTCTCCAGTTAGGTTTTTTGCATAGACAGCATCGCCTGGCGCAAAAGACCGGTGCTTGCTGGAGGAGTTTGGGGGTTTTTCCGGGTTGTATGTGGGGTGCAGTCTGTCGAGTGGGGACCTTATTTTCCTCCCCATCAATAGCTTTGCCGGGCTTTTGTTCGTTGTTGTGTTCAGGATTATATGTTGGATAAAAAGCATTTTATTTATTTTGTCTTGGATTTCCCCGTGTTCAATTTTCTGGATGGTTTTTTTCGTGAATTGAACCATCCATTCTGCCCTTCCGTTTGCCGCTGGATACACTGGAGCTGTCAGTGCGTGTCGTATGCCCCATTCCGCTAGGAATTTTTCAAATTCTAGCGAGGTGAATTGGGGCCCGTTGTCCAACACGATGACATCTGGGAGGCCGTGGGTTGCGAATAGTTTGCAAAGTTCCTTGGTTATGGCCTCTGTGGTGGTGGATTTCATGTTGCTTACCTCCAGCCAGTTGGAGTAAGCATCTATGGTTACTAGGAATGTATGTCCCTTGGTGGGCCCGGCAAAGTCTATGTGGACGCTAGACCAGGGTCCCCTGGGGGTTTCCCATTCCCGGATCAGTGCCGCAGGAGGGCTCGGTCTGGTTTCTTGGCAGCGTTGACACCTTGCCACCCAGGCCTCGATTTGCTTATCCATCCCTGGCCACCAAGTGTAACTTCTGGCCAGGGCTTTTGTTCTACCTATGCCCGGGTGCCCCTCGTGTAACAATTCCAATACCTTTCCTTGCAGTTTTTCCGGGATAACCACCCTATCCCCCCACAGTACACACCCTTTTTGCAGTGAGAGTTCCATTTGCTGGTTCCGGAATGTTTTGAATGCTTCATCGTTGTCCTTTTCCGGCCACCCTTTCTCTACCCAATGTAACACCCGCGCCAGACGTTTGTCTTTATTGATTTCTCGGGCAATGTCTGACGCGGTTATGGGTAGATTGGGCAGAGTCCCTATGCTGAGGGTGCTCGTTGTGGATGCTGGGTCAGTGTCTAGGTCGGGTAGCGGTGAGTGGCTCAAAGCATCTGCATGTGTAATAGTCTTACCGGGTCGGTGTGTGAGCCGGTAGCTGTAGGCGGCAAGGAATTCGGACCACCTTGTCATCCTGGGAGATAAAATGTTCAGGGTGGCCCGGTTTCCTGCCAGGATGCCCAGCAACAGCTTGTGGTCCGTGATGATTGTGAAGGTGCAGCCGTAGAGGTACTCATGGAACCTCTTCACTGTTGCGACGATGGCTAGGGCCTCCTTGTCCAGCTGGCTATAGTTCCACTCCGTTTTGGTGAGTGTCCTGGAGAAGAAGGCGATGGGCGCTTCTCTTCCATCCGGGATTGTGTGGCTGAGGACGGCGCCGACGCCGAAGGATGAGGCGTCACATGTGAGGGCGAGTGGTAGGGTCTCATTGTATTGGATGAGGACGGCATCTGAGGTGAGCAGGTCCTTGGTTCTCCTGAAGGCGGCTTCCTCGCGTTTCCCCCAAGTCCAGGTATCCGCCTTGTCCAAGAGCCTATGCAAAGGCTCCGCTGCGGTCGCCTTCTGGGGCAGGAAAACATTGTAAAAATTAAGCAGTCCCAGAAATGCCTGCAGTTCTGTTTTAGTCCTGGGTGTGGGAGACTCCTTAATGGCTCTGATTTTAGTTTCAGTGGGGTGGATGCCATGCCGGTCTAGGAGGTACCCCAGGAACTTGACCCGCTCTGTGTCAAGTTGGCACTTTTCCCTCTTCACCTTTAGCCCGGTTTCCTTGAATTTGGTTAGCACCTCCCTTAGCCGACCCTCTAGTTCTCGCTGGTTGGTTGCCGACATCAGCACATCGTCGAAGTAGGGCACCACCCCCTTGATGCCTTGCAAGAGTCTCTCCATGAGGCTCTGGAAAATTCCAGGCGCCACGCTGACTCCGAACTGGAGTCGGTTACATCGGAAAGCTCCCCGGTGGGTGACTATGGTTTGCACCTCCGTGGTTTCTGCGTCGACCTGCAGCTGTTGGTATGCTTGGGCCAGGTCGAGCTTCGCAAAAACCTTGCCTCCCCCCAGTGAGTAGAAGGTGCTGCACTACTGGGACAGGGTAGGCGCTTTGTTGCAAGGCGCAATTTAGGGTGGCCTTATAGTCCCCACAGATTCTCACCGACCCATCGGGCTTGACTGGGGTGACTATTGGGGTGTCCCACTGGGTGTGGTCAATTGGTTGTAGGACCCCTTGCTTGACGAGCTTGTCAATTTGCTCGTCAATTTTTGGCCAGAGTGCAAAAGGTACCCGCCGTGGTTTTAGGCGTCTCGGGGGAATGTTAGGGTCTAGGCTGAAGGAGATGGGGGGCCCTCAGTACTTGCCTTGGGTGCTGTCGAACACTTCCTGGAAATCCCGTGCCAGTTGCTGCTCCCAATCGGTCTCGGCGATGTGGTTGATGCCCGTGACTTCGATGCCAAGCAGCGCGAACCATTGCAGTCCCAAAAGGCTGGTCTGGTCTCGGTCCATGATTGTTAGGAGAAGCTTTGCCATGCGGCCCTTAAATGTTACTTTGAATTGTCCGGTTCCGACTTCCGGGATGCGGTTTCCCTGGTAGTCTTTGATTATTAGTCTCTGGTTCTCCAGTCCCTTCTTGTGGATGGTAGGCACCAAGCGTTTGATTTCTTGTCAGGCGACCATGGAGAGGTAGGACCCGGAGTCCACCTCCATCCTGCATGGCTTTCCTTCAATGCCTACCTCCACGTAGACTTTTCGGGCATCGGTGGTTGATGCGTGGCCAATGATGACCGTCTGGTGGGTTTCCTCCTTCCGCCGGGTCTCTCCACCTCGTCGGGTTCGCCCGCTCCGGTCCCATCGGCTGTCGGCTGAGTGATCTCTGGCTCTGGGGGGTGTGCTGTCCCGTCTCTGCTCGCTGTGGTCCCGCCGTCTGGAGCTGTAGGCTTTCTTTAGTCGGCAGACATGGGCGATGTGGCCCTTTTTGTCGCAATGCCGGCAGACAGCATCGAAGAAACGGCACTCCGATCTCAGGTGGTTGCCTCCGCAACCGGCACACGCGGTCCCCGACTTACGACCCCGCCAATTGCACTGGTTGCGTCCCGTCTGGAGCCGGTGGATTTCCTCCTCATCGTCCGAGGTGTCGGAGGCGGAGTGGAATTCGCCATGGTGGGTGGTGGTCTCACGGTGACTTGCTTCCGGTTGGGCCTCGGTCGCCCGTCCTGAGTTGGTGGTCGCGGTGCGGTCCCTGGCGTCCGATCTCCGCATGCAGTTCACCGACTTCCGGGTAGCCTCAGCTGCAGTGGCTTCAGCGATGGCGTCGGCGAGGGCGATGTCACCTTTGGCCATCAGTCGGCTCTGGAGGACTGGATCCCGAAGTCCGAGCACGACTCGGTCCCGTAGGGCCTCGTCCATGTTGGAGAATCCGCACATGCCTCCTAGGTTCCGCAACTTGGCAACAAAGTCGCTGATGCTTTCGCCCGGTCTCTGGTCCTGCTGGTAGAAGTTGTGCCGCCTGATGAGGGTGAGCACGGCGGGGGCATAGTGGTTGCGGAGCAAAGGCTCGAGGTCGTTCCAGTTCATTGCTTTGACGTCGGCCGGTTTCGCGAGGGCTTTCCCCATCTTGAACACTGCGGGCCCGCAGTGTGTCAGGAAAACGGCTCGTTTTTTCGGCCCGGTGGCGTCCTTCATGTTGCTGCATTCGAGGAACATGAGGAATCTGTCCATGTAGGATTCCCAGTCCTCGCTAGCGGGGTTGAAGGGCGCGGGCGGAGCGATGCTGGCCATCTTGTCGGTCTTGCTTCCGGTGGACATGTGCTCGATGGGGTTCAGCCTTGGGATCCCACCTTTGTCGCCAGTGTTGTGTCCGTTCGGCAAGGAGACCAGGAGGCAGTGACTGTGGTTTCAGCTCTTTATTAGGCCCCCAGAACCGATCTGGCTTCAAGGGAAAACTTGCGGCTTTTTATTCTCAAGCCGCCGCGGCCACGGCCAATAGCACCGCTTTGAATCTCCCGCGATTCGTATCCGCCAATCGCGGGAGATTCTCAGCGGGCCAATCAGCACGGCTCGCTAAACCAATCAGATCACCCCACGCTTTGACCAATCAAAATGCGGGGTTTCAAGAATGCTAATGAAGGTACAGAACAGTCTGGACAGGCCGTTTGTCTGAAATGGTATAGGGCCTACTGCTTGAGCAGTGGGGGATGGACTAGAAAACCTCCAAGGCTCCTTCCAACTCTGGCACTCTGTTATTCTGTCAAATGGTGCTGGATGACTTCTGTAGACATGGATTCCTGGATTGAGTGAGAGGGTTGAAATAGATGATCTTCCGAATCCAATTTCCTATCAGTGAGAACAATTAATCAGCGAGAGCAACTTTGTCTTGAGAAGCACCAGTGGAGATTATTTTCACCAGAGATTGTACAGCCAGATTTAGCTCCAGAATGGTACAAGTCTCCTGCTCCAGCAGGGGGTTGGACTAGAAGACCTCCAAGGTCCCTTCCAACTCTTGCTATTCTGTATTTTAAGATCGTAGGACTGCTTGGCTCAACCAAAAACGCTGGACCAAAACTACCCAGTTCCTTTGATGCTAATCTGTTGTGTGAAGTCTGCCATCCGGGTGACCAGGTGGGGTAGGGAGGCAATATTCATCCTCGGGAGAGGACAATTGGGGAGGGAAGGTGGGGGGTAGCTTGAAAGAAATTAACTGATTCACTTGGGGAGGGGCAGTGGAACACACAAATTGCAAAGCGGCACGACTCGTTTGGGGAATTCTGTTTTCATTAATCCAAGCTTTTCCAGATGTGGCGTCCGGTTTGGCTTCAAAGCTTTCGGGCCTGCAAGTTCAGACGGAGCCATGACAGTGAGTAACGAAACAAAACGATTGTTGATGTCTGGAAAGACCCCAAAAAATATTAAAAACAAAAAAAGCCTCCGTCCCCTCATGCCTGGCCCGCAGGCCGCCTCATCATCGCCCATTTGTGCGGTCCGATGGTCTCCATGCTATGGGCCATGTGCTAACAACATGGCACAAGGGGAGGGAGGACTTGTTCAGAAAGGCTCAGGGAAGAGGGCGGGGGCCTCCTTCCCACAATGGCACATGGGTTGTGAACTTGGTGTGTGTGTGTGGGGGGGGAGCTCGGGAGAAGCAGGCCGTTCCTCTCGGGAGGGATTCATAATGGTTTGGCCGCCTGCCTGTCGTTTATTTTATTTTATTTTATTTTGTGACAGCCGCTCCCGCGGCCCCACGATTGGCAACAGAGCCATGTGGATGCAAGGTGCCCGGTTCTCGGCGGGATTCTTTTTCAGCAATTCCGGGGGGGGGGAGGAAGCAGGATTCACCAGGCCCGGCCCCCCGTTGACAAGGAGGGGACTTTGGTGGCTTACGAACCGTGTGGCCTCCCTCGAAGCCTCCTGCCCCCCCCCCAGGGAGGACAGCCACCCACCAACTTTGATTTAGGGTGGGGAAGAGAGAATGGTATTTCATTCCGTTATTCTATTAGGATTCTATACGGGGAGTTCTCAGCGTACGGGCGCAATTGAGCGTGAAATTTCTGTTGCTAAGTGAGATATTTTGATCCGTTTTACCCCCTTTCTAGCCACCCTTGTTAGCCAATTTGGCTTTTTGGTAAAAGCATGATGGTAGATTTGATTTTGGGGGGGGGGAATTGTAGGAAGTTAGCACCCACCCCTCTCCTAGAAAATTGAAATGTCCTAGGAAATATGAAAAAGGCAGATTATTTCCCCTAAAAACGAGTAGAAACTCAGAAGCAGAAACTCACCTCAGAAGCAGAAGCTCCCCCACCATTGTTAATGGGTGGCCCATTAAGGCCTGGGCCAGAATACTTTACATCACAAAGATCTCCAGGTAAAGCTACAGCAATTGCTCAAAAGCCCTTTCAGTGCATCATCATCCAGCAAGGCTCAACCAAGCCTGGAACTCAGGACGGGCTACAGAGTTGCCCCCGCGTGGCCTCATGGGAGTCTGACAACCAATTAGAAACAAGCTCCAATTCAAATCCCAACAAAGGTTATAAAAGCCAGGCACTCTCAGCACCTCAGCACCTTTTTTGATCTGTTTCTTCAGCTTCCTTTTCACTCTGGAGCTGCAGGCCATGTGGTCCTCCTGTCCACCATTAAACCTTCCAAACAGCCTCCATGTTTCCAGCGTCTTTTTCCCCACTTGGAATTGAACCCAGAAGGATATTTCTTCTAACAACTTAATGTTAGATGTTGCTTTTTGGGAAAAGCACAGTGCTAGATTTGGCTATTTGGGAAAAGCACGGCACTAGATTTGGCTATTTGGGAAAAGCACGGCACTAGATTTGGCTATTTGGGAAAAGCATAGTGCTAGATTTGATTCTTTGGTGGAGGGAAATAATGTTAGATGTTGTTTTTTGGGACAAGCACGGCACTAGATTTGATTCTTTGGGAAAAACATAACGTTAGATGTTGCTTTTTGGGAAAAGCACGATGGTAGATTTGGCTTTTTAGGAAAAGCATGGTGCTAGATTTGATTTTTTTTGGGGGGGAAATATAATGTTATTAGATGTTGCTTTTTGGGGAAAGCACAGCACTAGATTTGATTTTTTGGGAAAAACAATGTTAGATGTTGCTTTTTGGGAAAAGCGTGGTGCTAGATTTGATTTTTTGGGGAAAAAACATAATGTTAGATGTTGCTTTTTGGGGAAATCATGGTGCAAGATTTGGCTTTTTAGGAAAAGCATGATGATAGATTTGGCTTTTTAGGAAAAGCACAATGATAGATTTGGCTTTTTGGGAAAAGCAGGGTGCTGGACTTGGCTTTTTGAATGTGCCCAGGCAGCCCTGAGCTAGGCCTTCCAGGGAGACATGAATGTGCCAGAGCTGTTTTTTGGCATACACTGGTGGCGTCTATTTTTTTTTTTAAAAAAAGTATGTCTTTCTCCGATCCTCTGCAGACTGCTGGAAGATGTCCGTGGGGTTTTCTTGGCAGGAGCAGAGAGAGAACTTGCTTGCTTTCTTCCCGGATGGCTTTTCAACTTCCCCGTCTAGCCTGCAGCCTTGAGATTTTTCTCACGGTCTCCCCACCCCCCACCCCCATCTTACAAATCCTGACTAGGTCTGACACCCCCCCCCCCCGGGAACCGTTTCAAGAGCGGCCAAGGTGGGCGAGGTGTTATGACCGCCACATGAAAAGGCCCTGCTGGTTTCAAGGAGTCTCCAGCCCATTGATGTGAATGAAGTCCCTTCCTGCCTAGCGCCAGTGTAATAATACGAGGTCTGGCCAAACAATGGAGTGAGAAGGTGCATGGACGTTTACATCTTAGATGGTTCAACTCAGATTTGCATCCTGCCTTTCCTACAGGGTGTGTGTGTGTGTGTGTGTGTGTGTGTGTGTGTGTGTGTGTGTGTGTGAAATCAGAATAACAGAACAAGGGACCTTGCAGATCATCTAGTCCAGGGGTCATTGCCAACCTTTTAGACTTCAGGGACCACCAAACTCATAATTTTAAATCCCGCGGACCAGAGACCCTGGGAAACCCCCCCCCCCCCAAAAAAAAAGTCTGCAGGAAAATTCCCCACGCCATTTTCCTATCGATTAATCATTCTTTATTTGGGATCGCAGGATACCGTCTCCAGCTCCATTCTTAGCGGGAGAGAGAGAGGGAGAGAGAGACTTTTGGCTTCATGCAAGGAAAGCAGCAGAAGTAGCAGAAGTCTTTCTTTCTTTCCCCCAAACTCCGCCAGAAATGAGTCTTTGTGAGACTTGTCATGCCGGTGCAGCCTCATGGAGCAGGAGGCCTTGCAGGGTCCCAAAGACTCATTTCTGGCGGAGTTTGGGGGAGAGAAAGAAAGACTTTCGCTGCTTTCCTTGCATGCAGCCATAAGCAGAAGAAGAAAGAAGTGGAAAGAAGCAGCCCGATGGCCAGGCCAGGCACATGGGTGGAGTGGGACAAGTCCCCCCCCCACCCTTTCCCCCCTCCCCTCACTCCCTTGTGTTGTTTGCAATGCAAGCGACACAAGCTTTGTGTTCCTGTGGGCCATGTGGGCAGCGCAGCCTTGTGTTCCCTCCCAGCCTGGATTAATTGCTTTGGGGGTGACATTTCTCTGCAGACCACCAAAATTTTCTCATGGACCACCAGTGGTCCCCAGTCCACTGGTTGGCGACCACTGATCTAGTCCAAGCCCCTGCCCAAGCAGGAGACCAGTGGCAGCCTAATCTCTTCTTGAAAAGTTCCAGCGATGAAGCTCCCACAACTTCTAAATAACAGGATAATAAGAGAACAACAGAGTTGGAAGGGAGCTTGTAAGGTCATCTAGTCCAACCCCTGCCCTGCCCGAACAGGTGACCCTACACAATTTCTGACAGATGGCTTGGTGGGTGTGACTTGGCTTGGTGGGCATGGCAGGGGAAGGTTACTACAAAATCCCCCTTCCCTCCCCACCCCACTGACCTGCTTTCCAGCTCCATTCTCCTGTGCAGGGCAACCAAAGAAGACCCAGCCAATCAGCTGGGACTCAATGGGAGGCAGAGAATAGATAGGGTTGGCGGGACCTGTCAGACGTGGGATTTGCAGTTCTCCAAACTACTCAAAATTTCCGCTACCGGTTCTCCAGAACTGGTCAGAACCTCCTGGATTCTACCTCTGGTCTGTTCTCAGGGAATTTCTATCTCTGCTATTCAATACCATATTCTTTCATTATTTCTACTAGAGATTAATTTAATCCAGTGTTCAACTGATTTCAGGTGCTACAAAAAACTCCTTTAGAAGGGTGTTTCTCAGCCTCAGGCACCTTAACCTGTGTGGACTTCAACTCCCAGAATTCTGACAGTTGCAGTCCATACCTGCTGGCTTAAGGAATTGTGGGAGTTGGAGTCGATACATGCTGGTTGGGGAATTCTGGAAGCTGCAATCCATGCATGCTGTCGTGTTCTCGGAAATGATGCCAGGAGTCGGTGACTTCAAATCATGCTCTTTTATTTGTGTAGAAACCGAACTGGCGCTATGGCAAAAGTTCACGGCTTTTATTCCTTTAGCCGCCGCGGCCGCGACCAATGGCACCGCTTTGAATCTCCCGCGATTCAAATAGACCAATCGCGGGAGATTCTTAGCGAGCCAATCGGCGCGGCTCGCCTAACCAATCAGAGTGCCCCGCGCTTTGGCCAATCAAAGCGCGGGGATCTCAAGAATGCTAATGAGGGGACAAAACACCCCTCCCCTCTTGGTTTAGTCCTTACGTCGCGTAGTCCCGTAGGTAGGCGGGGCTCTGTCTTAGCCTACTGGACCTGCGCAGCTCAGTCGTAGGTTGGATCCCGGCCGGTTCGGTCGGGGTCTCTGCTTCTCCGGATGCCGTCGTGGGAACCGGCTGGTCGGTCGGGCCGGGCCACTCTCCGTAGCTCCCTCCTGGGCTTCCCGGGTTGGTTGAGCTGCGGGTTTCGCCGCTCCCGCTCGGTCTCCCCGGGTCGGTCGAGCTGGCCTGGCTGTCTCTTCCTGGCGAGGGGTCGTGCTGGCTGCTTTCCGGTAAGTATGGTTGGTTTATTCTTCTTTGGTTTTGGTCCCCTGGGTATCCCCTCCCCCCTTGGTTTGTGTTGTGGGGGTTGGTTTCGCCTGCTTGTGCATCGGTGGTCTCTTGGGTGGTCATCCTCGACCTTAATTGGTCGATGTGGCGTTTCCACGCTCGTCCGTCTGCTGTTTGTAGCCGGTACGAGTGTGGGCCTGTTATTTGTGTGATGACGGCCGGTACCCATAATGGGTCTCCCGTCAGGTTTTTTGCGTACACGGAGTCGCCTGGTGCGAAAGTTCGGTGTTTGCTGGTTGAGTCTGGGGGCTTCTCCGGGTTATACGTGGGGTGTAATCTGTTGAGTGGGGACCTTAATTTCCTCCCCATTAACAGTTCGGCTGGGCTCTTATTCGTTGTGGTATTTGGGGTTATGTGTTGGGTGAAGAGTAATTTATTTATTTTATCCTGGATCTCCCCGTGGTCTATTTTCCGGATGGTTTTCTAAGTGAATTGCACCATCCGTTCCGCCTTACCGTTCGCCGCCGGGTGCGCCGGTGCTGTCAGCGCGTGTCGGATGCCCCTTTCCGCAAGGAATTTTTCGAATTCTAGCAAGGTGAATTGGGGCCCGTTGTCGGAAACGACGATGTCTGGGAGGCCGTGCGTTGCAAAGAGTTTGCCGAGTTCCTTGATCACGGCCTCCGTGGTTGTTGTTCTCATGTTGCTTACCTCCAGCCAGTTGGAGTAAGCGTCTACTATTATAAGGAAGGTGTGTCCTTTTGTGGGCCCGGCAAAGTCTATGTGGATCCTAGACCAAGGTCCCCTTGGGGTTTCCCACTCTAGGACGGATGCTGTGGGTGGGCTTGGCCTAGTTTCCTGGCATCGTTGGCACTTTGCTACCCATGTCTCAATCTGTTTGTCCATCCCTGGCCACCAAGCGTAACTTCTGGCCAGGGCTTTAGTCCTAACGATGCCAGGGTGCCCCTCGTGTAATAGTTCCAGAACCTTCCCTTGTAGTTTTTCTGGAATGACCACCCTATCCCATAGTATGCACCCTTTTAATAACGAGAGTTCCGTTTGCCGGTTCCGGAATGTTTTGACGGACTCGTCGTTGTCCCTTTCCGGCCACCCTTTCTCTACCCAATGCAACACCCGCGCCAGACGTTTGTCTTTATTAGTCTCTCGGGCAATGTCTGACGCAGTTATGGGTAGGTTGGGTGGAGTCTCTATGCTGAGGGTGGTCGTCGTGGGTGCTGGGTCGGTGTCAGGTTCCGGTAGCGGCGAGCGGCTTAAGGCGTCTGCATGGGAGATCGTCTTACCCAGTCTGTGTATGAGTCCGTAGTTGTAGGCCGCCAGGAACTCGGACCACCTTGTCATTCGGGGAGACAGAATGTTCGGGGTGGCCCGGTTTCCTGCAAGGATTCCCAGCAGCGGCTTGTGGTCAGTTATGATGGTGAAAGTCCGGCCGTAGAGGTACTCATGGAATCTTTTTATGGCGGCAACGATAGCCAGAGCCTCTTTGTCCAGCTGGCTGTAGTTCCACTCCGGTTTGGTGAGGGTCCTTGAAAAGAACGCGATGGGTGCTTCTTTTCTATTGGGGAGGGTATGGCTGAGGACAGCGCCGATGCTGAAGGATGATGCGTCGCATGTGACGGCCAGGGGTAGGGTCTCGTTGTACTGTATAAGGACGGCGTCCGAAGTGAGGAGGTCCTTTGTTCTCTGGAAGGCGGCTTGCTCGCGTTTCCCCCAAGTCCAGGTCACCGCCTTGTCCAGGAGCCTATGCAAAGGCTCCGCCACCATCGCCTTTTGGGGCAGGAAAACATTGTAAAAGTTAAGTAGCCCCAGGAATGCCTGTAGCTCCGTCTTCGACTTGGGTGTGGGGGCTTCTTTGATGGCCTTGATTTTTTTGTTTGTGGGGTGAATGCCGTGACGGTCTAGGAGATATCCTAGGAATTCAACCCGTTCCATGTATAATTGGCATTTCTCCCTCTTTACCTTGAGCCCGGTCTCTTTGAATTTGGTTAGGACCTCCCTTAGGCGACCCTCTAGTTCGGCTTGGTTGGTTGCCGACACTAAGACGTCGTCGAAGTACGGTACCACCCCCTTGATGCCTTGTAATAGTCTTTCCATTAGGCTTTGGAATATTCCCGGTGCCACGCTGACTCCGAATTGGAGCCGGTTGCATTTAAATGCTCCCCGGTGGGTGACTATGGTTTGCGCTTCTGCTGTTTCCTCGTCGACTGGCAACTGTTGGTATGCCTGGGCGAGGTCGAGTTTGGCGAAAACCTTGCCCCCTCCCAGTGAATGCAGTAGGTGTTGCACTACTGGGACGGGGTAGGCGCTTTGTTGCAACGCGCCATTTATGGTGGCCTTATAGTCCCCACAGATCCTCACCGACCCATCGGGCTTGATCGGGGTGACTATGGGGGTCTCCCACCGGGCGTGGTCTATTGGCTGTAGGACCCCTTGTTTGACAAGCTTGTCAATTTGCTCGTCTATCTTGGGTTTAAGTGCGAATGGCACCCACCTTGGTTTCAGGCGTTTTGGGGGGACGTTTGGGTCTAGGTTGAATGATATAAGGGGCCCTCGGTACTTGCCTAGGTTTCCGTCGAAGACTTCTTGGAATTCCCGGGCCAGTTGTTGCTCCCAGCTGTCGTCGGTGACGTGGTCGATTCCCGTGACTGCGATGCCGAGCGGGGCGAACCATTGCAGTCCCAGTAGGCTTGGGCGGTCGCGATCGACGATTGTCAGGGGAAGCTTTTCGGTGCGCCCTTTGTATGTTATGTTTAACTGTCTGGTTCCGACTACCGGGATGCAGTTTCCCTGGTAGTCCTTTACAATTAGTCTCTGGCTGTCTAGGCTT
This sequence comes from Hydrophis major, assembly GCA_033807585.1. Lineage (NCBI taxonomy): Eukaryota > Metazoa > Chordata > Lepidosauria > Squamata > Elapidae > Hydrophis > Hydrophis major. The sequence continues at coordinate 258,981,251 of CM066330.1, forward strand.
TTCCTTTGGATGGTAGGCACCAAGCACTTTATTTCTTGCCATGCTATCATGGAGAGGTAGGACCCAGAGTCCACCTCCATTTTGCATGGCTCGCCCTCGATGCCTACCTCCACGTAGACCTTCCGGGCATCATTGGTTGTGGCGTGGCCGATGGTGACCGTCTGATGGGTCTCCTCTCTTCGCCGGTTATCGCCGCCTCGTAGGGATCGTCCGTTCCGGTCCCATCTGTTGTCAGAGGGGCGATCTCTGGTCCGGGGTGGTGTGCTCTCCCTCCTCCGTTCGCTCTGGTCCCATCGGGGCGGGCTGCAGTTCTTTTTGAGGCGGCAGACGCGGGCAATGTGTCCCTTCTTGTCACAATGCCGGCAGATCGACTCGAAAAACTGGCATTCGAACCTGGGGTGGTCGCCTCCGCAACTGGCACAGTTGGTCCTTGACTTACAACCCCGCCGGTTCCGTGGGTCGCGGCCTGCCTGGAGGCGATGAATTTCCTCCTCTTCGTCAGAAGTGCCCGATGCCGAGTGGAAATCGCCCTGGTGGGTGGTCGTCTTGGGTTGGGCCTCGGCCGACCTTGCAGGGTGGTTGTTTCCGCTGCGGTCCCCAGCGTTCGGTCGGCGCATGCGGTCAGTGGATGTTCGGGTCGCTTCGGCGGCTGCGGCTGCGGTGAGGGTGTCTGCAAGGCTGATGTTGCCCTTGGCCATCAGCCGGCTCTGGAGGACGGGGTCCCACAGGCCGAGCACAATTCGGTCTCGCAGGGCGTCGTTCAGGTTGTCGAATTCGCACAGCCCCCTAGGTGCCGTAGTTCGGCGACGAAGTCGCTGAAACTCTCACCCGACCGTTGGTCCCAACGGTAGAATTCGTTGCGTCGGATCAGGATGGGTACCTCTGGAGCGTAGTGCCGCCGAAGTATTGGCTCGAGGACGTCCCAGTCCATCTCGGTCGCATCGGCAGGTTTGGCAAGTGCCTTGGCCATCTTGAATACCTCGGTCCCGCAGTGGGTCAGGAAGACGGCGCGCTTCATGGGGCCGGTGGCGTCCTTCAGATCGCTGCACTCGAGGAACATGCGGAATCGGTCGGAGTACGATTCCCAGTCCTCGGTGGCGGGGTTGAAGGGTGCAGGAGGTGCGATTTTCGCCATCGTGGAGATTCGTCTGGCTTCCGTCGGACACGTGGTTCGGTTCAGGGTCTGGATTCCACCTTCGTCGCCAGTGTCGTGTCCTCGGAAATGATGCCAGGAGTCGGTGACTTCAAATCATGCTCTTTTATTTGTGTAGGAACCGAACTGGCGCTAGGGCAAAAGTTCGCAGCTTTTATTCCTTTAGCCGCGGCGGCTGCGACCAATGGCACCGCTTTGAATCTCCCGCAATTCGAATAGACCAATCGCGGGAGATTCTTAGCGAGCCAATCGGCGCGGCTCGCCTAACCAATCAGAGTGCCCCGCGCTTTGGCTAATCAAAGAGCGGGGATCTCAAGAATGCTGATGAGGGGACAGAACACATGCTGTCAAAAGAATTCTGGGAGATGAAGTCCATGCATGCTGTCAAAGGAATTCTGGGAGAGGAAGTCTATACATGCTGGCTAGGGAATTCTGGGAATTGGAGTCTATATACGCTTGCTAAGGAATTCTGGGAGAGAAAGTCTATACATGCTGTCAAAGGAATTCTGGGAGAGGAAGTCCATGCATGCTGTCAAAGGAATTCTGGGAGAGGAAGTCCATACATGCTGTCAAAGGAATTCTGGGAGAGGAAGTCTATACATGCTGGCTAGAGAATTCTGGGAATTGGAGTCTATATACGCTTGCTAAGGAATTCTGGGAGATGAAGTCCATACATGCTGTCAAAGGAATTCTGGGAGAGGAAGTCTATACATGCTGGCTAGGGAATTCTGGGAATTGGAGTCTATATATGCTTGCTAAGGAATTCTGGGAGATGAAGTCCATGCATGCTGTCAAAGGAATTCTGGGAGAGGAAGTCTATACATGCTGTCAAAGGAATTCTGGGAGAGGAGGTCCATATATGCTGTCAAAGGAATTCTGGGAGAGGAAGTCCATACATGCTGTCAAAGGAATTCTGGGAGAGGAAGTCTATACATGCTGGCTAGGGAATTCTGGGAATTGGAGTCTATATATGCTTGCTAAGGAATTCTGGGAGAGGAAGTCCATGCATGCTGTCAAAGGAATTCTGGGAGAGGAAGTCTATACATGCTGGCTAGGGAATTCTGGGAATTGGAGTCTATATACGCTTGCTAAGGAATTCTGGGAGATGAAGTCCATGCATGCTGTCAAAGGAATTCTGGGAGTTGAAGTCCACACAGCTTAAAGCTTCTCGAGGGTGAGAAACACTATTTTGCAAATATCAGCCAGTTGGACTGGAAAATAGCAATTAAGAACTGCAGTGCTCTTATTAAGCAGAAAATGTGGGCATTAATGTTTGAATTAGAAGGAGGGGAGGACATTTTTCTTCCCCATATCCCCACCTCTACCCGCTGGGTTGCCATTTCAAAAGGCACATTCCAGAGACAAAACAACACAGGACTGTTTCTGAAATCCAGCCAGAAGCTGGCAGGGACCTGTTTTGCCTGACTTAATAGGATAGGTAGAAAAACACTCCAGTGGAGCTGAGGATACTCAAAGCAAAGCCAGCACTGTTGACATTTGAAAGCCAGAGGTTCAGAAGGAAGCGTTTGGTATGTATGCACCCTGCGTGGTGGATGGGGAAGTGGAAAGAGAGCAGACAGTTTTTCAAAAGAGGCAGATAGTATTTAAGGCATCAGGCTGGGAACCAGGAGACCGGGAGTTCGAGTTCTATCTTAGGCATGAAAGCTGCCTAGGTTACTTTGGGCCAGTCACCAGGAGACCGGGAGTTCTAGTTTTGCCTTAGAGATGAAAGCCAACTGGGTGACTTTGGGCTCTTATCCCAAACAACCGCACGGGATATTATTGTGGGGGAAATAGGAGGTGGAATTAGGTACATTCTCCACCTTGAATTATTTATAAAAAATAATGAAGGTGGGATTAAAAATCGTTTTTTAAGGTCTAAATCTCTAAAGTGTGTGTTGGGGGTGCTTTAAAATCCATGCAGCAGGGAATGCAATGTTGGCACAAAAGAAAACCTGTGCCTCTCCATTTAGTTGCAATAACAGTACCACACCCCTGCTCATTGTTCAAAAGATAATGTAAATTTGTTGTCCAGAGTCCTTTGCTTATGATAAAACTCCCAAATAAAACCAACCATTAAACACCTCCATGTTCAAAGCACTGGGCTACAAGGTGCTATTAGTATGATAAGGGTGAGGAAGAAGAAGACGGATCAAGAACGTTGCAACTGAAAAATGCATTTATCTTGCAATAAACGTCAAAAGGATTGAGCAGGTTGACCTGTGCAGTTTTAAGAATTGTTGAGAAGGCAGAAGGAAATCAAACCAGCTGTCAATCATTGGGCAAAGGCCTTCGTCAAAGGAGGGAACTGCTTTCTATAAAAGGTTGAAAAGATTATAAATAAATATTATAAATTATTCCGTAAAATAATTTGCCTATGTGAGCTGGGTTGCTGAACACCCCCATTCCAAAACGCTGGACTTTCTCTGTAACTATAAATGTTAATTGAACATCAGATCCTTCCTTCCTTGCCTGTCACATAAAAAGCTCTTGCTTTAATACAGATATCCTCGACTTACAACCTTTTTGTTTAGTGACCATTCGAAGTTACAACGGCACTGAAAAAAGTGACTTGTAGGATCACATTTCACACAATGATTAAGCATTATTGGAACAAGTGAATCTGTGTCAGGGGTGGTTTATCTTTGGAGAAGGGAAACTATCTGGAGATTCCAGGGGAAATGGGCTGGGGCGTTCTCTTCCCGTGTTCATTCTGCTATCTCAGTTTTGCTGATTATGTCACCAGTCCTCAAGACTTTGTCCCCTTGCAATTCCCTACCTGACGGAGAATCATGACAAGGCATTTTTATTTGGGTCACTTCAATGTTCCCTTTGTACACAGTCAGAAATTAAGGTAACGTCTCTCCTGAGTCAAAACCCAGTTCTACTTATTTACGTCTCTTAGAATAACACAGTTGGAAGGGATCTTGGAGGTCCTCTAGTCCAACCCCCTGCTTAGACATGAAACCCTACACGACTTCAGACAAATCGTTGTCCATTCTCTTCTTAAAACCTTCCAGTGTTGGACCATTCACAGTTTCTGGAGGCAAATTGTTCCACAGATTAATTGTTCTCACTGTCAGAAAATTCCTCCTTAATTCTAGGTTGCTTCTCTCCTGGATTAGTTCCAATCTGTTGTTTCTTGTCTTGCCTTCAGGTGCTTTGGAAAATAGGTTGACCCCCGCCTCTTTGTGGCAGCCCCTCAAATTGGAACGATGCTATCATTTCACCCCTGGTCCTTCTCTACATCAGACTAGATAGACATACCCAGTTCCTGCAACTGTTTTAGCCTCCAATCCCCTAATCATCTTGGTTGCTCTTCTTTGCACTCTTTCTACAGTCTCAACATTTTTTGTTTTACATCGTGACGACCAAAACTGGATGCAATATTCCAAGTGTGGCCTTACCAAGTTATTATATAGCGGTATTAACACTTTATGTCAGGGGTCTCCAACCTTGGCTCCTGGAAGCCTGGCGGACTTCAACTCCCAGAGCTGGCTGTGGAATTCTGGGAGTTGAAGTCCGCCAGGCTTCCAGGAGCCAAGGTTGGAGACCCCTGCTTTATGTGATCTTGATTCTATACCCTTTGTTTATGCAGCCTAGGACTGTGTTGGCTTTTTTGGCAGCTACAGCACAAGGCTGGCTCATGTTTAAGTGATTGTCCATCCAAGATATGTGAATCTTTCTGAGCATGGATGGAAAAAGTTCAGATGTTTAGGATTTTTTGTTGACATCTTTTTCTTCCAGTCAAATGTTCAACTCTGGGATTTTCACCCAAGGTTTTCCCTCCAAGGGCTCAAAATAGCAATAGCACTTAGACAACAAAAAATCAGAGTTGGAAGGGACTTTGTAGGTCATCTAGTCCAACCCCCCGCCCAAGCGGGAGACTCTACACCATTTCTGACAAATGGCAGTCCAATCTCTTCTTGAAAGTCTCAACTGATGAAGCTCCCACAACTTCCAAGGGCAAAGCTGTTCCATGGGTTGATTGTTCTCCCTGCCCAAAAGTTTCTCCTTATCTCCAGATTAAATTAGTTAGTCCTCAATTGAAAACTATTTGTTTAAGGACCGTTACAACAGCACTGGGAAAAAGTTGACTTCCGACCGTTTTTCACACTTATGGCCGTTGCAGCATCTTCGTGGCCATGTGATGAAAATTCAGAAGCTTGGCACATTTATGATGGCCGTGTGTGATTGACATTCTGACAAGCCAAGTCAACAGGGAAAGCCAGATCCACTTAACAACCAAGGTGCTAATTTAAGAACTGCACGCCATTCACTGAACAAATGTGGCTAGAAAAGTCGTAACATGGAGCCAACTGACTTAGCAAACTTTTTCACTTCACAACATAAATGTTGGGCCCAGTTGTGGTCGTAAGTCAAGGACTGCCTGTCTAACTGAAGGTAAGGATGGTCCCGATAGCTCCACCACCCTTAAGGTTCACTCTCGGAAGTTATTGTTTTGATTCCCACTGAGTGCAGCACATCTGCCTTGTTAATTACAGGGCAACTTCAAGAAAAGACGCTGCCGCTTTAAGAAATGGCCCCCATTGAAGTCAGCGCTAGTGCGAAAGCAGAAGCACCAGGACAACATCTGGATGCAGAGATGCTGGTGGTGACCATCTGGATGGCCTTTTTTTTTTCATGTCCCTTCCCTGACTGAGGCCTTTGGAAATGCTCCATGGATCTAAGAGAATAGAAGAGTTTAGCAGCCAGGATGATGAGGGGACTGGAGGCTCAAACAACTGGGCCTGGCGAGTCTAGGGAAGAGAAGGACCAGGGGAGACAGGATAGCAGTGCCCCAATATTTGAAGGGCTGCCCCAAAAGAAGAGGGAGTCAAGCTATTCTCCAAAGTGCCTGAAGGAAGACAAGAAGCAATGGATGGAAAGTAATCAAAGAGAGATTCAACCTGGAAATAAGGAGAAATATTTCTGACAGTGAGAACAATCAACCCACGGAACAGAATTTGCCTTCAGAAGTTGTGGGAGCTTTCAAGAAAAGACTGGATTGCCATTTGTCAGAAATGGTGTAGGGCAGGGGTCTCCAACCTTGGCCCCTGGAAGCCTGGTGGACTTCAACTCCCAGAATTCCACAGCCAGCTGGCTGTGGAACTCTGGGAGTTGAAGTCCACCAGGCTTCCAGGAGCCAAGGTTGGAGACCCCTGGTGTAGGGTCTCCTGCTTGGGCGAGGGGTGGGGTTGGACTAGATGACCTGCAAGGTCCCTCCCAACTCTGTTATCAGAAAGAGTTTCTCTCAAGGAAGGCTGAGGGACAGAATGCGCCTTCACATCTAGAGAATCCTTCATAACCGAGTGGGGAGGGACCTTGGGGTCATCTAGTCCAACCCCCTGCGCAAGCAGGAGCCCTCTCTACCATTCTGGGCAAAAATGGTTGTCCAATCTCATCTTAGAAACCTCCAGTGATAGAGCAGCCACAACTTCTGGAGGCAAGCTGTTCCTCTGGTTAATTGTTCCTGACATAAGAAATTTCTCTTTCATTCTAGATTGCTTCTTTCCTGGATTGGTTTCCATTCGATCCAAATTTGACTCAGCGAGGGCTATGAGCGTGATGTTAAAATCATTGCCTCTCTCTCTCTCTCAATACATTCAATTTCTTTGCGACAGCTCTTGTGTTCCTTCCAAGTGATGGAGCATCTCCCACTTCAGGAGGCAAGCAGTTCTACTTATTACAGCTTGTCCTCAACTTAGGACCACAATGGAGCCCAACCTTTCTGTTGCTAAGTGAGATAGCTGTTCAGTGAATTTTGCCCTATTTTGCAACTTTTCTAGCCACGGTGGTTAAACCAATCGCTTCAGTTGTTTAAGTTAGTAACAGAGTTGTTAACTGAATCTGAATTTGCTGATCAGATGGTCACAAAAGGGGATTTACATGACCCCAGAATATTCTGCTACCATCACAAATATGAGTCAGTTGCCAAAGGTCTGAATTTTGATCACGTGACTAAAGGGAATGCGACAATGGTTGTGTGATGATCCGGAGTGTGACACAAATATAATCAAGTCCCAAAATTAGAAGGAAGTCCCTTTAATGCCTCCAACTTGGCCCCAGTGTCCAAATATCCTTGGCTGAATATCAAACTCTTAAAGAAAACTGTTCTGTCCTTCATTAACATACTCGAGATCCCCGCGCTTTGATTGGCCAAAGCGCGGGGCTCTCCGATTGGTCAGGCGAGCTGCGCCGATTGGCTCGCTAAGAATCTCCCGCGATTGGTCCGTTCAGACCGCGGGAGATTCAAAGCGGTGCCATTGGCCGCGGCCGCCGCGGCGAAAGGAATAAAAGCCGCGGGTTTTTTTCCTTTCGCCAGTCCGGTTCCAGCATACCAATAAAAGAGCTTTGCACTAAGTCACCGACTCCTGGCATCATTTCGCGGACACAACAAAAACAGTCTATGGAGGGAGTAAATGCAGTCCGCAGCCAGAGTAAAATTAATTAGAAATAAAAAACCCAACACACCACACTGAAGGAATTGCTCTGGCAGGCAAGGATGATTAATTGCAGACTTCTACCAGATAATGCAGCAACCACCGTTGGGAGGAAGCCAAAACACAGATAAGCTCCGACAAGAATAATGCACGCTTTGCTTCCAGCAACTCTGCCATCTGCAGTTTGTCTGTTTAACTAGTCCTCCCAGCTGAAGCCCATGAATGGAATCAGGGCCCCTTCCTCCCCCGTAGACCATGCCACTCACATTTCTCCCTTATCCGCTCCTCCCTGCATGCCCTAGGATGAAGAGGGAATGGGTCTGGGTCTTCCACTGAATACCTATCCGGCCTGTGCCCTTCCCCAGTTTCCTCCACAACCACTAGAGCCGCATTACCACTCCCTGTCAGCTGTTCCATCTCTCCCTGGGAGTCAGAGTCCAACAGGGGCATGACAAGTTGTTAAATGAAAACAAAGGTCATATGTCACTTTTTTCAGTGCCGTTGTTGTAGCTTCGAACAATCACTAAATTAACTGTAAATAAACCACCTGTAATCATTCTCACAGTCAGGAAATTTCTCCTTAGTTCTAAGTTCCTTCTCTCTTTGATTAGTTTCCATTCATTGCTTGTGGGACAGATTGGGGTAGATTGTAGGGGGTGACGCTTTAAGTCATAATTTTATCATAATTTGTTTATCCATATATTAAATAGTTGTATTTTATTACAATCTCATTCTAAATTGTATATTTATTCCAATTTCCTTTTAATTGTATTTTATTTCAATAATTTTAAATTGTTTTTATCAGATTTTAGTAATAATTTGTGTTTGGAACTTAGCACTGTGATATGGCCCATGGGCTAATCAATAAAGTAAACTAACTAACTAACTAACATCCATTGCTTCTTGCTTCTCTCCTTGATTAGTTTCCACCCACTGCTTCTTTTAACAAATTTAACAGATAATCAGAGTTGGAAGGGACCTTGTAGGTCATCTAGTCCAACCCCCTGCCCAAGCAGGAGACCCTACATCATTTCTTGACAGAGGGCAGTCCAGTCTCTTCTTTAAAGTCTCAAGTGATGAAGCTCCCACAACTTCTGAAGGCAACTTCTGTTCCATGGGTTGATTGTTCTCACTGTCAGAAAGTTTCTCCTTATTTCCATGTTAAATCTCTCCTTGTTCAGTTTCCATCTATTATCCCTTGTCTGGCTTTCAGGGGCTTTAGAAAATATCCTGCCCCCCCCTCCATTCCTCTCTGTGGCAGCCCCTCAAATATTGGAAGATGCTTTCTTGTCTCCCCTGATCCTTCTCTTCCCTAGACTAGCCAGGCCCAGTTCTTGCAGCCGTTCATGGTATGTTTTAGCCTGACATCTGAACTTGCTCCATCATTGGTTGAGTTGGTAGAAACCATCTCATATGTTCCTTAGAGAAAAAACAAAACAAAACAGTGAAGCTTGTCACTGCAAGGATAGGTCACTGGGAAATGTTCTCAGGGTTAGGGATGGCTTTGTGCGTTGATTTGGAATAATCAATAAAAGTTACAATTTAACCAATCCAGGCTCAACGATCTCCTTCTGGGTTGCAACCTATAAAAGAAGTGGAACATGTATTTCCCAACCTCTTTCAATGGTGGAGCATTGACAGAAATCCCTTCCCAGCCTTAAAAAATATCGAATTAAGAATTCTCTCTTAAGTCATAAGTTCTGACTTCCTTCTCCTGCAACTCCAGGCAACTCCAAAGGTCACAAAACAACTGTAGGTGCACCACAACTGCATTGATGCCGAGGAATTGCTATTTGTGACCAGCGAAAAGAGTGCGACGGCGGGGAAGTAATTGAAATCCACTGAAGTCTGAAAGGGTGAGCATTTGTAAATAAAGTAAACTAACTAACTAACTAACTAACTAACTAACATCCATTGCTTCTTGCTTCTCT